>QXEO01001081.1:0-461114 GCA_007115705.1 Dactylis glomerata | reverse complement strand
TAGGTCCAGTTCGTCATAGCCAAGGGTGGCTCGTCCACAAATGGCGGCAGGTTGAGCAGATCCTCGTCGGTGGTGTTCTTGACGTAGAAGAAGCTTTTCTGCCACTTCTTGCAAGATTCCAGGAGTTCCACCTTGGGGAAGTCCGAGCCCTTTCGGGACATGATGGTGGCCGCGCCGCAGAGGGTCATGGGGCGGTCCTTCTTTTCCTGGGCCGTCTCCGGCGGGTCGTCCTTGCTCCGGGGCGGCTCTTGGACGACTTGCTTCCGCAGTTGGAAGTACTTCGCCCAGCCTTGAGTAAGGGCCTCTATGCCGGCATAGCCCTCGCAAAAAGCAGCGAAGGCGGAGAGGATCATCACGGCATTGGCCGGGATATGATGAGGTTGAAGATCATAGGTGTTGAGGAAGTCCCGGAAGAAGTCCGATACCGGCAGACCGAAGCCCCGCTCGAAGTGGGCGATGAAGACGACGCGTTCGCCGGGTTCAGGTGCCGGCACAGTTTCTCCCGCTGGTAGCCGGCATGCTACGCCCTCCGGGACTCTCCTGGTGGAGGTGACCCAGGATATGTCGGCCGGAGTAACCTCCGACCCCTCCCAGCCGGAGCGTCCTTGGGCTCGGGCCGAGGTATCTTCCTCAGAGGCCGAGGTAGCCATCATGCTTGAAGATGCCATCTTAGTGGCCGGGATGAGGCGTGAGAGCCGGAGTCCCGTGATGTTATTCCTATCAAGGCCGGAGAAAAGAGGGAGGTTAGTCTCTCCGGCATACCACTCTCACAGATGTTAGCAGGAATAGAAGATCTACCGAGGCAGTTAAAATCGGAAATAAACAGGGATATAATTTCTGCGGAAGAACACCTGTGAGCTGTTACGAAACACTGCTAGCAATGCTAATCGAAGCAACGAAATATCCAGCAAAGGAACTACCATGGATACAAACCAGCGAGGCTACCGCAGCCTAGTTGCAGAAGAGCAGGGAAAGGAAGAACAGAGGAAGAGGAACTCACCGGAGCTTGGCCTACGGCGATGGAGCGGCGGCGGCAAGTGTGCAGAGGAAGATCCAATCTCCCTGCAAGGCTGCGGGGAGAAGAGGCGGCGGTGGCGTCGTCGACGATGACGCCGGACGTCGGCAAGCGGAGGCGCCGGCGTGCAGGTGGACGACGGCGGCAGCTTCCCTTCTCGATTTCTTGGTCCGGCGGCGAAGCGCAAGGGGCAGAGGATCTGAGGAAGAAGGCACTGTGACGGGGGTAAAAAGAATAAGTTACCCCCACCCCGTATTTATACCGAGGAGGCCGGTCGTGGGGGTCGTGGGGAGGATAGTGCTCCACTCCCCCGACCGTTTCTGCGGCGAGGCGCCACGTGGTGGCACAGAGTGGGGCGGCGGTTCCTGTAACCGTGCCATGACGCAATGATGGCGAGAAGTAACTGCTGCACTGTGAACCGTCACATCGTGGGTGACCGTTCGAGGTGGCAGGGCAGTTACAAGTTTCGATGCAAAGCTGTCAGACATGGCTTCTCGAGGAAGACTCGTCTATATGTCGGATTAATTGCCCGATGTATATGTTCCGTCCGGAATACCCTCGGGACCGGCCGGAATAAGTTTTGGAACAGGAACAGAGGCCGGGATATGTGCAGATGTGCCGGCATATAAATCTGATCGCCGGGGCATAATGAAGAAAGGTATGTTGAACCTGTCAAGGCTCCACGGTTATGACTGGGGAACCTCGGCAGCTTCGGGGACTAGTGTCGGGGGGATGACCCCCGGTAGGGTCAAGAGACTAGAAAGACACAAGGCTTATGGTTGACTTTTATGCCGGTTGACCAAGAAAAGGCCTGGCCAGAATATAGGAGCATCGGCCAGGCCGGCATATATGTATATCCCGGCTGGTGTCTGGATATGCCGGTATAGCCGGAATACTAGTATAGGTGTGCCGGCATATACTGGGATATGCCGGCCTAATTATTTTGTGTGTTGTGCAGGAGCAGGGGAGGCCGGATTACCCGACCCTCGTAGGTCGTTGGTCCGGCATATAAGTCCTGGGTATGGCCAACGGTCATATCCGGGATACTTAAGTCAACCAAGGTGTCACATCCCTACAATCAAGGAAGAAAACATCCAAGCATGGTAGCAGAGTAAGATGGCAGGGTGCACAGTGGAGGTTACCTACCCTCACTGTGCACAAGTACGAGCTTACCGCACAGAGGTAAGGCCACAGTTCAAGAGGTACAAGGTACAGGGATATGGCGTCCCATCGAGAGCAATCAGGGGCGAAGTCAAGGGTCTCTGCCATCGCCACCAGCTCCTGTTTGGAGTGTAGCCCTTGTCTTGTGGTCTTGTATGACCGTTGTAACCCTGGCCACCACTATATAAAGGTGGCACAGGGAGTCCTAGCAAAGGGTTGGAAGGTTGGTCGCTGGAAGAAGATAGAAAGGTTGAAGGTAGATTGGTCACACTGTACTCCTACACTTAGCAGTTCATCTTCCTTCTCTAGCAGAGAGCTTGGAAGCACCATTGTGGTGTACTACATCGACCCATATATACAATCAGTAGAGCAGGAGTAGGGGTGTTATCTCCTTACGAGAGCCCCGAACCTGGGTAGATCAGTGTCTCTTTCTGTCGTGCTTTTTAGCTCGTTCCCCTCTCCCGAATCCTCCAGCATCTAGTTCGGCCCCCATTTAAGCCATCCTATGGCATATGTTGTTTCACCACGACGACAATAAGAACTTAGCAACCATGTTGTAAACATGCAAATAAACACAAACAAAAGATCATGATAATGAAACAATGAAAGTCAAACGTGTGTTCAAATCATAAGGAAAAACATACAAAAGGTTTTCAGCTTGTCCTTCAAAGAGAGCAAAACATAAATGCATAGGACACCTCAAAGTTTAAGAGGGCGACTAGATACAAATAATTTAAGAACAAGTGAAACCAACAATATGAGTCAATCAATGAACCTTGGGACAATGCATGTCACACTAAGAATGACAACTATGCTCTCTTAATGGTGCATAAAGAAAGAAGGTGGTGACTCAACATAAAAATAAAAGAAAGGCCCTTCGCAGAGGGAAGCAGTCATTTAAACATGTGCTAGAGCTTTTCATTTGTAAAACAGAGATAAAACTTGATTTTGAGAGGTGGTTGTCTTTGTCAACGACTGGCAATGGGGTTCTTACTATCTTCCATACAAAAATAAAGCAAGTTTTTGAGAGAGAGATTGGCACTTCGTGCTCTTTTTATAAAACTTGGCACTCCTCCCCACCTTTTCCTTTCACATACCATGGCTAACCGATTCCATCGGGTGCCCACCAACATTCACATTCATTGGAGGAGTGCCTTTTTTCTTTCTTTTTTCCTTTTTTCTTTTCTTTTTGGAATAAACAATATGGAAGATAGCAAATCCGACCACTACGTCCCCATGAGCTGAAAATAGTGTCACAAAACGAGAAGTATTTTGAAGGTTTTTGAAAGGTAGCACACGAAAATTTTACTTTGGAATGGCTTACAAATACCATGCATAGGAATTTATAGTGGACACAATGGAAAACTTGGCTTTTAGGAGTTGGATGCACGAGTAGAGCTCATACTCAGTACAAGGCGAGGGCTAGCAAAAGCCTGGGAGCGACCAACTAAGAGAGCAATAATGGCCATAATCATGCAAAGCGACAAAGCGACATTAAAAGAAGCATACGATGGCATCAAAAGTCTAAAACTAAATGATCATGAAGGCTAATGGCGACTTTGGAAGAGTCTAACATGTGTGAGCATGCGCCAAGTCAACCCAAATAAAGCATCAAGGAGAAAACCAAAATAATGCTTCCATACAATAAAAACAACGCATGATTTTTCAAAGGCTCATTAAGCAATCTCAGTTATTTGAGACAAGTCATGCTACAGCAAAACCACTAAGCATACTATCAAAAAGACATCAAGCATGACATGAAAAAGCCTAAGCCGCAGTCTACACAAGCTCCTTCTTGTACCACTATTTTGCACAAAGCTTTTTCTCTTTTCCAACACCATTTGAAATTTTTATAAACACCTCTTTTGATGAAAACCAATAAAGATCAGAGGCAAAAATACACCTTGATAAATAAATATAAGAAGATCTGAACACAAATCAAGGCGAAAACGAAAACCAAAAGCAGTAGCAGAAAAAGAAGAACACTCATTGAACGATAAGAGTGAAAACTAGAGTGTTCTTGGCAATGAAAAACAAGTTCATCTCCTCCAAAAGAAACATGATGTGATCTAACCATTTATTGCAGCAAACAAAACTAAACTAACTAAGAAAACTAAAACAACTGACGCTCCAAGAAAAACACATAGTGCATGAAGCAATAAAAATATAGTGTCTTGAAAGGTGACCTGATTTTTGCCGATGAAGAAGGGGTGCCTCGGGGGCATCCCCAAGCTTTGACGCTTGTACTTCTTGGATATTTCTTGGGGTGATGCATGGGCATCCCCAAGCTTGAGCTTTTGTCCATTCTTCATCTCATCTCATCATTCTCCAATCCCTACACTTGAAAACTTCCTTCATACAAAACTAAACACAATTCTATTAGCAACATTAGTGTAAGCATAAAATATATTCAACCTCTTTTAGCTTCTGGTTTCAACCCAAAACCACCACATATAAAGTATATACTACTGTAGCAACTTCCACAAGAGTTCTATGATAAAAAAGAACTCAAAAGAAAGCGATAAAGTGGCAAAAACAAATATTGGCAGAAATCTGTCAAAACTGAACAGCTGACAAAGGTCGAATTTTTGAGGGATTTTCTGTTGCTCAAATCAAAAAGTGTTCAACTAACGAAAGTTTGGATATAACCTGGGGCATATGCACAAGAAATTTCAGGTCCAAAAGATATACAGAGAATTTATACGAATTTTTACGGTGCAGCACCGAAAACTGTTTCAGGACAGCAACATCCCCAAATCTTACCTCACTCAAATTAGAGGCTTCCCTTGGCACAACAACGAAATAAAAAGGATAAGGAGCGGTTATTACAGTAGTAATAACTTCCAAGACTCAAATAAAAGAAAAGGTACTGAAAATAAACAATGGGTTATCTCCCAAGAGTGCTTTTCTTTAACGCCTTTGAGCTAGGCGCAGTAATTTGCAAAGATGCTCATGTGGGCGCCATATAAGAGCTTGAGGCAAAGGCGCCATATAGGAATTTAAAGCAATAGAGAGCATCAAAAAGCAAGTATGGAACACATTTAAATCTAAACCACTTCCTATGAAAAATAGTCTTGTAAAGAGACAAATCATGAAAGCGCAAAGCAAAAAGCATAGGAAGGCAAAACAAGTATAACTTCAAGAATTGCAATATAAAGAGGGGAAACTCAATATTGTTGAGATCCATCAAACCATGTTTCCCTCTCTCATAGTAACTTTCAGTAGCATCATGAATAGAACTAACAATATAACTGTCGTTTAAAGCATCCCTATCATGAGCCACATGCATAAAAGGATTAATACTCCCTACTTGAACAATAGTAGTAGGAGCAGATTCAACAGAATAATTATTCTCATCACCATAATCATCAAAAACAGGAGGCATATTGTAATCATAACTAATTTTCTCCTCAAAAGTAGGTGAACTGAAAATATTATACCCATCATCACAAGCTAGAGAACTACTATGTCGCAAAGCATACTCGTCAAACATATCATCATAAGAAGGAACATGGATAGCACTGATGGTACAACAATTATTAACCTTAGGATTGGTACCAAAAAGATTTTCAATATCAAAAGTAGAGTGCTTTTCCCAGTCATGATCACTAACATAGGTAACAGGCATAGGAACATCATCCCAATCAGAATTATCATAATCTATAGCAGGATCATAAAGCTTAAGGGAAGATACCGTGTCCTCTCGCCTTTTACTCCTCTTCTTCTTCTTCTTCTTCTTACTCTCTCCTTTAGGAGGGAGAGACTTGAAGGGCATCTTCTCCACATATTCTTTAGGAGGGAAAGGCATCTTCTCCACATAATCTGGTTTGCTGACAGAAACAACAGAAGAAACTTTGGAGGATTCCTCCTCTCTATTAATAAGATCGAAACATCTATTAGTCCTATCATAGCTTGGCAAAACATCATGTTTAACAAGATCTTGTAAGTAAGTATTTGCGAGACAATCTTTAGCACAATAGATATGACAACCAAGAAGGGTGCTATTAATATCAACATCATTCATGTCAACCAAAGAAAGCTTTCTAGATATCTCTTCACAATTCAAAAACAAAGTAAGCTCATCATGCTGATTAAGAGTAATCTTATCATCACAATACAAATCTGCGGTACTCGTTCGATTAATTGGACATTGAAAATTAAAGTGACCTTTTTCACCACAAAATTCACAAAGAAAAGGATAAAGCTCACAAACCCATTCACCAAGCACATCTAGATCCTTGAGCCACATGCTGGTTTCTTCATTTGCGTGGGTGATGCAATAATCTTCCTTGTTGTAACTCTGTTCACAAGGTCTATGTATTCCACAAAAATTAACATGCTTATAAGAAATAGTACTTTGAGAAGTTTGAGCATGTTTATTGCAATCATCAACAACAATATCACTTTCTATGCAAGTGTCCTTAAAAGGTTCATGATACACGTCCCCATTTCCTTTAGGAACATTTATATGGGAAGCAAAGGCATTAAAGCAATCAACCATAACTTGAGGATCAAGACCATATTTAGCACTAAGCTCTTGAAAATCAGCAGTTTCAGCGAAAGACTTAATGCAATCAAACTCGTAATTCATACCTGATCCTTTACCTTTGTCGTTTTCCCATCCTTCAGCATTCTCTTGTATACGGTCAAGAAGTTTCCACTTAGCATCTTCCTTCATATGAGTGAATGATCCAAAGCAAGAAGCATCCAAATAATCCTTATCAGGAAGAGTAAGCCATGCATAAAAATTATCAATAACAATATTACGGGGAAGATCATGAATAGGACATTTATGCATTAGTAACTTCAATCTTCCCCAAGCTTGGGCAATGCTTTCTCCCTCATGCGGATGAAAATTATAAATGTAATTTCTATCTTTATAAACCTGACTAGAAGGATAGAATTTAGAATAAAAGAGATGCACAATTTCCTCCCAGTCAATAGATGGACCATCTTCAAGCAGGCGATACCACTCCTCAGCTCTGCCTTTCAATGAAAAAGAGAATAGCTTCTTCTTAACTTCGTTCATTGAAATACCTGCACACTGGAATAACTCGCATAATTCATGTATAAAAAGCAAATGATCACCAGGATGGACAGTTCCATCTCCTAAATAGCAGTTATTCCTAACATGTTCAACAATCTTCGTAGGTATTTTAAAAGGATGAGGCGCACAAGCATCACTAGAAATATCACATATGGGAGATAAAATATTATCAGAACAGACCTTCTCCACTAAAGCTGGGGGACTAAAAATATCATACTTAACAAAACCAGCTTCCCCAAGCTTAGACTTTTCTATAGCATTAGCATTAACGGTATTCAAAGCATTCGTACTAATAACATTGCTATGCGAAATAAGCTCCAAAGGATTTTCAATTTTCTCTTCAAAAACATCATATCTAAACTCAGGAAAAAGACTAAAGAACTCTTTGTTTTCCATTAAGCCTAACTAGTGAAAATAAAAACAAGAAACAAAAAGATGCAATTGCAGAATCTAAAGGAAATAACTCCGAGCACTCACACAGGAGGATGCGAGTACCTTTTACCTTACCTCCCCGGCAACGGCGCCAGAAAAGAGCTTGATGTCTACGCACTTCTATTCTTGTAGACACTTGTTGGGCCTCCAAGTGCAGAGGTTTGTAGAACATCAGCAAGTTTCCCTTAAGTGGATCACCCAAGGTTTATTGAACTCAGGGAGGAAGAGGTCAAAGCTATCCCTCTCAAACAACCCTGCAATTACGATACAGAAAGTCTCTTGTGTCCCCAACACACCCAATACACTTGTCAGATGTATAGGTGCACTAGTTCGGCGAAGAGATAGTGAAATACAAGTGGTATGGATGATTATGAGTAGTAAATGCAATGTGAAATAAATATCGCTGCGAGCAAACAAGTAACAAAATAGCAAGTAAACGGTATGCAAAGCTTGGAAACAAGGCCTAGGGATCGTACTTTCACTAGTGGACACACTCCCAACAATATAACATGAATGAACAAGTAACTTCTCTTTGCTAAGGTACTCTGAATTACTCTCCTATTGAACATCACTAATCATCGCGTAGTGGCTACAGAAGCACCCCTTAAAGTTCATCAAGTACTTGACAAACACCACTCATAGAGATACCCAAATCAGATCACAATTCAAGATAGAAATCATTGCGACTTAGACCAAGTACTAACATGGTGCACACACTGTCAACTTTACACCATGAAAGGAGGAATAGATCACTCAATACTATCATAGCAATAATTATTCTCATAATCCACAAGAGATCACAATCATAGCCTAAACCAAGTACCACCATGATGCACGCACTGTCACCGTTACACCATAGCAGGAGGAATAGATTACTTTAATAATATCACTAGAGTACACAAAATATCTGAATAATAACATGTACTTGTTCAACATGATACAAAGCTCACGATCACATAAAGATCACATCATGGGAGAGAGAGGTGAACCACATAGCTACCGGTAGAGCCCTCAGCCCCGGGGATGAACTACTCCCTCCTCATAGGAGACAGCAAGGTTGATGGAGATAGCGGTGAGGTCGATGGAGACGGCGGAGACGGCGATGGAGACCGATGGAGATGGCTCCGGGGGCACTTCCCCGTCCCGGCAGGGTGCCGGAACAGAGACTTCTGTCCCCCGAAATTCATCGACGATGGCGGCGGAGCTGCGGAACTGTTTCTGGAAAATTGCCGACTCCTTTAGGGTTTTCCGTCCTGAGGCTTCTTATAGGCGAAGGGGCGATGTCAGGGGGTGGACCAGGCGCCCACACACGGGCCCCGCGCGGCCAAGGGGGTGGCCGCGCCAGGCATGTGTCTGGGGCCCTGGTGGCCCCCCTCTGACACCTCTTCGGATGTCTGGAAGCTTCCCCTTGATTTAAGACTTCAGGAACTTATTTCGTCCAATTCCGAGAATATTTCCTGTGTATCACTTCTGAAACACAAAAACAGCAGAAAACAGGGAACTGGCACTGTGGCACTTCGTCAATAGGTTAGTTCCGGAAAATGCATAAAAGTGCCACTAAGTGTAACGAAACAATATGCAAATGGTGTAAAAACAAGCATGGAGCATCAAAAATTATAGATACGTTTGAGACGTATCATACCCTTACTAGGATAAATGCACACTTGTGAGTATACCCCTTGCAAGCATCCGCAAATACAAGAAAGTAATTAAGATAAATCTAACTACAGCCTTAAACTCTAAGATCCTATGCTCCCTGGTGCAATGGTTTCCCAATGGAGGTTTAGGTTTCTGTCACTCCAGCAACCCCACAATTGGTAGCCAAATACACAATGCATCTTACTAGGCCCATAAATGGTGAAGTATCATGTAGTCGATGTTCACATGACACCACTAGTGAAATAGCACCACAACAAATTAATATCAAACCATTAAATATTACTCAAGATAATTCCACTACTAACGACTTGACTTCTCCCATGTCCTCAAGAACTAAACGAACTACTCACAAGACATCATATGGATCATGATCAGAGGTGAAATAATGGTAAATAACAATCTGAACATAAACCTTAATTCAACGGTTCCACTCAATAGCATCAACCACAAGAGTAATCAGCACCGGGAAAGTTTCCCCTAAGAATTTGACAAGATTCAACTCAAGATGTTATAGCGGGATGGCATGGTGATGGTGGAGATGAAGGTGCTGGTGATGGAGATGATGATGATGATCCCGATGAAGTCCGGTGCGATGGTGATGACGATGGCGACGATCTCCCCTCTCCGGGAAGGAATTTCCCCAGTAGATTTCTGCCTGCCGAAGAGCTTTTCTATCTCTGGTATTTTCTGCCCCGCAGAGGTGGCGGTGTCTATCTCTGAGCCCCCCTTGACTTAGGTTTTCGGGGATGATGAAATACGCGAAGGGGCGATGGCAGAAGTGGGCCTGGGTGGCCTCACCATAGGGCGGCGCGGCCAGGGGCTGGGCCGCGCCCCCTGGTGGTGAGGCTGCCCTGTGGCCCCTCTCGCCTCCTCCTTCTGGCTACTTCAGTCTTCTGGTAAAATATAATTTCCTGGTATTTTTCTGGAATTTCGTAATCTTCCGAAATTTGGTGTCTTGATGGTCCTTTTTCCAGCAGAATCCTGACTCCGGCAGCAAATCCTCCAATGATCATCAAACATGTAAAAACAGAGGAAATAACATAAGTATCATCTCTAAATGTGAAATATATCAATGAATAACAGTAAATTATGATACAAAATAGTGATGCAAAATGGACGTATCAACCCCCCCAAGCTTAGACCTCGATTGTCCCCAAGCGAAAACTAAACTCGGTAAACATGACCACGGGTTTATGGAGTGAAGTGTCGATAATCAAAATACGGACAAGAAGCATCACATTCACCAAGGCACAATTTATAATGGGATTTCTATTTTCGTGCCCTCGGGTCCTTAGTTGTGCTCAGTTTTCCCCAGCCGCTTAGTTTTTCCTCAGTTTTGCCCAAGCCCTTGTCTGAAACCCTCACAAGGAGCTCGGACGGGAGGATTTCCGTTTAGTTGACCATTGGTTGGTGCTGGCAAGTGGGGCCGCTGTTGGTGCCCTGCAGTGGACACGCCTCCACTTATCCAGATCATCGTGGGACCCACAACTTGTCCACGTTAGCGCGCCGGACCCACAGCTTACCCAGGTGCCCATTGCAAAATGGGAGCCCGAGCTAGCCCCGCGCCTGTGCCATTGCTTCCCCTTTCTTTCCCCGCGGCCCATTGTTCTTCTTCTCCGCCAGCGGCAGCCCTTCTCCGGCAGGCGGGTGATGTCTAGTTTCTCTTCGACCTCCCATTCTTCATGGCCACAGTATGGACCCGTGCCTTTGACAAGATGCCCTAACTGCCCACGCCAGGAGCCTCTCAAGCGGTCGATCTGTAAGACGAACGACAACGGCAACCGTGGACGTGAGTTCCTTGCATGCAAGAGCTTGCCATATAGAGAGGGGGATAAGGTTAGATCTCGGTCCAATTGCTCTGTTTTCTCTCGATTTTCTTGTTATTCCCTCAAATTTGGGATTTAGGGTTCACGTTGTTGTTTTCAGATCCTGAAGAAATGCAGGTATTTCGAGTGGATCGATGTGTACGTTCAGAGGCTTCAATTGCAGGAATCATTTGGCACTATTGGGGAGCGCAATTTGGGAGGGGGGGGGACTTGCTGTAGAGAATGCAGCGGAGAGAGGAGCCGTTCCGATTGTGCCTAATGCTCCCAATGCAGAACTGGTGGAAGTGAAGGGAGAACTGAAGAAAATGAACAAGCAGTTAAGGCAGCTGATCGAGTTGAAGAAGCAAGCTAATCTGATGGCTGGTTGTTTTATTTGTTGTATAATTGCGATCTGATTCTTATCATTGCTCATCAGGCGCTAGAAGTTGTTACAAGGGACCCCTTGTTGCAAATCCATTATTCAGTTACATGTATTTGTAGTTGTTTTCAAAGTTAGTGTGTGCATTCACCGAAATTACGAAAAAAAATTAGTGTTAGCGAATATAGGAATGCTAAAGATAGTTGATAATTGTTAGTGGGGTGACAAATAATGCATTCACCAAAATCCCACAAATATGCCAAATATGTATGTCTCATGTTTCTACCAAAATTATACCACTTTTGGGACGTTTCAAATAACCAAAACTATATCCCAAACTATATTCCCTAAAAGAAAAAGAATGCTAAAGAAAGTTGATAATTGTTAGAGGGGTGATAAATAATCCATTCACCGAAATCCCCCAAATATGCCAAATATTTATGTCTCATGTTTCTACCAAAATTATACCACTTTTGGGACTCAAATAACCAAAACTATATCCCAAACTATATTCCCTAAAAGAAAAGGAATGCTAAAGAAAGTTGATAATTGTTAGAGGGGTGATAAATAATCCATTCACCGAAATCCCCCAAATATGCCAAATATGTATGTCTCATGTTTCTACCAAAATTATACCACTTTTGGGACTCAAATAACCAAAACTATATCCCAAACTATATTCCCTAAAAGAAAAGGAATGCTAAAGAAAGTTGATAATTGTTAGAGGGGTGATAAATAATCCATTCACCGAAATCCCCCAAATATGCCAAATATGTATGTCTCATGTTTCTACCAAAATTATACCACTTTTGGGCCGTTTCAAATTACCAAAACTATATTCCCTAAAAGAAATGGAATGCTAAAGATAGTTGATAATTGTTAGAGGGGTGATAAATAATCCATTCACCGAAATCCCTCAAATATGTATGCCTCATGTTTATACCAAAATTATAGCACTTTTGGGCCGTTTCAAATTACCAAAACTATATTCCACCGACAGAGAGAGAGGGGTGGCCACGAAGAGAGAGAGAGAGGGGTGGCCACGAAGAGACGGAGAGGGGTATACTGCCCGTTAGATCAGTGGATCAACGGTTGGTGGAGTCGATCCGTGTGACAACGGCTCAACCAATCAGGATAAGTTTGGGCTTCTGTAAGCATTTGTGACAGTACTTGAGGGCAAAACTGAGTAGTACTAAGAAACCAAGGGCACGTAAATAGTAAAGAGACTAAGGGATTCAAACAAAAGAATTACAAAATGAAAAATGCGTGTTTTGTACAATATAATTCATATTGGGCTACATCAAATTATTTGCAATTCAAATATACATGAGTGTGACAATTATAGCATCATTTAGTCAAACTATGTTTTGGGGAAGATGTTTTGCAAAGGGGTTTGAGTGGAAAACCATGCATCTTCATAGCTACTAGTGATTCTGAGAAGTGGCAATTTGTGGTACAACTTGATTTATCTATGTTTGTTAAGGTGGAAGGTTGCATAGGAAGACTCCATGAGTAGGTGCCACTATGTTTTTATTTTTTTGGATTTTTTTTTGCGCATGAAATGACTCAATTAGCTATGTTAATCTCATTTGTTGACTCTCTGTTGACCAGCTACTTGAGGGTAGAACTGAATATATTGCACTTGCCAGTCTAAGTACTCGAGGGGAAAACTGAGTACATATAAAATTTCTGTATAAGGCTCAAGGCTAGAACTGAGTACACCAAATGTCGAAGGGTTAGCCTCATGTCGCGGTGCACGCTGCAGCCGTGCATAGCGGACGCGTGTTGCGGTACACCAAACGCCACCTTCGTCTTTATAGAGCCCCTCTTTCTCTCGCTCGACGCTCGCCCACTCTCTCATTCTCACTGCAACCGCCTCTCTTGTCCCATCATCTTCTCCACTTTGCGTCGAAAAAACCCCGAAGAAAAAACCCCGGCGATGGAGAAGAATGAGATGCCCATTGCCGACGTAGCCGCCGGTGCATCGGCCGCTGGCGCATCGTCCGCCGGCGCATCGTCCACCGGCGCATCGTCCGCCGGCGCATTGGCCGCCGCCCCCGTCCAGGCCCCCGTCGATTGGGACCTGTATGAAGACCCGTACGAACCAGTGCCGTACATCGCGCCGGCGAATCCCTACGACACCAGTATCGTCGACGACTACCCGGAGGTAACCCTTTGTTCCCTTGTTCTTATCCCATTTCAATCCTTTTGTGTTAGATCTAGTGTTATTAGGGTTCGTCTGTTCCTAGTTCAATCCTTTTATGATAGATCTAGCGTTATTAGGGTTAGTCTGTTCCTAGTTCAATCCTTTTATGATAGATCTAGCGTTATTATGATAGATCTAGCATTATTAGTGTTTGTGATTTGCTTTTGTTTAAGATTCGGTTAACTTATGTGAGTAATCAATCCCATCCGGTTAATTTGTGCCGATGATGATGAATATTTGGGCACAAATTGATTCAGGGTTTGGTCTGTGAATAATTAGTGTGTACAAATTTGTTGTGCATGATCTTTGGTTCACTGACCCAAATCCTGGATATAAGTGTGTCCAATATAACTGAGGCTTCTTTTTTTCGTGCCCATATTATCATGCATGATCTTTTGTTCACTCTCTGTTCCATCATCGCTGCAATTGACTCCGTGTTTTTCGATCTTTGGTGCTACGTGACAGGTGCAGAGCAGCGACGTCGACAACGATGACGAGTCCTTCCACACCAAGACTCGTCACGTCCTCAGGAGGCTGCAGTCCGGCCATTACGATCGCCACTTTGCTCGAGGCATTTACAGGTGCCCCTTCTACAACAGGAGGCTCCGCGCCACCGACTTCAACTGCCTGGTGAACCATGCCGAATCCATTAGCAGAGCCCCTAGTGGCGCTAGAGTTGGAACGACCGTGAACGTGCATGCGTTCATGGCCAAACACAAAGCACTTGGGATTCACCTACGCAGCCTCCAAGCTTAATCCCATGTAAAATGTAGCTTATGTTAGATCTAGGGATCGGTAGTACTGTTGGATCTGTCCTGAATATATATATATGCTATGTTGGCTGCTGTATGCAGCTTATCCTATATTTTCTCGATTTATTATGCTACTGTGAATTTATCCTCTACTAGCTTCTAGATTTGCTACTAGATTTGTTAACATATTGGGCAAAAAACGAGGGCCAAAAGGCAACAATCATTAAAGAAAGACAGAAATAGAAGCTTCTCTAGATTTGATACTAATTTGGTGAAAAGAGAGAGAACTGTTACAGAGAGAGAGGGGAAAAAGGCGCTCTGAAAAATGCCAATTTGGGCCGAGAGAGACAGAACCGATCTCTCATGTACAACCAAACGCGGTCTCATCCTGTCCCACGCGGTCCCATTCTACCAGCCCCACGTGACGCGGCCCCACACGACGCGGCCCCACACGACGCGGCCCCACACGTCAGCACGGAACGGTCAACTAAATGGCAACCCTCCCGTCCGAGCGTCTGCGAGGGGTTTCAAACTAGAGCGTGGGGAAAACTGAGGAAAAGTTAAGCGGCTGGGGAAAACTGAGTACAACTAACGACCCAGGGGCACGAAAATAGAAATCCCATTTATAATAGACAGCAACTTCCCTTTATATGATATAGACTTGCAATAAGTAAAAGGGAATCACAAATAAGGATGCACAAGGTAAACTATAATTGGTGGTGGCAAACCTTAGTTCTTGGTCAGAGAACAATGAACAAACTATACTTATTTTTGAACGGAGCCTTTTTAAAACAGAGCTAATATAGCAAAAACCATATGCTCAATGAAACAAACTTTTGCATTCATAGAAAGCTTTCAAAGATATATTCCTTCAGACAAAAGCATTGTACTAACAAAACAAGTTAGTAAACATGATTAAACGGATCAACATATGGATGAGTAAAACATAACAACTCAAATGCTTGCTTGAGATAGAAGGGAATAGGTTGACTCAACATGAAAGTAAAAGACAGGCCCTTGGCAGAGGGAAGTAGGGATTAAACATGTGCTAGAGCTTTTCATTTGTAAAACAGAGGTAAAATTTATTTTGAGAGGGATAGCTTTTGTCAACGACTAGCAACGGAGTTCTTGATATCTTCCATACTAAACAAGTGAGAGCGGTTCCGAGATGTTTGATTAGTTGGCACATTGGTGCTCTTTTATAGCTTGGCACTCCTTCCCACCTTTTCCTTTCTCAAACCATGGCTAACCGATTCCATCGGGTGCCAACCAACTTTCACATACCATGGAGGAGTGCCTTTTTCTTTTCTTTTTGAGATTACAATGGTCTGACCAGCTCCCTTGCAAAATTAATGATGAGCAGATGAAGCTGCCTAGTCGAGGGGTACTTAATTTAGTATGGAAGATAATAAACCCATCCACTACGTCCTCATGAGCTAAAAATAGTGGCACAAAATGAGAAGTATTTGAAGGTTTTTGAAAGGTAGCACATGAAAATTTACTTGGAATGGCTTGAAATACCATGCATAGGAATTTATAGTGGACTCTTTGGAAGTAACTTGGTTTTTGGGAATTGGATGCACGAGAAGTACTCCCTCTCAGTACAGGTCTTTGGCTAGCAAGGCTGGGTAGCAAGCATAAGAGTTGCATGAAACAAACAAACATACATATAATAAGAACAATCATGTAAACTTCCTTGAAGGTACAACAATTTTAACTTTAAGAATAATATTACTTATAAGCCAAACATGAAGGAAAAACTGAAGTGATGTAACTACAAACACTTCTTTCTTCTTTTATACTCAAACCTCAAGGTAATGTTGCTACTGACCAAGCTAAGTTTGCCAAAACTAACTAAATTTACTCATGCTCCCAAAGTGATACCAATACTAATCAACAAGACTAATTATATAAGAAACATTGCAAACTAAAATAAAGGGTGCGGAAAGTAAATGATAAAACTTCTCATTAATATTTCATTACCGCAACTCACACCAAGGGATACATAGATAACCAACTAAGGAGGATACTTCCACACTGCAAACTATTCTATAAG
This sequence comes from Dactylis glomerata, assembly GCA_007115705.1. Taxonomy (NCBI): domain Eukaryota; kingdom Viridiplantae; phylum Streptophyta; class Magnoliopsida; order Poales; family Poaceae; genus Dactylis; species Dactylis glomerata. The sequence goes on along the minus strand of QXEO01001081.1, from coordinate 444,602 downwards.
ATAACTTCTCTATTCATGATATGACTCTACTTGAAAAGTAAATGAGTAAAAGGTGACGATGTGATACCGCGGCACTCCCCCAATCTTGGAACAAGCCAAGGGGATGCCAATACAGATGACGAATTACTCCTTCGGCGGTGGTGGGACCACCCTTGGGTTAATGAAATATTCCACCATTCTGCGAAGCCTGAGATTCTCTTCTTGAAGTATCTATATCTCCCTCTCTAGAACTCGGTATTGGGCACAAAGCTCGTCAGTGACCAGCATACCCTCTTTTATTATAGGCATGAAATTTAGATCCAAGACTGGAAACGTTGGTTCATGAGAAAAGGCACGTCGGGCGTTCATTGACCCTACAAAAGTAGGGTTTCTTGCCCTTGATTTTCTAGCCTCCTGTTCCTCCTTCAGCTCGGGGTCTTCTTCCCTAGGCCTCTTTCCCTTGTCGCCGCTAGAAGAAACCATGGTGCTCTCAAAACTTAAGATCAACTCCTGACAGAAACAGCTCGAAACAAAACACGACGAGAAAACGATATACAGACCTCGGGGACTCGGGGGGGGGTTATATAGGTGAAAATTAAACATCGAGACGAAATCACAGGAGGAAACCGGGGTGGAAATGAGCTCCGGGGTGGTCTCACCACAGGGCGGCGCAGCCTGGGGTGGGCCCGCGCCCCCTGGTGGTGAGGAGCCATCGAACTCCATCTCCTGCCCATTTTCGTCTCATGATTTTTCATAATTAATAAAAACAACAAAAATATTAATGGAAAAGTTTTTTGTGAACTTTTTCTGACTAGAACTGTTACCTATTCGAAAACGAACTCTACAGGTTCCTGCAAATTATCCTGGATGAATTCTTCCGGAGAAACCGTTTGAATAATATCAACATCTTCATTATAAGAATCTCCAGCAATATAATATTTGAGTCTTTGCCCATTCACCACTTGTGTAGTGTCATCTTTCAACGAAGCAATCTTTATCGCACCTGAGCGGTACACTTCCACAATAACATATGGTCCTTCCCATTTAGAGAGTAATTTTCCTGCAAAAAATCTGAGACGAGACCTATACAATAGAACTTTCTCACCAACATGAAACTCTCTTTTAAGAATTCTCTTATCATGCTATTGCTTGACTTTCTCTTTGAAAAGTCTGGCATTCTCATAGGCTTCGTTTCTCCACTCATCTAGAGAACTCAAATCTAACAACCTTTTCTTACCGGCAAGTTTAAAATCCCTATTAAGCTCTTTCACTGCCCAAAAAGCTTTATGTTCTAATTCTAAAGGCAAGTGACACGCTTTTACGCAAACCATTTTGTAAGGAGACATGCCCATGGGATTCTTATAAGCAGTTCTATAAGCCCATAAAGCATCGTTTAACTTGCTAGCCCAGTTTTTCCTAGATCTATTGACAGTCTTCTGCAAGATAGACTTGATCTCTCTATTGGAAAGCTCTACCTGCCCACTAGTTTGGGGGTGATAAGCAGAAGCAATTCTATGATTAACGTCATATCTAGCAAGAGTTTTTCTAAAACCGCCATGAATAAAATGAGAATCTCCGTCAGTCATAAGATACATAGGCACACCAAACCTAGGAAAAATAACATCCTTAAGCATTTTTAACGAGGTCTCACCATCGGCACTCTTTGTAGGTATGGCTTCTACCCACTTGGTAACGTAATCAACAGCAACAAGTTTATGAGTATAACCTTTTGAAGGAGGAAAATGACCCATAAAGTCAAATCCCCAACAATCAAATGGTTCAATAATAAGAGTGTAACTCATAGGCATTTCATTGCGTCTAGAAATATTACCAACTCTTTGACATTCATCGTAAGATAAAACATACCTTCTAGCATCTTTAAAGAGGATTGGCCAATAAAAACCTGATTGTAGAACCTTTTGTGCGGTTCTATCTCCAGCATGATGTCCTCCGTAAGCGCTTGCATGGCATTTTCTCAATATTTCTTGTTGCTCATATTCTGGTACGCATCTTCGCATAATACCATCAACTCCTTCTTTATATAAGCGTGGGTCATCCCAAAAGTAATGCCTCAAATCATAAAAGAATTTTCTTCTTTGCTGAGCTATAAAGGTTGGAGGCAAATACTTGGAAACAATAAAGTTAGCATAATCAGCATACCAAGGAAGGTCTCGCGAAGTTACATTTATTGAAGCCAACTGTTCATTTGGAAAACTATCATTACCAGGAATAGGATCAAAAGAAATGTTTTCCAATCTAGACAAATTGTCAGCCACGGGATTTTCAGCACCTTTCCTATCTACAATATGCAAATCAAACTCTTATAAAAGCAACACCTATCTAATAAGCCTAGGCTTAGCATCCTTCTTCATCATAAGATATCTAATAGCAGCATGATCAGTATGAATAGTAACTTTAGAATCAACAATGTAAGGTCTAAACTTGTCACGTGCAAAAACAACAGCAAGAAACTCTTTCTTAGTAGTAGCATAATTCTTCTGAGCAGCTGATACGTCTCAAACGTATCTATAATTTTTGATGCTCCATGCTTGTTTTTACACCATTTGCCTTGTGTTTCGTTACACTTCGTGGCGTTTTTATGCGATTTCCGGAACTAACCTATTGACAAGATGCCACAGTGCCAGTTCCCTGTTTTCTGCTATTTTTGTGTTTAGCTACACAGGAAATATTCTTGGAATTGGACGAAACAAGTTCCTGAAGTCTTATTTTTCCCGGAAGCTTCCAGAGATACGAAGAGGTGAAGGAGAGGGGCCACAGGCCAGCCTCACACTAGGCCGGCGCGGCCCAAGCCCTGGCCGCGCCGCCTAGGTGTGAGGAGGCCTGGGGCCACTCCTGACGATGCCCCTTCGCCTATATAAAGCCTCGGGACGGAAAACCCTAAGGAAGTCGACGAAATTTCCAGAACAGTTCCGCAGCGCCGCCGCCGTCGAAGCCAAATTTTGGGGGACAGAAGTCTCTGTTCCGGCACCCTGCCGGGACGAGGAAGTGCCCCCGGAGCCATCTCCATCGCCGTCTCTGCCGTCTCCATCAATCTCACCGCCATCTCCATCAACCTTGTTGTCTCCTATGATGAGGAGGAAGTAGTTCATCCCCGGGGCTGAGGGCTCTACCGGTAGCTATGTGGTTCACCTCTCTCTCCCATGATGTGATCTTTATGTGATTTTGAGCTTTGTATCATGTTGAATAAGTAGATGTTACTCTTCTTCATTATGTGTACTCTAGTGTGTTATTAAAGTAATCTATTCCTCCTGCCATGGTGTAACGGTGACAGTGCGTGCATCATGGTGGTACTTGGTCTAGGCTACGATTATGATCTTTTATGGATTATGAGAATAATTATCACTATGATAGTATTGAAGTGATCTATTCCTCCTTTCATGGTGTAATGTTGACAGTGTGTGCACCGTGTTAGTACTTGGTCTAAGTTGCAATAATATCTATCTTGAGTTGTGATTTGATTTGGATATCTCTATGAGTGGTGTTTGTCAAGTACTTGACGAACTTTGAGGAGTGCTTCGTAGCCCTACGCAATGATTAGTGTTATTCAATAGGAGAGTAATTCAGAGTACCATAGTGAAAAGAAGTTATCTATTGGTTCAATTATGTTATATTTGTTGGGAGTGTGTCCACTAGTGAAAGTATGATCCCTAGGCCTTGTTTCTAAGCTTTGCACACCGTTTACTTGCTGTTTTGTTACATGTTTGCTCGCAGCGATACTTATTTCATATTACAGTTACTACTTATAATCATCACTACCGCTTGTATTTCACTATCTCTTCGCCGAACTAGTGCACCTATACATCTGACAAGTGTATTGGGTGTGTTGGGGACACAAGAGACTTTCTGTATCGTGATTGTAGGGTTGCTTGAGAGGGATAGCTTTGACCTCTTCCTCCCTGAGTTCGATAAACCTTGGGTGATCCACTTAAGGGAAACTTGCTGCTGCTCTACAAACCTCTGCACTTGGAGGCCCAACACTGTCTACAAGAACAGACGCGTGCGTAGACATCAAGCTCTTTTCTGGCGCCGTTGCCGGGGAGGTAAGGTAAAAGGTACTTGCATCCTCCTGTGTGAGTGCTCGGAGTTATTTCCTTTAGATTCTGCAATTACATCTTTTTGTTTCTTGTTTTTATTTTCACTAGTTAGGCTTAATGGAAAACAAAGAGTTCGTTAGTCTTTTTCCTAAGTTTAGATATGAAGTGTTTGAAGAGAAAATTGAAAAACCTTTGGAGCTTAATTTGCATGCTAATAGTGATGTTAGTATGATTGCTTTGAACACTGTTATTACTAATGCTATAGAAAAGTCTAAGCTTGGGGAAGCTGGTTTTGTTAAGCATGATATTTTTAGTTCCCTAGCTTTAGTGGAGAAAGTTTGCTATGATGATATGTTTGATGAATATGCTTTGCGACATAGTAGTTCTCTAGCTTGTGATGATACTAAACCTCTAGTTTATGATCGCTATGATGATGAGTATAATATTTTCAGTTCACCTACTATTGAGGATAAAATTAGTTATGATTACAATATGCCTCCTATTTATGATGATTATGGTGATCAGAATAATTATTCTGTTGAATCTGCTCCTACTACTATTATTCCTGTGGTGAGTATTAATTCTTTTATGCATGTGGCTCATGATAGGGATGTTTTATGTGATAGTTATATTGTTAATTCTATTCATGATGCTACTGAAATTTATTATGAGAGAGGGAAACATGGTTTGATGGATCTCAACAATATTAAGTTTCCCCTCTTTATGTTGCAATTCTTGAAGTTGTACTTGTTTTGCCTTCCTATGCTTTTTGCTTTGCGCTTTTATGACTTGTCTCTTTACAAGACTACTTTTCATAGGAAGTGGTTTAGATTTAAATATGTTCCATACTTGCTTTTTGATGCTCTCTATTGCTTTAAGTTCCTATATGGCGCCTTTGCCTCAAGCTCTTATATGGCGCCCACATGAGCATCTTTGCAAATTACTGCGCCTAGCTCAAAGGCGTTAAAGAAAAGCACTCTTGGGAGATAACCCATTGTTTATTTTCAGTACTTTTTATTTTATTTGAGTCTTGGAAGTCATTACTACTGTAATTACCGCTCTTTATCCTTTTTATTTTATTGTTGTGCCAAGAGAAGCCTCTAATTTGAGTGAGGTAAGATTTGGGGATGTTGCTGTCCTGAAACAGTTTTCGGTGCTGCACCATAAAAATTTGTGAAAATTCTCTGTATATCTTTTGGACCTACGATTTCTTGTGCATATGCCCCAGGTTATATCCAAACTTTTATTAGTTGAACACTTTTTGATTTGAGCAACAGAAAACGCTCTAAAAATTCGACCTTTGTCAGCTATTCTGTTTTGATAGATTTCTGCCAGTATTTGTGTTTGCCGCTTTATCGCTTTCTTTTTTAGTTCTTTTGATCACAGAACTTTTGGGGAAGTTGCTACAGTAGTATATGCTTTATATGTGGTGGCTTTGTGTTGAAACCTAAAGCAAAAAGAGGTTGATTATATGTTATGCTTACACTAATGTTGCTAATAGATTTGTGTTTAGTTTTGTATGAAGGAAGTTTTCAAGTGTAGGGATTGGAGAATGATAAGATGAGTTGAAGAATGGACAAAAGCTCAAGCTTGGGGATGCCCATGCATCACCCCAAGAAATATCCAAGAAGTACAAGTGTCAAAGCTTGGGGATGCCACCGAGGCACCCCCTTCTTCATCGGCAAAAATCAGGTCACCTTTCAAGACACTATATTTTTATTGCTTCATGCACTATGCGTTTTTCTTGGAGCGTCAGTTGTTTTTGCTTTTAGTTTTCCTTTTGTTTTGTTTGCTGCAATAAATGGTTAGATCACATCATGTTTCTTTTGGAGGAGGTGAACTCGCTTTTCATTTGCCAAGAACACTCTAGTTTTCACTCTTATCGTTCAATGAGTGTTCTCTTTTTCTGCTACTGCGTTTAGCTTGCATTTTTCGCCTTGATTTTTGTTCAGATCTTGTTTTATCTTTTCATAAAGGTGTATTTTGCCTCTGATATTTATTGGTTTTCATCAAAAGAGGTGTCTTAAAAAATTTCAAATGGTGTTGGAAAAGAGAAAAAGCTTTATGCAAAAAAGTGGTACAAGAAGGAGCTTGTGTAGACTGCGGCCTAGGCTTTTGCATGTCGTGCTTGATGTCTTTTTGATAGTATGCTTAGTGATTTTTGCTGTAGCATGACTTGTCTCAAATGACTGAGATTGCTTAATGAGCCTTTGAAAAAATCATGCGTTGTTTATATTATTTGGAAGCATTAATTTGGTTTTCTCCTTTGATGCTTTATTTGGGTTGACTTGGCGCATGCTTACACCATGTTGACTACAAAAATAAGTCGCCAATAGCCTCTATGATCATTTAGTTTTTGACTTTTGATGCCATCTTATGCTTCTTTTAATGTCGCTTTGTTGCTTTGCATGATTATGGCCATTATTGCTCTCTTAGTTGGTCGCTCCCAGTCTTTTGCTAGCCCTCGCCTTGTACTGAGTATGAGCTCTACTCGTGCATCCAACTCCTAAAAACCAAGTGTGCCAAAGTGTCCACCATACATAGCTATTATCAATTTGCTATTCCAAGTAAATTTGACTTGCTTTTATCTTCTCTTCAAATTAAACTCTTACTAGTGTTATGTGAAAATTGGTTAGTAAAGCTCTCACGAACCGGAAGGCACACTTTACTTTTTCTCGTTCTTAAAAATTTGACATTGTGGTCTCTTATGTTGAGTTGTTATGCTTGCAAGTTGTAAGTTGGATACTAGCCCAGCCATGCTGTCATGGGGCAAGCTTTCAACATTGCACTTCTTATTTGAGTTGATATCGTGATCTTTTATTTATAGTTGCCCGCGGTGTGAAATGAATTGGGAATCTTGCGGGGATCATGGAGTTTGTATATGTGTTAGGGAAACGCCTGGGCCGCCAATCTAAGCCATGCATAATTCATGGTGGAAATTTGCAGCATACCCATAGTGGACATTCGACAACGCATCTCAAAATAAAAAGCTAAACAAATGGTAAATAAAAGAGATGTCGAGGTGTTCATTGTCTGCTTGTCCTGTCATTTTGATGTGGGCTTGTTCCATGTCATCGGGCACGGAGGTACCCCGTTGGCGGTTCTCGATGATACATATATACTTACAATGACAAGAGCCTTGCTTGGGACTCTAAGTATAGTAGCATGAGGTTTGGGTACTCATATTCACGGGACACGAGGTTTTCAACTTATGATTTGTCAAGCATATGTATCATAATTGTTCTCGCATTAACTTTAACCATTCAAGATACTTATGATGGGGGCAATGAGAGCTCAAAGCCGGTAAGTACCATAATTTTTGAAGGATATAAAACTTGCAATCATTGCTTCCCTCTGTGAAGGGCCTTTCTTTTACTTTTATGTTGAGTCACCACCTTCTATCTTTATGCACCATTAATAGAGCTTAGTTGTTATTCTTAGTATAATGTGCATTGTCCCAAAGTTTTCATTGATTGATTCGTGATCATGGTTTCACTTGTTCTCAAATTATTTGTATCTAGTCGCCCTCTTAAACTTGAAGGTGTCCTATGCATTTATGTTTTGCTCTCCATGAGGGACATGTTGAAAACCATTTGTATGTTTTTCCTTATGATTTGAACACACATTTGACTTTCATTGTTTCATTTTCATGATCTTTTGTTTGTGTTTATTTTCATGTTATAACATGGTTGCTAAGTTTCTATTGTCAAGATTATGTCTTTCATGCCCATGTTTTAAGTTCTTTGATCTCAGCACTCAATGCTTTACCTATATGATCAAGATTGTGATGGTGCATGTCGCCTAAAAAATTATTTCTTTTGTTATCACTTACCTACTCGAGGACGAGCAGGAATTAAGCTTGGGGATGCTGATACGTCTCAAACGTATCTATAATTTTTGATGCTCCATGCTTGTTTTTACACCATTTGCCTTGTGTTTCATTACACTTTGTGGCATTTTTATGCGATTTCCGGAACTAACCTATTGACAAGATGCCACAGTGCCAGTTCCCTGTTTTCTGCTGTTTTTGTGTTTAGCTACACAGGAAATATTCTCGGAATTGGACGAAACAAGTTCCTGAAGTCTTATTTTTCCTGGAAGCTTCCAGAGATATGAAGAGGTGAAGGAGAGGGGCCACAGGCCAGCCTCACACTAGGCCGGCGCGGCCCAGGCCCTGGCCACGTCGCCTAGGTGTGAGGAGGCCTGGGGCCACTCCTGACGACGCCCCTTCGCCTATATAAAGCCTCGGGACGGAAAACCCTAAGGGAGTCGACGAAATTTCCAGAACAGTTCCGCAGCACCGCCGCCGTCGAAGCCAAATTTCGGGGGACAGAAGTCTCTGTTCCGGCACCCTGCCGGGACGGGGAAGTGCCCCCGGAGCCATCTCCATCGGTCTCCATCGCCGTCTCTGCCGTCTCCATCGACCTCACTGATACGTCTCCAACGTATCTATAATTTTTGATGCTCCATGCTTGTTTTTACACCATTTGCCTACTGTTTCGTTACACTTAGTGGCACTTTTATGCATTTTCCGGAACTAACCTATTAACAAGTCGCCACAGTGCTAGTTCCCTGTTTTCTGCTGTTTTTGTGTTTCAGAAGTGATACACAGGAAATATTATCGGAATTGGACAAAACAAGTTCCTGAAGTCTTATTTTGTCCGGGAGCTTACATTCATCCGAAGGAGAGAAGGAGAGGGGCCACCAGGGCCCCTCACACCTGGCTGGCGCGGCCCAGGCCCTGGCCACGCCGCCATGGTGTGAGGAGGCCTGGGGCCACCTCTGACATCGCCCCTTTGCCTATAAAGACCCCCCGACGGGAAAAACCTAAGTACCCGATCACTTTTCCAGAACACATCGCGATCCGCCGCCGCCGTCGACCTGAAGATCGGGAGGGTCCAGAAGCTCTTCCCGGCACCCTGCCGGAGAGGGGAATCGCCACCGGAGGTCTTCTTCATCGCCATGCTTGCCTCCGGAGCGATGAGTGAGTAGTCTACCTTGGACTATGGGTCCATAGCAGTAGCTAGATGGTTGTCTTCTCCACCATGTGCTTCATGTTTAGATCTCATGAGCTGCCCTACATGGTTGAGATCACCGGTATGTAATTCTATATGTTTGGTTTGTTGGGATCCGATGAATATTGGTGTTATGATTGAGTTGCTCTACTGAATTATATCTTTTGTTATCTCTATGTTGTTTATGATCTTGCATGCTCTCCGTTGTTAGTAGCTATCTTGGCTGAATAGTTGCTAGTGACTCCAAGAGGGGGTATTTATGCTCGATAGTGGGTTCATGCCTCTATTTAACCTGGGGGAGTGACAGAAACCTCTAAGTTTGTAGATGTGCTGTTGCTACTAGGGAGAAAACAACATTCATATGCTCAAGGGCATATGCTTTGTTTACATTACACACTTTGCTTAATGCAATTATCTGTTGTTCGCAACTTAATACTTGTGGATTTCTCGGATTGATTCGCCACAAGTGGATTATTAGTCATAGATGCAGTTGGATGGCGGTCTATGTATTTTGTTGTAATGCCCAGAGTAAATCTCATAGTGATCTTCTTGACATATCACGTTTATCTTTATTCTATCAATTGGCCAACTGTAATTTGTTTACCCAGCATGTGTTATTTATCTTATGGAGAGACACCACTAGTGAACTGTGGACCCCGGTCCTATTTCCATCATATTGCTATCACCTGTTTACTTTACTCGTACTGTTTACTTTACTCGCATATTTCTACTGTTTTCCACTCGATACGCTCATAACCTTTGTTTCAAGCAAACCGGTGAGATTGACAACCTCATCGCAAGTTGGGAACAAAGTACTTGGTTGTGTGGTGCAGGTTCCACGTTGCAGCTAGCAAAGCAAAGCTTGGACGAGGCGCCATATATAAATTGTCTGAAGCTGTCGCTAAGCTAGTCCGCATCACCTTCAGTCGCATTGTCTACTTTTCTCCTGATCGATATACCTTGGTTCTTAACTGAGGGAAAACTTGCTGCTATATTCATCAAAACCTTCTCTTGGGGTTTACCTGTAACATCCCAAGATTTTATCAAATTTTGGGGGTAATTTTTTGCTTTTGTTTTGAGTGCATTGATTGAAATTTCACAGGGATTTAAAAAATTTTGAGTCTATTTGAAATCTTTATTAGAAAACTATTTTAAACTTTCTATTATTTTCTTGAAGAACTTCTTTGAGAAAGATCAAGTATCCAAATACTATATTCCATTCTTAATTCAAACCTATGCAAGCTTGCTTGCAAAGGAGTGAATCCCAAAGGTGTTTTTATTCAGTAAAGATTGTATTTTAAGAACTAAGTTTGAAAGATATTTCAAACATTATTTCATAAAGTATTATCTCTTATTTCAATGGATCTACTTCAAACCCTATTTAGCTTTATGCAAGCATCCCTGCATGGAAATATTTCTCAAAAGGATTTATAAGTCTTGCATTATTAGAAATGTGTTTTAAAATGAGTTTCAAAATATTATTTCTATAAAGTTTATTCTCTGTTTCAAAAAGGAATTATTTGAAACCCTATTTTATTCTACCTTTATGCAAATGAGCTCTTTGGCTAAATTATAGAGTTTTATTTGAAAATTAGTTTTATTTATGAAAACATGTTTGCTACTGTTTTAAAATGTTATTTTAAATTTTATAAAACTTTTGCAATTGGTTTGAAGTCATTTGATTTTAAAATGCAAAAGTTACGAAGGAAATAAGAAATCAAAAAAAGAAAAGAAGAAAATAAAATAAAATATGAAACTGGACCTCAGGGAACCCTTTCAGCCCAGAAGAGGAACCAGCCCGCGCGGCCCACCCAAACACACCCGAACCGTTTTCTTTCCCTTTTCCATTTCTTTTCTTTTTCACCACTGACAGGTGGAGCCCACCTGTCAGCATGTTCTTCTCCGGCATTACTCCTCATTGGAAACCGTCGCCGTCAATCCCGCCCCTCTTCCCTCTCCTCCCAGACCCCGAACGGCCTCCCCATTTATACCCCGCTATTCCCCACTGACTCCTCTCCATTTCCCCCTCCTTTCCCTCGCTCAATTCGCCACCGGTTCGACGAAATTGCACGCCGGAAGTCCGCTACTGCCACCGCTCCTTTTCGTCGATTCCGACGACTGGAAGGTACCCCGCCGCCAGGTTTCTGCACACCCCTACTCTCCGCATCCCGGTGCATCTCCCTGACTTATTTTCCCCCTTTTCTTCCGAAGCGAAACGACGACCTCGACGTGACCTGGAAGGTACCGCCGCTTGGAGCCCTCCGTCCGCGTCCTGCAATCTCTGCGGGAGACAATCAAGCACGCCGACCACGCAGTCGTATTCTCTGTGGAGCTCTGCACGTCGCCCACCTCTCCATCATCATCGGGGGCCACTGAATCGCCGCCTTCGACCGATCCCGAGCCGCAGCCTCGCCGCCGGCGACTCCTCCGGCGAGCTGAAACCCTAGGTGAGCCTCATCCCTCCCAGATCTCGCCTGATCCGTCGGATCAAGATCCAAAGGACCCAGTTAGATCACTTAACGAATAGTTATCTATAGATCTGATCTGTCCAATCTCCTTTAGATCCTACGGTCCACAGACGTGATCCAACCGAAGAGGTATCCTCCAATTAGAATGCGCCACGTGGCCAGCCTCGGTTTAAACAGAAACTCGAATTAGAAATTGAAATCAGATTTGATCCAAATCTTCAGAAAATCATATCTTTTGATCTATAGGTCCAAAAATAGCAAATGATATATCGTTGGAATCCTCAAAACATCTAGAATCCAGTAGTACAATAATATCCTATATTTTATGGGTTCAATTTGAAACTATTTTCAAATTGAGTTAAACCCTTCTGTTCGTTTGATAAATTCATATCTTTTGTTTTGATAATCCAAAAATTACAAATTTGTAGTCTCTGGATTTCTTAGAACTTGTAGAACATCATAGGATCAAGAAAATTCAAATTTGTTACGTGCACACACTTTGTGCACTCAAATTTGTCCAAAACACCATTTAGGTGATAATTCAAATTCTATAACTTATTTTGGAGTGAAACCAATTGCAGTGACTTTGTTTTACTGCAAGCTATCCAGTAGCATCACTCCCATATTTTCTTGAACCACTCCACATTTATTCAAATTCTAATATGAGAATTTGAGTGTTCCTATATAGATTAATTCTATTCTATTTCAATCGATGATCCCTTCTACTTTAGAAAACCCTACGATCATACCTAGCTATCAAATATCATATTGAGATCACTTTGATCCAATGTCATATCCATCTAAGTACATCATGTCTATTCCACACCTATTCAAATTTCAATTGAGTTATTTGAGTAAAGTGAGACATACCTTAATCATCAGTTCTACTCATGCTGTTGAGGTATTGATTCAATTCTTCTACCATAGCAAAACTTATAATCATACCTAGACATCAATGTTATCTAAATAACATCTTGATCAAGATCATATTCACTTAAACCTATCTTGTCTAGTTCACACATATTCAAATTACAAATGTGTCATTTGAGTAAAGTGTGATACTTTCAATCTTAGTTCCTACCTTTGCTACAATGGTAACGATCAATCAACATCATAGTACTTAACCTAATCCCATTTACCCATTAGGAACCTTAAGCCATGTTTTCAAACATCATCTATACATATCCATTACCTATAGCCACTTACTCATGTCTACTCAATCTTAGCCTTGCATTGAACTATTCAATTTGCATTTGAGTCAATTGAGTACTTCAATGTTATAAGGACCCTAGCCTAAAGCTCAAGTGTAATATATACTATTTAAGAATAATTGTTGTCACACTTATTCAATAGTATTGCTATTGCACTATTTTGTCTCTCATGTGATTTACCCACATGAGATATTCCAAGATTCAATATGCTTTGGTAAAGCATAATGATCTCACTCATCACATTTTGTCTAATTCATATATATATTCAAATTGCCTTTGTGCTACTTGAGTAGAATATGAATTCATCTCAAACTTAGGTTCTATCAATGTGGAGTTGTTATGACCCGTACCATAGTATGTGTTATACACCATGTTGATCAATGAACCATCTGAGCCATGTCCTCAATTATCAATCATATTATACCCAATCCAATGCCTACTTAGTTTTGTTCGCATGTATTGAACTATTCGGCTTGCAAATGTGCTAATTGAGTAGTTCAAGCATTCTTAAAAACCTAGCCTAGTTCCTAAGTGCAGTAGATGCTATTTAAGAGTAATTGTTGTCACATTTACTCAATAGTGTTGTAGTTGCACAAATTGACTCTTGTGTAATTTATTTCACATGAGCCTTTCCTAAAACTCTTATATGCTTTAATAAAGCATAAAAACTCCGTCAATTATATTTTGCCTAGTCCAATTCTCTCTCAAATCATATTGACCTTTCCCAGCTAAGCTCTCAAATTCATATCTCACAAATCATGATCCTTTACCATATCTTTCTATCATAACATATCAATAAATCTAAATTGTTAAACCAATACTTTTCAATTGTTTGAATTGTTTGATTGTGTTTGTATGGATTGTTTATGGTATGCTATTTATGTGCTATAGTTGGTGCGAAGAACTGCGTGCTTAGTTGAGAGAAGTGAAACGTCGTGATCTTCAAAAAGGCAAGTGACACACATATCCCTTACCTATTTTATTTATGCATTAGTATATTCACCTCTTGTAGTATGCATGATAGGTGTTTTACTCAACTGTTTTATCAAATGCTTAGATCCTAGTAGTGTGTAGCTATCCCTCAAACCCCACCTGAATAGGATGCTAAAAACTTTGTTATTTCTGATGCCATGCTAAGATCACTTGAAAAGTGTTTTGTGAAAAGTTAAGAACTTCAACTAAAATGAAACACCTGGGTGGATTGGTTTGATAAGATGAGGCGAGGTAGGTGGGTTCTGGGACGCATGCCTTGTAAGAGGATGTGGGAACAGAATACCGCTCGGGATGGCCACCCAGGAACAAAGAGATGGCTATGTCTTCCATGCTTAGTGTACTTCCAGTGCAGCCTTATGACATTATGGGCTCTGTCTTGACTGATTAGAATGTGGGAGTGCAACTTGTCGGCAAGAAGTGGTGGTAGATGAATTGTAGGTTGGGAACGGTGCTTGCCAAGTTAGTTGTCCTCTCCTTCTAAAAGGTCTTGTTTCATTTTATGTATGGGCATAAAATGAATCGTAAGGTGAAAGTGCACAACCCTTGCAAGGTGTTTAAATCTAATCGATTAGCCGTGTCCTCGGTTATGGACAATTGAGTCTCTAGACATGGAATGTACGGAAGAATCTCATCACCGATTCTGAATTATTAAAATCTGTCTAGAAACCCTAGGCAGGAACTAAGGACCATACACTCCGAGGGGTGGTGGTGCCTGAGGTTCCAACTTTGTTGAGTTTCGCCCAGAACTACATACCGGCCAGTATGTAATGTATGGGGGATATCTTGACCCTTGAAAAATAAAATTTGTTAAAAGAAAGTTTTAAAATGGATTTATAGGATAAAATTGGCTTTATGCACATCAGCCTTTGAGATCCACCAGCCAGATATCATGTAGTATAGTCTTTCCACAAAAATGCCACCAAATATGTGTCATTTGCCAGTACATCATTGTACTGACCCCTCTGGGGCTGCATATTCAAACGTGCAGGTTTTATTTCGAGTAAGGAACCAGGAGTAGGATCTCGAGCTTACATTCCAACACGTCTGCCTGTGGCACTTGATGAAGATGGAAGCTCACTGCAATCTATGCTTTATGCTGTGTACTCGTAAGGTTGAATACCTATGTAACTGGATTTACGTTGTAATATTGATGCTATTGCAATGATTTCTCATTTTGTACTGTGGTGCTATCTACTGATCCAGGGAATGACACAGATACACAGGAGTTCTGCCTTTTATAAAAGGCGGGGCGTTACAGAATGGTATCAAAGCATAGTGTTGTCTGTAGGATCGAGACCCTAGGTTTGGAATTAGAAATAGGAAGACCCTAGGATAAAAATTCTCTATCTCATCTTACTTCAATTTATAAAAGAAAAATGTTTGCATTTTGAACTCCTTGTATTCTCTCCTACTTCCTCTCCAAATGTTTCCTAATACTATAGCTGACCCTACCCTGAAATCATCAACAAAGGATAGAAGATCACAATGTGCCAGAAGTGTGAGACTGATACTCCATATATTTCTCTTGACTCAATATAAAGGAACTTGGAGAAATACTCAAGTGGAGACTTCATAATACTCAGCAAGACCTCAAAGAGGAAAAGGAAGACACTACTACATTGAAGGAAACCATAAACCATCTTCAAGGTGACATGGAAAAGTTGGTATCTGAACTTAGTGTTCAAGGAGACCTCATCAAAACCAAGGATGAACAGATTGCCAATCTACTGAAGCAGCTAGACCAGAACAATGGATCTGCTTAGAAGAGTACCAAGAAGCCTTAGTTGGACCTCCATTTAGAAAATTTTAATAAGCAACGACGTGTAATAAACGTTATGGTCATACCGACTTGTGGATGATCGTACCTTCCCGTTTGTTTGAAAACTAGTTTGCTTGTTATGATAAATATTTGTTAGATGTTGCTTGAAAGATGAATTGTTTTGATCTGTTAAGTTTGGGTAGGAATCTTCTTTAGATCTCTTCTATCTAATTCTCATCTATGCTAATACCTAAACTTGTCCCAAAACCCAAACCGAAGATTTCTCAACGATAGAACAACTACGATGACCCTCAGTTGGAGATAAGGATACAGAGTACAACAACAAGAGGTAGTGTTTCAAGTACAAGAGACTGGAACATTACGCAAGAGGTTGCACAAAGGATGATACCCCAAGACTCCAGTAAGCTAGTATGGCTGAAGGATACCACGTAAACAATAATAAGACACCCAAGGTGTAACTAATGTGGAAGTAATACTATTCAACCACCTCATACAAGAAAGGTGGAAAGGACAAACAAAGCAATGGAAAGAGCAAACAGAGCAATGGAAAGGATTTTATTTCCTCTTAAATGGAAAACCGAAGGATCTATAACTTAAGGGTTATTGCCATGAGCTTTGTTGAAAACCTCTAGCTAGGAACGATAGATTTTGTTTTCAAAATTCAAATTAGGATTTGAGAACTTGGTTCCGATTGCAACAAAACTTTTGTTTAAAAGCTAGTGAGGTTGACCAAGAGTTAGAATGCGAGATGCACCAAACCAAATACAAGGTAATGATTGAGTGCGACATGGATTCGCGCCCATGACGACTACTCATATTGTTCGCTCTTGTATGAGGAATGGTGAATCTAGAGAGACATACCTACATGAGAGACAACGTTGTTAAACCTTAACCCTAGGAGGATAATATGTTACATCCCTTATAGTGAGCCAGTGGCCAAAACGTAGGACTACGGTGAGGATGTTTTGGTATTTGAACGGCTACACGAATCAGAAACGTTTTGCTCAGTGGACTTTGAATATGAAGACTGTTTAACTTGGCTGCTGCCTGTTCGGTTCACCTTCTCGACTCTTCGTTTCGGCTACCTCCCTGAGCCTATAAAAGAGAAGTCACTCCTCTCCAGAGAGTCACAACAGAGACAACAACCACTACCTATGAGATTACCTCCTGACTCCAAAGCCTTACGCCACCGAAGTCTACCCCATCCCGACCTGCAACATTATGAAGCAACTCTCCAAATCCCTGAAACTACTTTCCTGCCCATGAGAGTTTCGTCAGAACCATTTTCCTTGCAAAGGAGTTCACCTTTGAGATATGATCAAGTTGTTCAGCGCCTTTCAACAACTACGAAGACGGTTGCTAAAGGAATTCTTAAGGACCATCTGGTACCTGTGGCAAGTAGCACGACTTGCTCCGGTAACTTGAATAGATTCAACAATGCTGGTTATAAGGCGACCTTCCATCCCTTAAAGGTGCAAGTACCTCTTACAGAGTCCACCCTGTTTACCCCTATGAAATACAGGAGAAGCCCGCAGAGATGCCATCCTAACTCATTGGGATGTGTGGTCTCATCATGTTCATGGGGCAAGCATGCAGTACTTAGCACTGAGTTATCTTTTGAGATTCAGTATTGAAAATCAGCTAAAAAGCAACAAGGAGTATGGCGATAGCCTGTATGCTGTCTTGGCCTTGGTGAGGACCGACCAAGAAAAGGGTAGATACACATTCTTGGAAGATGTACAACAACCAGGAAGGTTACTAGAACAGAATGGTGTCGTTGAAAATTTAAGAGCAAAATGATATAAGTAAGCAATCACAAGATGAAGAACCTCTAAGGATGATGATAAGGAAGTTGAGATGATGAGAGTATACCCTCTCAGCTTGGTCTTCTGAATGACCCAAAGAGGAGACAACTCATCTTGATCCTCTGATTTAACCAAAGAGTGACTCCTCAGTGTCCAAAGTAGTTCAACAACTACCCCGTTGGATAGAAAGCTCTACAATAGAGTAAGGTTACCTCAAGCAACCCCATAAGGAAGGTTGGTGCCCGGATTTGTGAATAGACACCCACCGATTGTAAATGAAGATGTAGACTACCTTGATGATGACAATGCAATGGATGATATCTGCTTATCACCAGAATTGGATGGAACCCTTGGTGTGCCCACTTTTGAACATAGTTGTGGACATCAAAACTTCTGAGAAGAGCAAGTTCAAGGAAAATGACACAACGGTGAATGCAAGCTGGGAACAAAATGCGAGTGCCTAAGGAAGCATCAAGATACCACCAAGAGGAATTTTCTTTTAAGGGTGGTAGCCACCCAGATACCTAAACCCAGATAACCTAATGCCTACTTTCTTTCTAGCCTCTCCAATCTCGAGGACGAGATTTCTTTTAAGGGTGGTAGTCTGTAACATCCCAAGATTTTATCAAATTTTGGGGGTAATTTTTTGCTTTTGTTTTGAGTGCATTGATTGAAATTTCACAGGGATTTAAAACTTTTTGAGTCTATTTGAAATCTTTATTAGAAAACTATTTTAAACTTTCTATTATTTTCTTGAAGAACTTCTTTGAGAAAGATCAAGTATCCAAATACTATTTTCCATTCTTAATTCAAACCTATGCAAGCTTGCTTGCAAAGGAGTGAATCCCAAAGGTGTTTTTATTTAGTAAAGATTGTATTTTAAGAACTAAGTTTGAAAGATATTTCAAACATTATTTCATAAAGTATTATCTCTTATTTCAAAGGATCTACTTCAAACCCTATTTAGCTTTATGCAAGCATCCCTGCATGGAAATATTTCTCAAAAGGATTTATAAGTCTTGCATTATTAGAAATGTGTTTTAAAATGAGTTTCAAAATATTATTTCTATAAAGTTTATTCTCTGTTTCAAAAAGGAATTATTTGAAACCCTATTTTATTCTACCTTTATGCAAATGAGCTCTTTGGCTAAATTATAGAGTTTTATTTGAAAATTAGTTTTATTTATGAAAACATGTTTGCTACTGTTTTAAAATGTTATTTTAAATTTTATAAAACTTTTGCAATTGGTTTGAAGTCATTTGATTTTAAAATGCAAAAGTTACGAAGGAAATAAGAAATCAGAAAAAGAAAAGAAGAAAAGAAAATAAAATATGAAACTGGACCTCAGGGAACCCTTTCAGCCCAGAAGAGGAACCAGCCCACGCGGCCCACCCAAACACACCCGAACCGTTTTCTTTCCCTTTTCCATTTCTTTTCTTTTTCACCACTGACAGGTGGAGCCCACCTGTCAGCATGTTCTTCTCCGGCATTACTCCTCATTGGAAACCGTCGCCGTCAATCCCGCCCCTCTTCCCTCTCCTCCCAGACCCCGAACGGCCTCCCCATTTATACCCCGCTATTCCCCACTGACTCCTCTCCATTTCCCCCTCCTTTCCCTTGCTCAATTCGCCACCGGTTCGACGAAATTGCACGCCGGAAGTCCGCTACTGCCGCTGCTCCTTTCCGTCGATTCCGACGACTGGAAGGTACCCCGCCGCCAGGTTTCTGCACACCCCTACTCTCCGCATCCTGGTGCATCTCCCTGACTTATTTTCCCCCTTTTCTTCCGAAGCGAAACGACGACCTCGACGTGACCTGGAAGGTACCGCCGCTTGGAGCCCTCCGTCCGCGTCCTGCAATCTCTGCGGGAGACAATCAAGCACGCCGACCACGCAGTCGTATTCTCTGTGGAGCTCTGCACGTCGCCCACCTCTCCATCATCATCGGGGGCCACTGAATCGCCGCCTTCGACCGATCCCGAGCCGCAGCCTCGCCGCCGGCGACTCCTCCGGCGAGCTGAAACCCTAGGTGAGCCTCATCCCTCCCAGATCTCGCCTGATCCGTCGGATCAAGATCCAAAGGACCCAGTTAGATCACTTACCGAATAGTTATCTATAGATCTGATCCGTCCAATCTCCTTTAGATCCTACGGTCCACAGACGTGATCCAACCGAAGAGGTATCCTCCAATTAGAATGCGCCACGTGGCCAGCCTCGGTTTAAACAGAAACTCGAATTAGAAATTGAAATCAGATTTGATCCAAATTTTCAGAAAATCATATCTTTTGATCTGTAGGTCCAAAAATAGCAAATGATATATCGTTGGAATCCTCAGAACATCTAGAATCCAGTAGTACAATAATATCCTATATTTTATGGGTTCAATTTGAAACTATTTTCAAATTGAGTTAAACCCTTCTGTTCGTTTGATAAATTCATATCTTTTGTTCTGATAATCCAAAAATTACAAATTTGTAGTCTCTGGATTTCTTAGAACTTGTAGAACATCATAGGATCAAGAAAATTCAAATTTGTTACGTGCACACACTTTGTGCACTCAAATTTGTCCAAATCACCATTTAGGTGATAATTCAAATTCTATAACTTATTTTGGAGTGAAACCAATTGCAGTGACTTTGTTTTACTGCAAGCTATCCAGTAGCATCACTCCCATATTTTCTTAAACCACTCCACATTTATTCAAATTCTAATATGAGAATTTGAGTGTTCCTATATAGATTAATTCTATTCTATTTCAATCGATGATCCCTTCTACTTTAGAAAACCCTACGATCATACCTAGCTATCAAATATCATATTGAGATCACTTTGATCCAATGTCATATCCATCTAAGTACATCATGTCTATTCCACACCTATTCAAATTTCAATTGAGTTATTTGAGTAAAGTGAGACATACCTTAATCATCAGTTCTACTCTTGCTGTTGAGGTATTGATTCAATTCTTCTACCATAGCAAAACTTATAATCATACCTAGACATCAATGTTATCTAAATAACATCTTGATCAAGATCATATTCACTTAAACCTATCTTGTCTAGTTCACACATATTCAAATTACAAATGTGTCATTTGAGTAAAGTGTGATACTTTCAATCTTAGTTCCTACCTTTGCTACAATGGTAACGATCAATCAACATCATAGTACTTAACCTAATCCCATTTACCCATTAGGAACCTTAAGCCATGTTTTCAAACATCATCTATACATATCCATTACCTATAGCCACTTACTCATGTCTACTCAATCTTAGCCTTGCATTGAACTATTCAATTTGCATTTGAGTCAATTGAGTACTTCAATGTTATAAGGACCCTAGCCTAAAGCTCAAGTGTAATATATACTATTTAAGAATAATTGTTGTCACACTTATTCAATAGTATTGCTATTGCACTATTTTGTCTCTCATGTGATTTACCCACATGAGATATTCCAAGATTCAATATGCTTTGGTAAAGCATAAAGATCTCACTCATCACATTTTGTCTAATTCATATATATATTCAAATTGCCTTTGTGCTACTTGAGTAGAATATGAATTCATCTCAAACTTAGGTTCTATCAATGTGGAGTTGTTATGACCCGTACCATAGTATGTGTTATACACCATGTTGATCAATGAACCATCTGAGCCATGTCCTCAATTATCAATCATATTATACCCAATCCAATGCCTACTTAGTTTTGTTCGCATGTATTGAACTATTCGACTTGCAAATGTGCTAATTGAGTAGTTCAAGCATTCTTAAAAACCTAGCCTAGTTCCTAAGTGCAGTAGATGCTATTTAAGAGTAATTGTTGTCACATTTACTCAATAGTGTTGTAGTTGCACAAATTGACTCTTGTGTAATTTATTTCACATGAGCCTTTCCTAAAACTCTTATATGCTTTAATAAAGCATAAAAACTCCATCAATTATATTTTGCCTAGTCCAATTCTCTCTCAAATCATATTGACCTTTCCCAGCTAAGCTCTCAAATTCATATCTCACAAATCATGATCCTTTACCATATCTTTCTATCATAACATATCAATAAATCTAAATTGTTAAACCAATACTTTTCAATTGTTTGAATTGTTTGATTGTGTTTGTATGGATTGTTTATGGTATGCTATTTATGTGCTATAGTTGGTGCGAAGAACTGCGTGCTTAGTTGAGAGAAGTGAAACGTCGTGATCTTCAAAAAGGCAAGTGACACACATATCCCTTACCTATTTTATTTATGCATTAGTATATTCACCTCTTGTAGTATGCATGATAGGTGTTTTACTCAACTGTTTTATCAAATGCTTAGATCCTAGTAGTGTGTAGCTATCCCTCAAACCCCACCTGAATAGGATGCTTAAAACTTTGTTATTTCTGATGCCATGCTAAGATCACTTGAAAAGTGTTTTGTGAAAAGTTAAGAACTTCAACTAAAATGAAACACCTGGGTGGATTGGTTTGATAAGATGAGGCGAGGTAGGTGGGTTCTGGGACGCATGCCTTGTAAGAGGATGTGGGAACAGAATACCGCTCGGGATGGCCACCCAGGAACAAAGAGATGGCTATGTCTTCCATGCTTAGTGTACTTCCAGTGCAGCCTTATGACATTATGGGCTCTGTCTTGACTGATTAGAATGTGGGAGTGCAACTTGTCGGCAAGAAGTGGTGGTAGATGAATTGTAGGTTGGGAACGGTGCTTGCCAAGTTAGTTGTCCTCTCCTTCTAAAAGGTCTCGTTTCATTTTATGTATGGGCATAAAATGAATCGTAAGGTGAAAGTGCACAACCCTTGCAAGGTGTTTAAATCTAATCGATTAGCCGTGTCCTCGGTTATGGACAATTGAGTCTCTAGACATGGAATGTACGGAAGAATCTCATCACCGATTCTGAATTATTAAAATCTGTCTAGAAACCCTAGGCAGGAACTAAGGACCATACACTCCGAGGGGTGGTGGTGCCTGAGGTTCCAACTTTGTTGAGTTTCGCCCAGAACTACATACCGGCCAGTATGTAATGTATGGGGGATATCTTGACCCTTGAAAAATAAAATTTGTTAAAAGAAAGTTTTAAAATGGATTTATAGGATAAAATTGGCTTTATGCACATCAGCCTTTGAGATCCACCAGCCAGATATCATGTAGTATAGTCTTTCCACAAAAATGCCACCAAATATGTGTCATTTGCCAGTACATCATTGTACTGACCCCTCTGGGGCTGCATATTCAAACGTGCAGGTTTTATTTCGAGTAAGGAACCAGGAGTAGGATCTGGAGCTTACATTCCAACACGTCTGCCTGTGGCACTTGATGAAGATGGAAGCTCACTGCAATCTATGCTTTATGCTGTGTACTCGTAAGGTTGAATACCTATGTAACTGGATTTACATTGTAATATTGATGCTATTGCAATGATTTCTCATTTTGTACTGTGGTGCTATCTACTGATCCAGGGAATGGCACAGATACACAGGAGTTCTGCCTTTTGTAAAAGGCGGGGCGTTACATTACCAACTGGCCGGTCATTTACTACAAGCCAACAAGTTTCCTGGCACCATCAACTCGGCCCCATCAACAAGTTTTCTGGCGCCGTTGCCGGGGAAGAGTGGAAGACTTCTGCGAGGGGAGTTTTCGCACGCATATCCTTTACTTTGTTATTGTTTTGCTTTACTTTATTTATTTTACCTGCATCATTTTTTATCAAAAACCCAAAAAAATTAGAATCCTTGGTAGCTGTTTTTTTTTGTTTGCTTCTAGTTTTGTTAAAATGAGTAATCCTGAAGTAGAAATTCGTAGTTTTAAGCAACAAGGGGGAGAAAGTTTAAAGGATGCTTGGTATCGTATTAACAATGCTCATCATAGGTGTACCAAAAAGCACTCTACCACAATCCTCCTTAGAAATTTTTATGTTGGTATATCTAGTTGGAATAGGTATGTTCTCGATACTCTTACAGGAGGTAATTTTCTGGGTACTCCCGCTGGAGAAGCATGCACTATAATTGAAAGTTTAGTGGGAATACCACCTATTCATGTTGCTAAAACCGAGACCACCTTGGAGGAGGTGGTAGAAAGGCTCAGCTCTTTAGAGAAAAGTTTGCCAAGTATCCTAGAAAATGCTAGCCGAGTTAGTGAATTAATAGAAAACATTGGTAAGAGAATTACCATTTTAGAGGCTAGCACTACTCTTGATAATCAAAACTTAAGGATTGGAAAACTAGAGGAGTCTATGGAAACTCTTAGCTTAATCTAATCTTCTCTTAAATTTAAGAAAGAGAAAGTGTTTGTTGGAAAAGAGCAAAAATTTATGTATGTCCCCAAGGTTTCTGCGCTTAAATCTCAACATGTTCTTAAAATTGGTAAGACTCTTAGTTCCACTAAGGGTGACTTGCAGGTTGAATCATCTTCGGGAACTTCCAAAGTGCTTACTGAGGTAAGTGATGCTTCATCACTTGATGTTACTTGATTCGCAATTTTCTGCGCCTAGCTCAAAGGCGTTAAAGAAAAGCACTCTTGGGAGATAACCCAATGTTTTATTTTCAGTACTTTTTCTTTTATTTGAGTCTTGGAAGTCATTACTACTGTAATGACTGCTCCTTATCTTGTTTATTTCGTTTTTGTGCCAAGAGAAGCCTCTAATTCGAGTGAGGTAAAGATTTGGGGATGTTGCTGTCCTGAAACTGTTTTCAGTGCTGCACCGTAAAAATTCGTATAAATTCTCTGTATATCTTTTGGACCTGCGATTTCTTGTGCATATGCCCCAGGTTATATCCAAACTTTCGTTAGTTTAACACTTTTTGATTTGAGCAACAGAAAACCCCTAAAAAATTCGGCCTTTGACAGCTGTTCTGTTTTGACAGATTTCTGCCAATATTTGTGTTTGCCACTTTATCACTTTGTTTTGAGTTCTTTTGATCACGGAACTTTTGGGGAGGTTTCTACAGTAGTATTTGCTATATATGTGGTGGTTTTGAGTGGAAACCTGAAGCAAAAAGAGGTTGATTATATGTTATGCTACACTAATGTTGCTAATAGATTTGTGTTTAGTTTTGTATGAAGGAAGTTTTCAAGTGTAGGGATTGGAGAATGATGAGATGAGCTGAAGAATGGATAGAAGCTCAAGCTTGGGGATTCCCATGAATCACCCCAAGAAATATCCAAGAAGTACAAGCGTCAAAGCTTGGGGATGCCCCCGAGGCACCCCTTCTTCATCGGCAAAAATCAGGTCACCTTTCAAAACACTATATTTTTATTGCTTCATGCACTATGTGTTTTTCTTGGAGCGTCAGTTGTTTTAGTTTTATTAGTTAGTTTAGTTTTGTTTGCTGCAATAAATGGTTGGACCCCAACAAATTTCCTTTGGAGGAGATGTACTAGTTTTCATTTGCAAAGAACACTCCGTTTTTCATTCTTAAAATTTCACCGGGTGTTCTTCTTTTTCCGCTACTGCTTTTGGTTTTCGTTTTCGCCTTGATTTGCGTTCAGACCTTGTCATATCGTTTCATCAAGGTGTATTTTTGCCTCCGATCTTTATTGGTTTTCATCAAAAGAGGTGTCTTTGAAATTTCAAATGGTGTTGGAAAAGAGAAAAAGCTTTGTGCAAAATAGTGGTACAAGAAGGAGCTTGTGTAGACTGCGGCTTAGGCTTTTTCATGTCGTGCTTGATGTCTTTTTGATGGTATGCTTAGTGGTTTTGCTGTAGCATGACTTGTCTCAAATAACTGAGATTGCTTAATGAGCCTTTGAAAAAATCATGCGTTGTTTTTATTGTATGGAAGCATTATTTTGGTTTTCTCCTTGATGCTTTATTTGGGTTGACTTGGCGCATGCTCACACATGTTAGACTCTTACAAAGTCGCCAATAGCCTCTATGATCATTTAGTTTTTGACTTTTGATGCCATCTTATGCTTCTTTTAATGTCGCTTTGTCGCTTTGCATGATTAAGGCCATTATTGCTCTCTTAGTTGGTCGCTCCCAGTCTTTTGCTAGCCCTTGCCTTGTACTGAGTACGAGCTCTACTCATGCATCCAACTCCTAAAAGCCAAAGTTTTCCAAAGTGTCCACCATACATACCTACTAGCAATTTGCTATTCCAAGTAAATTTGACTTGCTTTTTTTTCTCTTCAAATTAAACTCTTACCAGTATTATGTGAAATTCGGTCAGTAAAGCTCTCACGAACCGGAAGGCACACTTTACTTTTTCCTGTTCTTAAAAATTTGACATTTTGGTCTCTTATGTTGAGTTGTTATGCTTGCAAGTTGTAAGTTGGAGACTAGCCCAGCCATGCAGTCATGGGCAAGCTTTCAACATTGCACTTCTTATTTGAGTTGATATCGTGATCTTTTGTTTATGGATGCCCGCGGTGTGAAATGAATTGGGAATCTTGTGGGGATCATGGAGTTTGTATATGTGTTAGGGAAATGCCGGGCCGCTAATCTAAGCCATGCATAATTCATGGTGGAAATTTGTAGCATACCCATGGTGAACATTCGACGACGCATCTCACAATAAAAAGCTAAACAAATGGCAAATAAAAGAGATGTCGAGGTGTTCATTGTCTGCTTGTCCTGTCATTTTGATGTGGGCTTGTTCCATGTCATCGGGCATGGAGGTACCCCATTGGCGTTTCTCAATGATATGCATATACTTACAATGACAAGAGCCTTGCTTGGGACTCTAAGTAAAGTAGCATGAGGTTTGGGTACTCGTATTCACGGGACACGAGGTTTTCAACTTATGATTTGTCAAGCATATGCATCATAATTGTTCTCGCATTAACTTTAACCATTCAAGATGCTTATGATGGGGGCAATGAGAGCTCAAAGCCGGTAAGTACCATAATTTTTGAAGGTTATAAAACTTGCAATCACTGCTTCCCTCTGCGAAGGGCCTTTCTTCTACTTTCATGTTGAGTCACCACCTTCTATCTTTATGCACCATTAAGAGAGCATAGTTGTCATTCTTAGTATAATGTGCATTGTCCCAAAGTTTTCATTGATTGATTCGTATTGTTGGTTTCACTTGTTCTCAAATTATTTGTATCTAGTCGCCCTCTTAAACTTGAAGGTGTCCTATGCATTTATGTTTTGCTCTCTTTGAAGGACAAGCTGAAAACCATTTGTATGTTTTTCCTTATGATTTGAACACACGTTTGACTTTCATTGTTTCATTTTCATGATCTTTTGTTTGTGTTCATTTTCATGTTTACAACATGGTTGCTAAGTTCTTATTGTCAAGATTATATCTTCATGCCCATGTTTTAAGTTCTTATGATCCCAACTCACAAATGCTTACATATATGATCAAGATTGTGTAGGTGCATGTCACCTCAAAAATTATTCTTTTGTTATCACTTACCTACTCGAGGACGAGCAGGAGTTAAGCTTGGGGATGCTTGATACGTCTCCAACGTATCTATAAATTTTGATGCTCCATGCTTGTTTTTACACCATTTTCTACTGTTTCATTACACTTAGTGGCACTTTTATGCATTTTCCGGAACTAACCTATTAACGAGTCGCCACAGTGCCAGTTCCCTATTTTCTGCTATTTTTGTGTTTCAGAAGTGATATACAGGAAATATTCTCGGAATTGGACGAAACAAGTTCCTGAAGTCTTATTTTGTCCGGGAGCTTCCAGTCATCCGAAGGAGAGAAGGAGAGGGGCCACCAGGGCCCCTCACACCTGGCTGGCATGGCCCAGGCCCTGGCCACGCCGCCATGGTGTGACGAGGCCTGGGGCCACCTCTGACATCGCCCCTTCGCCTATAAAGACCCCCCGATGGGAAAAACCTAATTACCCGATCACTTTTCCAGAACACATCGCGATCCGCCGCCGCCGTCGACCCGAAGATCGGGAGGGTCTAGAAGCTCTTCCCGGCACCCTGCCGGAGAGGGGAATCGCCACCGGAGGTCTTCTTCATCGCCATGCTTGCCTCCGGAGCGATGAGTGAGTAGTCTACCTTGGACTATGGGTCCATAGCAGTAGCTAGATGGTTGTCTTCTCCACCATGTGCTTCATGTTTAGATTTCATGAGCTGCCCTACATGATTGAGATCACCGTTATGTAATTCTACATGTTTGGTTTGTTGGGATCCGATGAATATTGGTGTTATGATTGAGTTGCTGTACTGAATTATATCTTTTGTTATCTCTATGTTGTTTATGATCTTGCATGCTCTCCGTTGTTAGTAGCTATCTTGGCCAAGTAGTTGCTAGTGACTCCAGGAGGGGGTATTTATGCTCGATAGTGGGTTCATGCCTCTATTTAACCTTGGGGAGTGACAGAAACCTCTAAGGTTGTAGATGTGCTGTTGCTACTAGGGAGAAAACAACATTCATATGCTCAAGGGCATATGCTTTGTTTACATTACACACTTTGCTTAATGCAATTATCTGTTGTTCGCAACTTAATACTTGTGGAGTTCTCAGATTGATTCGCCACAAGTGGATTATTAGTCATAGATGCAGTTGGATGGCGGTCTATGTATTTTGTTGTAATGCCCAGAGTAAATCTCATAGTGATCTTCTTGACATATCACGTTTATCTTTATTCTATCAATTGCCCAACTGTAATTTGTTTACCCAGCATGTGTTATTTATCTTATGGAGGGACACCACTAGTGAACTATGGACCCCGGTCCTATTTCCATCATATTGCTATCACCTGTTTACTTTACTCGTACTGTTTACTTTACTCACATATTTCTACTGTTTTCCACTCGATACGCTCATAACCTTTGTTTCAAGCAAACCGGTGAGATTGACAACCTCATCGCAAGTTGGGAACAAAGTACTTGGTTGTGTGTGTGCAGGTTGCACGTTGCAGCTAGCAAAGCAAAGCTTGGACGAGGCGCCATATATAAATTGTCCGAAGCTGTCGCTAAGCTAGTCCGCATCACCTTCAGTCGCATTGTCTGCTTTTCTCCTGATCGATATACCTTGGTTCTTAACTGAGGGAAAACTTGCTGCTATATTCATCAAAACCTTCTCTTGGGGTTTACCAACTGGCCGGTCATTTACTACAAGCCAACAAGTTTCCTGGCACCATCAACTCGGCCCCATCACTCACCGCCATCTCCATCAACCTTGCTGTCTCCTATGATGAGGAGGGAGTAGTTCATCCCCGGGGCTGAGGGCTCTACCGGTAGCTATGTGGTTCACCTCTCTCTCCCATGATGTGATCTTTATGTGATCGTGAGCTTTGTATCATGTTGAATAAGTAGATGTTACTCTTCTTCATTATGTGTACTCTAGTGTGTTATTAAAGTAATCTATTCCTCCTGCCATGGTGTAATGGTGACAGTGCGTGCATCATGGTGGTACTTGGTCTAGGCTACGATTATGATCTTTTATGGATTATGAGAATAATTATCACTATGATAGTATTGAAGTGATATATTCCTCCTTTCATGGTGTAATGTTGACAGTGTGTGCACCGTGTTAGTACTTGGTCTAAGTTGCAATAATATCTATCTTAAGTTGTGATTTGATTTGGATATCTCTATGAGTGGTGTTTGTCAAGTACTTGATGAACTTTGAGGAGTGCTTCGTAGTCCTACGCAATGATTAGTGTTATTCAATAGGAGAGTAATTCAGAGTACCATAGTGTCGGGGGGATGACCCCCGGTAGGGTCAAGAGGCTATAAAGATACAGGGACTTTGGTTGACTTTATGCCGGGTTACCAAGGAAGGGCCTGGCCGGGATATAGGAGCATCGGCCAGGCCGGCATATATGTATCCCGGCTGATATTCAGATATGCCGGATTAACCGGAATACTAACTGAGGAGTGCCGGCATATACTTAGATATGCCGGCCTATCTATTTGGTATGTTGTGCAGGAGCAGGGGAGGCCGGATTACCCGACCTTCATAGGTCGTTGGTCCGGCATATATGTCCAGGATATGGCCAACGGTCGTATCCGGGACGCAGAAGTCAGCTAAGGAGTCATGTCCCTACAATCAAGGAGAGACTCTGCCAGGTATGGAGAAGGGTCATGTTGACATGGTGCACAGTGGTGGACTACCTACCCTCACTGTGCACAAGTACAGAGCTTACCTCACAGAGGTAAGGTCACAGGGCAGGAAGTACAAGGTACAGGGATACGAAGTCCCATCGAGAGCAATCAGGGAGAAAGTCAAGGATCTCAGCCTTCGTCAGCAAGTACTGTTTGGAGCGTAGCTGGTGTCTCCTGGTCTTATATGACCGTTGTAACCCTGGCTACCACTATATAAGGTGGCATAGGGAGCCCTGGTAAAGGGTTGGTCACTCTGTGTTCCTACACTTAGCAGTTCGTCTTCCTCCTCTAGCAGAGAGCTTGGAAGCACCATTGTTGTGTACTCCATCGATCCAAATATATAACCAGTAGAGCAGGAGTAGGGGTGTTATCTCCTTACGAGAGCCCCGAACCTGGGTAGATCTGTGTTCCTTTCTGTCGTGCTTTTTAGCTCGTTCCCCTCTCCCGAATCCTCCAGCATCTAGTTCGGCCCCCATTTAAGCCATCCTATGGCATATGTTGTTTCACCACGACGACATTTGGCGCCCACCGTGGGGCAGATCGATATGCTGGGCGGAGTGTTTATTCGGACGGGGTCTGGGATAGCAGCTTCGGGAGTGCGCGTGGTCTCTGGCCTCGTCCAGAGGCTAGGCTCGCTCAGCTTCGTCAGCGATAACGCCGGATGTCTCGGCGGCCGGCCGTTCCCTAGGGATGGCCGGATCATGTCTTTCGGTTCCCATGAGGTGTACGTGGGGACTGAGAGAGTTTGCAGGGAAAAGGTGCTGGTGGCGGCGGATCCTCCGTCACATCGGCTGGCTCACGCTGGGCGTAGCGCTCGCTCAGTACAGTCGGCCGAGGTAATGATGGCCGGCACATCAGTGCCGCCGGCAGATGATGCCGGCAAGGCTGCAGCAGCAGCAGCAGGAGATACTCCCCCGGAGCCGCCGAAGGCCAAGAGGTCGGCGCATCCTCCGTTGGAGCGTGTCGAGAACCTGGCCGGCACTTCTGTTGTGCCGGCAAAGGGTCAGGTGCTTCTTTCCATCATCGGTCGGCTTCTCGAGCCGGTGCGATCCGGCGATGATCCGGAGCAGACAAGGGAGGTCCTGGAGGGATCTCGCCAGGCCCTCGTCGATGAGGCCCTGGCCATGCACCAGGAGCGCGAGCGGTTTAACCGGCAACTCCGTGAGTACGAGGCAGCTCATGGTTTTACTCCTGTGGTAACCCGGCCTAGCCGGATAGAAGAGGTTAGAACTAGAGGTAGGGATCTTAACACTGAGCTAGAGAAAGGTGCTAGAGCCAGGAGTCATACTGCAACTAGTACTGTGCCTAAGGTAATTTATAGCTCACCAGTAAAGAACCTTAGAGCAGCAGCAGAGGTAGCTAAGGACTTATCTAATTTGTCCGGTGAAGCACTGCATGAGCAGCAAGCCCGGCTTAACCATCTTTTGTCTGAAGCTACTAAGCAGCAGGAGGCCTTTAAGAAGGCAAACCCAGGTGCCGGGGCGTCCCAGTACATTGCGTCGGTAGGAGGTGCCGGCGCAAGGTCGAGGGGCGAAGCTTCGTCCCCGCATCCAAGTGCCCGGCGTGCCGGAAGTGTGACCTCTGGCCGCCGGGACAAGCAGATCCAAGTGTATGATCCGGCAATTGCCGGAAAGCAGGCAGTAGCTCAGAAGAGTGCCGGCCAAGCTGACAAGTATGTCGGCCGCAAGAATGCTGGCCAGAATGTGCCAGCCGGGCAAGGGGCAGTTTCGGCCGGTGGTGGCCGGAGTAACAGTGCAGCCCGGCGTCAGCAGCAGGGCGCCGGAGGTGCAGCGCAGCAGCAAGGTGCAGGTCATCCGGGACATCGAGAGGATGATGGGAATTCCGCCCTTGTCAGGGCGGGATATCAGCAGCAGCATCAGCAAGGCCGGCATAGTGAGCAGTATCAGCCGGAGCAGCAGCAGGAAAAAGTGATCGCGGGCCCAATTGCATCCCGGCTGGGACCTCGGTCCTTGGCAGCAAGTGATGCGCGCTTCAAGCTGGACAGGA
The DNA here is from genome assembly GCA_007115705.1 of Dactylis glomerata. NCBI lineage: Eukaryota > Viridiplantae > Streptophyta > Magnoliopsida > Poales > Poaceae > Dactylis > Dactylis glomerata. Next base: position 413,270 of record QXEO01001081.1, on the reverse strand, counting down.
TTCACCAATCGGAGTTGGTGGAGAGACAAGGAGCTCCGGGTCCTATGTGCTTTGGACCCCGGATCATGGGTGAGCCGGTACCTTACTATTTCCAGCTCGCGCGTGGCGTGAGGACATACAACGGTAGTACAAAGCCGGAAGATTGGTTGGAGGATTACTCCACAGCAGTGAACATTGCCAGAGGAAACCTCAGATGGGCGGTACGATATGTGCCGCAAATGCTAGAAGGACCAGCCAGGATATGGCTGAACAATCTGCCGGCCGGAAGTATCAATGGTTGGGTTGATTTTGAAGAGCAGTTTGTATCAAACTTCACCAGTACATATAAGAGGCCGAATCGTCCTCAGCAGCTGGCTAACTGCCGGCAGGGAGTGAATGAGACCGACCGAGACTATCTGACCAGGTGGTGCACCTTGCGCAATTCCTGCGAAGAAGTTGTGGAGCAGCAGGCCATCATGTGGTTCGCTCATGGGTGCCGGCATGGCACCATGTTGTGGCAAAAGCTTCAGAGGGAAATGCCGGCCATGTTGGCCGAGACAATCAAGATCGCCGATAGTTATGCTCTGGGAGATCCCATGCAGCCCACCCTTGATTCACAAGGACAAGGACAGACCCAGGGGAACACCAACAGCGCCGGGAGACCAGGGCAATACTATCGCTCTGATAACCGGAACAAGAGAAGAGATGAAAGGCCGGATTACAGGTATGGAGCGGCACAAGTAGCAGCTATGGAGGAAGAGCAAGAGGGCGCCGGCAGTAGCCAGCGTCCGAGATATGAGGGCTATCAGCAGCCTCAGCAGCAACAGCCGCAGCAGCAAGCGCAGCCCTTCCAGAAGAAGAATGTCTGGATCAACAAGAATGCCGGCGGAGCCGCCGGACAGAAGAAGCAGTGGCCGAAGTATACAGTGGGTCTGGCCATGGACAAGCCTTGTGTGTTTCACACGTTCCAGCCGGGTAAGCCGGCAAACCATTTGACAAGAAACTATTCATGGCTGGACGACATATTAGCAGGTCGTGCAGGTCCCTGGGGACCGGCTAGGCCATCTATCCCGGCAGCTCCATCGCCGTTGACAGGTGCAAATACAGTTGCAGTCCCGCCCAGGCCGGTTAATCCCGGGAATCAGAGCAATGCCGGAAATGCCGGCGTAAATCAGATAGACCAGAGCTATAATCCGGAGTATAATACCGGAGGCCCAGGAGCGGGCCGGAATGAGTACAAGGAGCACGATCAAAGCTACATGGTCTTTGAGACCGAGAGAACAGACAAGCAGAGCTTGTACTGGCGGAGTTTGGAGGTAAACGCCGTTATGTCGGCAGTTCCGAAGATGATGCATTGGTCTGACCAGGCCATTGGCTGGGACAGGGCAGATCATCCCAGGATCATGCCAAACCCCAGCGGGTATGCGCTAGTAATGGATCCGACATTTGTCGGGCCGGCTAATAACGTGAGGTTCAGCAAGGTCCTCATTGACAATGGAAGCAGCATCAACATCATGTATCGGGACACGATGCAGAAGCTGGGGATCAAGGAGAATATGCTGGAGCCAAGCAAAACCACGTTCCACGGCATTGTGCCGGGACTTTCGTGTGCGCCGATTGGCAAGATCCGGATGGACGTCATGTTTGGCAGCCGGGATAACTGCAGGGTGGAAAACCTCATGTTCGAGGTGGTTGATCTAGAAAGCCCCTACCATGCTTTACTGGGGAGGCCGGCATTGGCAAAGTTCATGGCCTCTACGCATGTTGCGTACCTGAAGATGAAGATGCCGGGGCCCAGAGGGGCGATTACCATCATAGGTGATTACAAGCGTTCGATGGCGTGTGCAACAGCCGGGTCTAACCTGGCCGAGACTCTGATCATTGCAGAGGAAAGGAAGAGGCTCAAGCGAGCAGTGGAAATTGCTGAGACGGTCGTGGCCGGCAAATATATGCCGGGCATGGCAAATCCCGGTGGCAGTGCTTCTTTTCAAGTGGGCAAGGAGGTCAAAAAGGTGCCTCTGGATGAAGTTTTCCCGGAGCGCCATGCCCTCGTTGGGGCAAGTTTGGATCCCAAATAGGAAAGCGAGCTCATCAGCTTCCTCCGTGAGAATCGGGATATCTTTGCATGGTCTACTTCGGACTTGCAAGGTGTGCCGAGGGAGCTAGCTGAGCACGCATTGCATGTGAGACCGGATGCTAAGCCGGTGAAGCAGCCGCTCCGGCGGAATGCAGGCGATAGAAGGAAAGCCATTTGGGACGAGGTGGCCAGGCTCTTAGCCTCTGGCTTTATCAAGGAAGTGCTTCATCCGGATTGGGTGTCTAATCCGGTTTTGGTGGAAAAGAAGAAAGATGAGCCCGCCATAGTAAAAGTATGGCGGATGTGTGTTGATTACACCAACTTGAATAAGGCATGTCCTAAAGATCCATTCCCGCTCCCTCGGATCGATCAAGTGATTGATTCCACAGCTGGATGTGAACTGTTATCATTTGTAGATGCCTATTCTGGTTTCCACCAGATCCCTTTGTATGAGCCGGATCAAATAAAGACATCCTTTATTACCCCGTACGGGGCTTATTGCTATCTCACTATGCCGTTCGGTTTAAGAAATGCCGGCGCAACTTACCAAAGGTGTATGCAAAAATGTTTGCACGATCAGATAGATAAAAATGTGCAGGTATATGTCGACGATATCGTCATAAAAACCAAGGAGAGCAAGACTCTCATAGATGATCTCCGGGAAACCTTTGGGAACCTGAGGAGATTCCGGATGAAGTTGAATCCGGCTAAATGTACCTTTGGTGTGCCGGCGGGCAAGTTGCTCGGCTTCCTTGTCTCCAGCCGGGGTATTGAGGTGAATCCCGGCAAGATTCGTGCCATAGAAAGGATGAAGCCGCCGACAGATTTGAGGGAAGTACAGAAGTTCACTGGGTGCCTTGCCTCCCTGAGCCGTTTCATAAGCCGTCTTGGAGAGAAAGCTTTGCCATTATATCAGTTGATGAAGAAGTCCGACACATTTGTCTGGACGACGCAAGCAGATGCAGCTTTCAAGGAATTGAAGCAGATGTTGTCAACAGCGCCGGTACTAGCATCTCCGATGCCCCGTGAGCCAATGTTGCTCTATATAGCGGCAACCAACAGAGTCGTCAGTGCTGTGGTGGTAGTAGAGCGAGAGGAAGGAGGCAAAACCGTGCAGCGGCCGGTATATTATCTGAGTGAAGTACTCTCCACCTCAAAGCAAAACTACCCCCACTATCAGAAGATGACTTATGGTGTCTATATGGCGGCCAAGAATCTCAAGCATTATTTCCAAGAGCATCCAATCCGGGTAGTGGCCGGGGCCCCTATCTCGGAAATCATAAGTAACAAAGATGCCAGCGGCCGGATAGCAAAGTGGGCAATAGAGCTTTCACCATATACACCACAGTATGATAAGAGGGATACAATCAAGTCCCAGGTGTTGGCTGATTTCTTTATTGACTGGGCCGAGATACAATATGAGCCACCATTGCCAGATGCAAATTATTGGAGGATGCATTTCGATGGGTCCAAGACAATCCATGGCTTGGGAGCCGGCATAGTTCTCAGTTCGCCAAAAAATGACCAGTTGAGATATGTCCTGCAGATTCATTTCGCAGCGTCAAATAATGTGGCGGAGTATGAGGCACTGGTGCATGGCCTGAAGGTGTCTAAGGACATAGGAATTCGCCGGATTATGTGTTTCGGTGATTCTGACTTGGTAATTCAGCAATGTTCTGGCATATGGGATGCTCATGATGCAAACATGGGATCCTACCGTTTCCTGGTACAGCAGTTGAGCGGTTACTTCGAAGGTTGTGAGTTCCGGCATGTTCTCCGGGCTCAGAACGATGCAGCCGATGAATTGTCCAAGCTGGGATCTTCCAGAGACACAATCCCGCCCGGCATTTCATTGGAGCATCTGAGGAAGCCGTCGATCAAACCCTCGCCGGAGTCATCTTCCATTTATGTCCCGCCAGGTCCGGAGGAAGCAGTTCCGATGGAGATAGATGCCGGAGCCAGGTCAGATAACCCGGGGACTGTTTCCTCAGTCCCAGGGACTGCGCCGATATATGCTGTGAGTGCAGTATTCCAGAGCAGAACCAGGGCAAGGGTAAAATGTACCAAGAGGTCGTGCCGGTATACCCGGGGACTGCTTCGGCATACCCAGGGACTGATTCCTCAGTCCCGGGGACTTCGCAGCCCATGGAGATCGATTACGTGTCGGTCGAAATGATGGAGATAGATCAGGCAGTGTTCATTGTCAGGGAAGTGCCCTCATGGGCATGTCCTATCATGGATTTCTTGGTAGATGGTCAAGTGCCGGCGAATGAAACCGAGGCGCGCCGGATTGCAAGGAGATCCAAAGGATATACCATCATCAACAAGGAGATATACAAGAGAAGTGTCACCGGAGTATTGCAGAGATGTGTCGAATTTGCGGAAGGTCTGGAGATGCTCCGGGAAATTCATCAGGGGGAGTGTGGTCACCACGCTTCGTCCAGAGCATTGGTGGCAAAGGTATTCCGGCATGGGTTCTATTGGCCGACGGCACTGCAAGAAGCAGAAAACTTGGTCCAGAAATGCAATGGATGTCAAAGATATGCCCACCAGATTCATCAGCCGGCGTCTGCCTTGAAGACTATCCCGATAACCTGGCCCTTTGCTGTTTGGGGCCTGGATATGGTCGGGGCTTTTAAGCCGGCCAGAGGAAAGATGACCCATATCCTGGTCATGGTGGACAAGTTCACCAAATGGATTGAAGTGAAGCCCATAAGCAAGTGTGATGGTCACACAGCAGTGAAATTCTTAAAAGATATAATCTTGAGGTATGGAGTCCCTCATGGCATCATCACTGACAATGGGTCGAACATTGCCCAAGGGCCATTTGCCAGATTTTGTGAGGAAGTGGGAATCCGGCTGGACATTGCGTCGGTCGCTCACCCTTGTGCCAATGGCCAAGTAGAGAGGTCAAATGGGTTAGTGTTATCCGGCATAAAACCCCGGCTGATAGAGCCACTAGAGAAAACGCCGGGATGTTGGCTAGATGAATTGCCGGTAGTGCTTTGGAGTTTAAGGACAACTCCGAATAGGTCAACAGGCTACACACCATTTTTTCTGGTGTATGGAGCAGAAGCTGTGCTTCCAACAGATGTAATACATGATGCACCAAGAGTAGTGCTATATACTGAGGAAGAGGCTAAAGAAGCCAGGGAAAATGATGTGGATCTGCTGGAAGAAGCAAGAGAAATAACACTGTCAAGAACAGCAGTATATCAGCAGAACCTCAGACGCTATCATGCGCAGAAGGTAAATCCAAGGAGATTCCAAGAAGGAGATCTAGTACTCCGGCTAAGGCAAGGAACAGAGGGCCGGCATAAGTTAACTCCTCCATGGGAGGGGCCATTCATCGTGAGCAGAGCTCTGCACAATGATGCCTATTATCTTATAGATGCGCAGGCCCCCAAGAAGGATAAGGCGGACAGGTCCGGAGAAGAAACCAAGAGACCATGGAACATAGCTCTACTGCGCCCCTTTTACTCCTGAGCAGCACAATGTATGTATTTCCATATTTTGCTTTGTGTGCCGGCGCTTTATGCCGGCACAAGACTTATGAATGAAATGCCGGCATCCCGAAGAGACCGGGCACTGCCTCCGAGATATATCGTTGTTTATTTACAGTTTTTGTTATATGCCGGCTGGCTTGATTTGAATGTTTCCTATGTCGGCCTAGTAATGTATCGGCAACAAAGGCCGCTCTTCGACTCAGCTGTTGTCCGAAACCCGGCTTCATGGCTAGCAAGAGTAGATGCCGGAGGTTGTCTACACATGGAAAACGGCTAAGGAAATAAAAAGCAAGCGAACCGACATTTATGTTAAGGCTAAAGATAAAACTTGAAGTGTCGGATGATTTGAAGTCTAAGTTTCAAAGTTAAAGTACTGTATGTTCAATGAAGCAACCTTGAGACTCATACGTCGAAAGCCAAATAAGGTAGACAAGTAGCCAAGGTTGTGAAGTTGAGGAAACAGGAAAACAAACTCGGTGACTTAGCCAAAAGATGATCCGGCATTGATAACAAGCGAACCGAGATAAAACTTGTTCAGGTAGCAAACCAAAGGAAATTAAACGTATATATTACATCTGCACCCGGCATACCGGGGATCTAATAAAGCTTAAAGTTTTTGTGCTGCAAAGTCAAGGAGCAGGGGCAGAAGCAGAGCCGCCGGCTGGTGGAGCTGTAGCAGTAGAAGTGTCGGCTTCAGGAGTGCCGGACCCAGCAGATGGAATGGAGCCATCACCTCCGCCCGGGACAGATGCCTGTTCCGGAGCATCAGTGTCGGCCTCTTCAGCTTCCTCTTCATCTTGGCTGGAATCGGAGCCCTCAGCATCAGCAGCATCCCTGGTATCGCCTGCTGTCTTCTCCGGCTCGCGGATGTCCCGGACAAAGGCATCAGTGTCGGCATAATCCACATAACTGTGGGCCAGTTCACGCCGATGCCGGATGTGTTCCGGATCCGTGGTCCAGATGGATCCTTCGCGCACAGTGCGCAAAGTCTCCAGATCAGCTTTTTCATACCAGGAGAGGAAGTAGCTGAGAGCTTCATCAGCTCCTACCCTCGCGCCGGAATCCCGCCATTCCCGGAGGCGAACCTTGGCAAGCTGCAGATCATTGCCGAGATCAACAAGATCAGTGGGCGTCCTTTGTCCCGGCCAGAGGGCAGAAAATGCCTCCTGGGCGCCATAAAAGAGTTCTTCTGTGTAGAGGGTCATGGCATTCTTCCGGGATTGCAGGGCCAACAGCTGCTCCGACATGTCCCAGTTGGCCGAGTCAACCGGAACACCCCGGGATTCTCGATCCAACTGCAGAGCCCTCTCAACGTCTTCGACGGAAACGGGAAACATGTCTGAGAAATAGAAAGCATGTTAGCAAAAGAGTATGTGCCGGCGCAAAGGTTATGCCGGAAAATGTCATGGTATGTCGGGCAAGCTGAAGGAAAAGGATTTGAAGCTTACGGGCGAGGTCAGCATTGAGCTGTGCAACTGTAACTTCCCATTTTGTTGCTTGCTCCTTCAAGCTGGACAGTTCGGCATGGGCAGTGGAGGCATCAGTTTCGGAAGCAACGAGCAAGTCCTGGGTCTTCTTCAGTTGGCCCTCCCTCTGTTCCTTCTTGTCCAGAAGCTCGGTGATCCGGCCCTTCAGCTGCTCTATCTCGGCCTTATGAGCGGCATCCCGGTCGTCCAGTTGCTTGGCCACATCCACTGAGGGCATACAGTCCTGGTGGCGTGCTTCCAGTCCAGCCTTCTCATCTGAAAAGATTTGAAGTCAAAATAATGGGAAGATAGAAAACAGAGACAAGAGATAAAGGATATTGAAGTATAAAGTGCCTATTTGGGGGACAGCGGGATCCGGCATACCTGTCAGCTCCTTGACCCTCTTGAGAAGCTCGGCGACTTGTTCTTCAGTGCCAGCTGAAGAATGTCAGCACAACATTATGTGTCGGCAAGAACAGTATTGCAAAGTAAAAAGAGGAAAGATATCCGGCATATAGCGGTATGTCGGCGAAGATTACCTTTCTTGGACAGCTCCAGCCGAAGCTTGCTATGCTCGTCGGATAGCTTCCGGTGCTCGCACACCAAGTCGTGGAACATGTCGGCGCGCGTATTGTTCATGCGCTGCAAAAGTGTTAGGATTTGAAAGGTTATGAGAAAAGTCTAGCATACCGGTACAGTTGAAGATCATATAAAGTACTCATGCTGTTGAAGACCCGGCACAGGTGCTGAGCACCTATCCCGGCTCTCGGTGACTAGGATTTGAAGCTTGAGACGAGCTTATATCTCGGTCAAGAGGATTTGAAAAATAATCAAGATGTGAAATAGTTAGAGACCCGGCACAGGTGCTAAGCACCTATCCCGGCTCTCGGTGACTAGGATTTGAAGCTCGGATCGAGCTCATATGTCGGCAGTTAATTCGAGAACAGCTAACTACAAGAGTATTGGAAAATCCCGGATGTCCGTATCCCGGACAGCCAACATTTTCGGGGACTGGGGATATGTGTATAGGTAGAGAAGACTTACGTTGGTGGCATCGGCCAATTGGTGAAGTCTCTGCTGAAGGCTGAGGAGCTCGCAGGCAATCGGAATGGGCTTCACGGCTAGGGTATCCAATGGATTGCCAGTGGCCGAGGCTTCGGCCATCTTCTTGCTCCTGGAATCTGCTGTGTCCATATTGCCGGTGTCGTTCCACCTGACGCAGTGCTCCTTGAGAGACCCAAGGCTTTGGTCACTCTTCGTCTCTAGGGAGACGCGGCCCTCAAGTTCCGGCGTGTCGAAGAAGTTGCGCCGGTAGCCAGGCCGGGTTGCTGCCCTGCCAAGATGCAGGGCCAGGGCAGAGCTGGGCCGGGACGCTGCTTTAGAGGGAGCAGTGGCGGCGGATGGTGTGCCGGACTTGGTCTGATGAAACTTGAGTGTGCCGGACTTGACCGGGGCAGAGGTCTTGTCCGGGATAAGGGTCTTGGCCGGACCAGCGGTCTTGGATGGTGCTGGGGTCTTCTCAGTAGAGGGAGTCGTGGGCGCGAGCTGTTCCGGCGTGGCCGGTGCAGCTTGGCCAGCAGGGGCAGGTTCCGGAATAGTCCGGACTTCCGGCACAGCAGGGCCTTTTCCTTTGTCATCTATGCCGGCGCTCTTATTGCTTGCGCCGACATCTTTAGTTGTGCCGGCGTCGCCGATGGGCGCGCCGGAGTCTGGGGCTTCTTGGTGGGCTCCTGTGTCCATGTGGACATCAGAAGCCGATGGTTCCTGTTGAGCCCCCGAGTCCATGTCGACTTCAGGGGCAGAGTTGTCTTGTTCCGGCGGAGGATCGTCCTTCGCCGGGGAGGTGGTCTTGTCAGGCGCAGGCGAAGATGCCGGCGCCGGGGAGGTTGTGTGACTTGCCGATGGTATGTCGGAGGTGGCAGTTTCCGCCGGCTTGGTAACCTTCGGGCCGCCACTCGAGCCAGAAGCTGGTTCCGGCGCAAGAGGAGCCCTGAAAGAGAGAAAAACACCAAGTTAATAATCAAAGCTAGAGATATGTCGGAGGAAATGCAAAGAAAAGAAACTTACCCCGAGGCAACAGGTCTCTGTTTCTTCGGAATAGGCACGCCAACCTTTTGCCACTTCTGTTGCTGAGGTGTGTCGGGCTGGGGCTTCACGCCTCGCTTCCGGCCGGTATGTCCGCCGGTGGAAGGAGGTCCCTGGTTCAGAGGGGCGGCGTCGACGACCATGTCGTCCGGGATAGCTGAGGACGGCATAGGATAAGCAAAAGGTACAGAAGGAAAGGCATATGCAAGTGGCATCGGGTCATAATACGTCAGGATCTCCTCGTCAGATTCACCCTCACTCCGGCCTTGAGTGAAATGCCGGGATGAAGAGGCCTTACCCGCGGCAGCGGCAGCATGGGTGTTCCGGGGCAGCTTGTCCCAATGGTCTAGATCTTCAACATCCGCAGCAGTGTGGTCTGCCGCGATCTTGATCCGGGAGTTCTCCATACCCTGGAAGCTGAACTTCTGCATAATGCAAAGTAAATTGGTCAGAAGCAAGAAATATGTCGGTGCAAGAAGTATGTCGGATCAAGCATGATATATGTCGATAAATAGATATGTGTCGGCTTAAGTATCTATATGCCGGGTAAAAGAGTATGTGTTGGCCGAGGTGTTTACCGTTGGGGCGGGCCTATCCCGGCTATATGGTTCTAGCCCCCAGGCAAAGGTGGCCTGAGAAGACTTGCAGACGTCCTTGATCCGCCGCAGAATGTCGGCCGGAGTCAGCTCATGTGTGGAATGCCAGGTGGGGTCCATGGGCCCGCTCATCTGGCAGATCTTGTGCGACCGGCGCTGCAGAGGGGAGACACGCCGGCTAATAAAGCATGCCACCAGATCTTGAGGGGTAAGGCCGGCATCCCGGAGCTCGCCCTTAACCCGGTGGAGCGCGTTCACCGGCATCACCGAGTTCTTCGGGTTGTAAGTCCAATTCTTCATAGCCAAGGGTGGCTCATCCACAAATGGCGGCAGGTTGAGCAGATCCTCGTCGGTGGTGTTCTTGACGTAGAAGAAGCTTTTCTGCCACTTCTTGCAAGACTCAAGGAGCTCCACCTTGGGGAAGTCCGAGCCCTTCCGGGACATGATGGTGGTCGCGCCGCATAGGGTCATGGGACGGTCCTTCTTCTCCTAGGCCGTTTCCTGCGGCTCATCCTTGCTCCGGGGCGGCTCTTGGACGACTTGTTTCCGGAGTTGAAAGTACTTCGCCCAGCCTTGGGAGAGGGGCTCTATGCCGGCATAGCCTTCGCAGAATGCGGCGAAGGCGGAGAGGATCATCACCGCGTTCGCCGGGATGTGGTGAGGCTGCAGGTCGTAGGTGTCGAGGACGTCCCAGAAGAAGTCCGACGCCGGCAGACCGAAACCCCGCTCGAAGTGGGCAATGAAGACGACTCGTTCGCCGGGTTCAGGTGCCGGCGCAGTCTCTCCCGCAGGTAGCCGGCATGCAACACCCTCCGGGACACTCCTGGTGGAGGTGACCCAGGATATGTCGGCCGGGGTAACCTCCGACCCCTCCCAGCCGGAGCATCCTTGGACCCGGGCCGAGGTATCTTCCTCTGAGGCCGAGGTACCTGTCATGCTCGATGAAGCCATCGGGATGGCCGGTACAAGGCGGGATAGCCGGAGTCCCGTGATGTTATTCCTACCAAGGCCGGAGAAAAGAGGGAGGTTAGTCTCTCTGGCATACCGCTCTCACCAATGTTAGCAGAAATAGAAGATCTACCGAGGCAGTTAAAACAAGAAACAAACAAGGGTAAAACTTCTAAGGAAGAACACCTGCGAACATTGCTAGCAATGCTAGTCGAATCAAAAGGATAACAAGCAGAGGAACTGCAGTAGATCTATGCGAGTATGGTTACCAATGCGAAGCTATAGAGAAGCAGAAAAGATAAAGAACAGAGAAAGAGGAACTCACCGGAGCTTGGCCGACGGCGGTGGAACAGCGGCAACTAGCGAGCAGAGGAAGGTCCAATCCCCCAGCAGTGTCGCAGAGGAAAGATGCGGCGGCGGCGTCGTCGACAGAGATGTCGGGCGCGTCGGCGGGGAGCAGATCGACGGCGGCGGTGATGCTGTTCCTCTGTTCTTCGGTCCGGCGGTGAAGCGCAGGAGGCAGAGGAACAGGCGAGGAAGACGATGGTGTGGGGTAAAAAGATAAGTTTACCCCCGCCGCCCTATTTATATGCCTACCAGGTAAGGGTCGTGGGGATGGTAGTGCGCCACTTCCCCGACCGTTTCTGCGGGGAGGCGCCACGTGGCGGCACGGAGTGGGGCGGCGGTTCCTGTAACCGTGCCACTAGGTCATGATGGCGAGGAGTAACTGCACTGTGAACCGTCACATCGTGTGACCGTTCGAGGTGGCAGGGAAGTTGCAAGTTTCGATGTAAACTGTCAGACCTAGCTTCTCAAGGAAGTCTCGTCTAAATGTCGGCATAACTGCCCGGGGAATATGTTCCGTCCGGAATACCTCGGGACCGTTCGGAATAACTTTTGGAGAAGGAACAGTGGCCGGGATATGCGTGGTTGTCCCGGCATATAATCTGATCGTCGGGATATAACGGAGAACCGGGGTATAATGAAGAGAGGATATGTTGAACCTGTCAAGGCTCCACAGTTATGACTGGGGAACCTCGACAGCTTCGGGGACTAGTGTCGGGGGGATGACCCCTGGTAGGGTCAAGAGGCTATAAAGATACAGGGACTTTGGTTGACTTTATGCCGGGTTACCAAGGAAGGGCCTGGCCGGGATATAGGAACATCGGCCAGGCCGGCATATATGTATCCCGGCTGATATTCAGATATGCCGGATTAACCGGAATACTAACTGAGGAGTGCCGGCATATACTTAGATATGCCGGCCTATCTATTTGGTATGTTGTGCAGGAGCAGGGGAGGCCGGATTACCCGACCTTCATAGGTCGTTGGTCCGGCATATATGTCCAGGATATGGCCAACGGTCGTATCCGGGATGCAGAAGTCAGCTAAGGAGTCATGTCCCTACAATCAAGGAGAGACTCTGCCAGGTATGGAGAAGGGTCATGTTGACAGGGTGCACAGTGGTGGACTACCTACCCTCACTGTGCACAAGTACAGAGCTTACCTCACAGAGGTAAGGTCACAGGGCAGGAAGTACAAGGTACAGGGATACGAAGTCCCATCGAGAGCAATCAGGGAGAAAGTCAAGGATCTCAGCCTTCGTCAGCAAGTACTGTTTGGAGCGTAGCTGGTGTCTCCTGGTCTTATATGACCGTTGTAACCCTGGCTACCACTATATAAGGTGGCATAGGGAGCCCTGGTAAAGGGTTGGTCACTCTGTGTTCCTACACTTAGCAGTTCGTCTTCCTCCTCTAGCAGAGAGCTTGGAAGCACCATTGTTGTGTACTCCATCGATCCAAATATATAACCAGTAGAGCAGGAGTAGGGGTGTTATCTCCTTACGAGAGCCCCGAACCTAGGTAGATCTGTGTTCCTTTCTGTCGTGCTTTTTAGCTCGTTCCCCTCTCCCGAATCCTCCAGCATCTAGTTCGGCCCCCATTTAAGCCATCCTATGGCATATGTTGTTTCACCACGACGACACATAGTGAAGAGAAGTTATCTATTGGTTCAATTATGTTATATTTGTTGGGAGTGTGTCCACTAGTGAAAGTATGATCCCTGGGCCTTGTTTCCAAGCTTTGCACACCGTTTACTTGCTGTTTTGTTACATGTTTGCTCGCAGCGATACTTATTTCATATTACAGTTACTACTTATAATCATCACTACCGCTTGTATTTCACTATCTCTTCACCGAACTAGTGCACCTATACATCTGACAAGTGTATTGGGTGTGTTGGGGACACAAGAGACTTTCTGTATCGTGATTGCAGGGTTGCTTGAGAGGGATAGCTTTGACCTCTTCCTCCCTGAGTTTGATAAACCTTGGGTGATCCACTTAAGGGAAACTTGCTGCTGCTCTACAAACCTCTGCACTTGGAGGCCCAACACTGTCTACAAGAACAGACGCGTGCGTAGACATCAGCAGCATCAAGAGTCTTACTAGCATAATAAATAACATTCAACTTATTATCTACGCGCTATCCAAGAATAGCACAAACAGCAAAATCACTAGCATTGCACATAATTTCAAAGGGTAAATTCCAATCAGGTGGTTGAATAATAGAAGCAGTAGTTAAAGCCTTCTTAAGAGTTTCAAAAGCTTCCTTACAATCATCATCAAAGACAAATGGTACATCTTTTTGAAGAAGATTATTAAGAGGCTTTGAAATCTTAGAGAAATCTTTAATAAACCTCCTATAGAAACCAGCATGACCAAGAATACTACGAATACCTTTAACATCTCTGGGACAGGGCATATTTTCAATTGCCTCAACTTTTGGTCTGTCAACTTCAATACCTCTTTTAGAAATTTTATGTCAAGGACAATTCCTTCATTTACCATAAAGTGGCATTTCTCCCAATTAAGAACAAGATTAGTTTCTTCACACCTCTGCAAAACTTTATCAAGATTGTGAAAACAATTATCAAAAGAAGTTCCATAGACGGAGAAATCGTCCATGAAAACCTCCATAATTTCTTCACAAAAACCAAGAAAAATAGCAGACATGCATCTTTGAAAAGTAGCAGGAGCATTGCATAAACCAAATGGCATACGTCTATAAGCATAAGTTCCATAAGGACAAGTAAAAGTGGTTTTCTCTTGATCTTCTTTTCTAACAGCAATCTGAGAGAAACCGGAATAACCATCAAGAAAACAAAAATGAGTCTTCTTAGATAACCTCTCTAGCATTTGATCTATAAACGGTAAAGGATAATGATCTTTCTTAGTAACTTTGTTTACCTTTCTAAAATCAATGCACATTCTATAACCAACTACTACCCTTTGAGGAATAAGCTCGTTATTTGCATTAGGCATAACCGTCATACCTCCTTTCTTAGGAACACAATAAACAGGACTAACCCATCTACTATTAGCAATAGGATAAATAATACCAGCATCAAGGAGCTTCAATACCTCATTTCTTACCACTTCCTTCATCTTGGGAATTAAGCGGCGTTGATGTTCGACGACTGGCTTTGCGTCTTCCTCCATATTAATAGCATGCTGACATAAAGTGGGAGAAATCCCTTTTAAATCATCAAGAGTATATCCCATAGCTCCTCGATGTTTCCTCAATATCTCCAATAACCTTTCTTCTTCCTTTTCTGAAAGCTTAGAACTAATAATAATAGGATATATTTTCTTATCATCTATATAAGCATATTTAAGATCATCAGGTAAAGGTTTTAATTCAAAAACAGGATCTTCCTTAGGTGGTAAAGTGGTACCAAGATCCTCCACAGGTAAATTGTGCTTGATAAACGGTGGTTGACGAAAGAAAATATCGTCAATCTCTTCTCTTTCCTTCCTCTAAACATCACTTTCATGGTCCTCCATGAATTGTTGCAAAGCATTATTAGGAGCAAGAGCAATAGAAGCAAGCTGTTCAACTCGAAAGTTTTCATTAGGCATGTCATTTTCATAAGAAGTCTTAGCAAACTTGGAAAAATTAAACTCATAAGACTCTCCATTAAACTTAGTGAAAATTTTCTCCTTCTTACAGTCTATCACAACACCACAATTATTCAAAAAGGGTCTACCAAAAATAATAGGACAAGTTTTACTAGCTTCTGTACCAAGTACTAGGAAATCAGTGGGATATTTGGTCTTACCGCAAAGAACTTCCACATCTCGAACAATACCCAGAGGCCAAACAGTCTCTCTGTTAGCAAGCTGAACAACCACATCAATATCTTCTAATTCACAAGGGCCAATGTCATGCATAATTTCTCTGTAAAGCTCTAAAGGAATAGTGCTTGAACTAGCACCAATGTCGCATAAACCATAATAGCAATGATCTCCAATCCTGACAGAAATAACAGGAACACTTGTTTTCCTACACCTATTAGGATGTGAAATAATTTTAGAAGCATCTTCACAAAAGATAATATATTCATCCCCTACATCTTTAGTAACAAGGTCCTTCAATATAGCCACAGGAGACTTAATAGTAATTTGCTCATCAGGTTCTACAGCTTTCTTAGTACTTTTATTAGACACACTTACCAAAGTAGAATGCTCTTTTACCTTAGCAGGAAAAGGTGTCTTCTCAAAATAGGGTTCAGGCACAATGCTATCAACAGTACAAATTTCAGTAGCTGCAGTAGGAATATGACTAATAGAATCTTTATAAGGCGCATGATATTTGTTCTAATCTTTCGTTGGAACATCAAGATAAGAGGCAAAAGCCTTAAGACAGTTAGCAAGTATTTGAGGATCAAGACCATAAGCAGTGCTAACATTATGAAAGTCATCGGTTCCCATAAAAGTTTTAATACATTCATAATCATAGTTTATACCTGACCTCCTACCTTTGTCGTTTTCCCATCCTTCAGCATTTTCTTGAATACGGTCAAGGAGATTCCATTTAGCATCTTCTTTCATATGAGTAAATGATCCAAAACAGGAGGCATCCAAATAATCCTTATCATGAAGAGCAAGCCTCGCATAAAAATTATCAATAACAATATTACTGGGGAGCTCATGAATGGGACATTTGAGCATTAGTAACTTCAATCTCCCCCACGCTTGGGCAATGCTCTCTCCATCACGAGGCCAAAATTTATATATTTGATTACGATCTTTTTGAATTTCACTTGGAGGATAAAACTTGGAATAAAAGGGAGGCACAATTTCCTCCCATGCAATAGATGGACCATCTTTAAGCAGCCGATACCACTCCTCAGCTCTGCCTTTCAGCGATAAAGAGAATAGCTTCCTCTTGACCTGGCTCGGTGAAATACCTGCACACTTGAACAACTCGCATAATTTATGTATAAAGAGTAAGTGATCACCCGGATGGACAGTTCCATCTCCTGAATAGCAGTTATCCATAATTCGTTCAACAATTTTCATAGGTATTTTAAAAGGATCTAATTGAGCAGGTGGTGGTGGTGGTTCATCCACACGTGCAGCAGTGGTAGTTGTGTTCCCAAATAGGAAACCAAATGGAGAACTCTCCATAGCAAAATAAAATAAAAATAAAAGACAAAAATAAAAAAAATACTCACAGCGACGGTTACCTTTACCAAATCCACTATTCAATAGCGCTTCACTTCCTGGCAACGGCGCCAGAAAATAGTCTTGATGACCCACAAGTATAGGGGGTGTATCGTAGTACTTTCGATAAATAAGAGTGTCGAACCCAACGAGGAGCAGAAGGTGTTGACAAGTGGTTTTGATCAAGGATTCACTGTAAATACTAGCAAATGGGTTTTCAGGGGTATTTGGTAATGCAAATAAATAAAGTACAAGTAAATAAAAGACAATAGTAATAATTGCTGCAAGTGGCCCAATCCTTTCTAGAGCAAAGGACAAGCCGATTGTGTAACTTATGATGACCAAACATTCTCGAGGACACACGGGAGCTTCTGTCAAGTGCTTTCGCTTCATACCGCTAAATAATCTTTATTGGTTTGATAAGTGTTATGGGGGTGAACCTATGCTAGCGCACTACCCTTACTAGGATAAATACACACTTGTGATTATACCCCTTGCAAGCATCCGCAAATACAAGAAAGTAATTAAGATAAATCTAACCACAGCCTTAAACTCTAAGATCCTACGCTCCCTGGTGTAATGGTTTCCCAACAGAGGTTTAGGTTTCTGTCACTCCAGCAACCCCACAATTGGTAGCCAAATACACAATGCATCCCACTAGGCTCATAAATGGTGAAGTATCATGTAGTCGACATTCACATGAGACCACTAGTGAAATAGCACCACAACAAATTAATATCAAACCATTAAATATTACTCAACATAATTCCACTACTAACGACTTGACTTCTCCCATGTCCTCAAGAACTAAACGAACTACTCACAAGACATCATATGGATCATGATCAGAGGTGAAATAATGGTAAATAACAATCTGAATATAAACCTTAATTCAACGGTTCCACTCAATAGCATCAACCACAAGAGTAATCAACACCGGGAAAGTTTCCCCTAAGAATTTGACAAGATTCAACTCAAGATGTTACATCGGGATGGCGCGGTGATGGTGGAGATGAAGGTGCTGGTGATGGAGATGATGATGATGATCCCGATGAAGTCTGGTGCGATGGTGATGATGATGGCGACGATCTCCCCTCTCCGGGAAGGAATTTCCCCGGCAGATTTCTGCCTGCCGGAGAGCTTTCCTCTCTCTGGTGTTTTCCGCCCCGCAGAGGCGGCAGTGTCTATCTCTGAGCCCCCCCTTGACTTAGGTTTTCGGGGACGATAAAATACGCGAAGGGGCGATGGCAGAAGTGGGCCTGTGTGGCCTCACCACAGGGTGGCGCGGCTAGGGGCTAGGCCGCGCCCCCTGGTGGTGAGGCTGCCCTGTGGCCCCTCTTGCCTCCTCCTTCTGGCTACTTTAGTCTTCTGGTAAAATATAATTTCCTGGTATTTTTCTGTAGTTTCCTGATCTTCCAAAATATGGTGTCTTGATGGTCCTTTTTCCAGCAGAATCCTGACTCCGGCAGCAAATCCTCCAATGATCATCAAACATGTAAAAACAGAGGAAATAACATAAGTATCATCTTTAAATGTGAAATATATCGATGAATAACAGTAAATTATGATACAAAATAGTGATGCAAAATGGACGTATCACTCTCGTTCAAAATTTAGTCTCTGTTAAACGTCTTGCTCGTGATAATTCTGTGACTGTGAAATTTGACGCTATCGGTTTTTCTGTGAAGGATGGTCGTACCTGTATGCTCCTCCACCGATGTGACAGCCCCGGTGATGCACTGTACCCCGTCCCACCTACATCCACCGCCACTAGTCACTTCGCTCTCTCCGCCAGTGTCGACCTCTGGCACGCGTGCCTTGGCCATCCTAGCTCCACCGCACTTCGTCAAATCATGCAAGGATTTTCTCTTTCTTGTAATAAAACAGAGTCTCACTCTTGTGAAGCATGTCATCTAGGCAAACATGTTCATCTTCCCTTTTGTTCATCCTCCACTATAGCGTCCTTTCCATTTCAGTTAATTCATAGTGATGTGTGGACCTCTCCAATTCCGAGTAATTCTGGTTTTCTTTACTATCTTGTGATATTGGATGATTATTCGCACTTCGTGTGGACTTTTCCTGACGAGGGGTGAACTCAACAAATGTCCTAGATGAAGGACTTAGGATCGGGGAGATAGGACATTGGATGAACTCAAAGGTAAAATCAGTCAAACAAGGTGGCTATCGAAAGTAAACTTGGGTATAAACCTGGCTTGCTTTCAATCTGTCCCACACCATCCCCTCCTGGCCCCTATATATAGATGGCCAGGTCTCGAGGATCGGGTGGGATCCGACACAGATTACAATATCGATATACGACATGAACTCATATTTCGACTAATATTACAATTGGGCCTAGCTTAACGGGCCTCAGGGGTACTTAGCTGACGGGCTCTATTATCTATACCCTTATCAGTAGCCCCCGAGATTCTACCAGAATTGCAGATTCGGGTTGAATCTCAGATCTTCAAATCTTCAACTTGATCAATACTTCACTTCTTCAGATCTTCAAATCTTCGACTTGGTCTTTTGACTTATTTTTCATTATAATATTTCGCAAGGGGTTTTGATGAGCAAGCCTGACAGCTCTGACGGATCAAGAGGTCAGTTAACTGCCGGAACAGATACTTGTCACCTACTTCAAATTCAATCCCCTTGGACTTGAATTCGGGAAACCGGTCAAACTCATTCTTTTGCCGCATTTAGGACTTACAAAAAATGAATCCCAGTGGTTCTCAAGGTACCCAGTGCGTCCACCAGGATTTTCTTCGCGTCGTAGACACGGATAAGTACCAGCAGAGCGCATCCATGTGCGTATACCGGGCCACACAGGACGGATCCCGGGGTCTTACCTTTGTGATATATTTCAACCACGACATTCGAGTTTCGTCGCGATGACGCAACTCAAGAATCATATGTCGCAGCCTTGTTTGACTGTTCTAATGTGTCAAATATTCGGGTTATTCCACCTTAATTGATAAAACTCCCTCCCGATGGTAGTAGTGATATTTTCAAAGTCTCCTTTGCATCCTTTCCTCCATTGTTCATTATAAAGCATCGTCGGGTGCGCGCCCAGCGCTCCCGATGGGAGTAGCCCCCGAGGCTATAGTCGAAAAAACTTATTTCGAGTATAGGCTCGAAGACATTGTGCCTTCTTTTATGTCATGAGATCATAACGTGACTCAATAATATCGTCGGGTGCGCGCTCAGCGCTCCCGATGGTAGTAGCCCCCGAGGCTATAGCCGAATATTTTCGGGTACAGACTCAAAGAATGATTTCTCCTCTATCAGACTCAATTTTTCGCCGACTTCCTTGATCTTCTCTTATACAGATACGTCTTATCAAACCATCTTCTGAATGTTCATCTTACTAGTGTCTACTGCTGTTATAGTCCTCACTTCTCATTACTCGCACATTTCTGACGTCATTAATACAATTAATCTGTTTGTAATTATTTCTGGATGCTGACCGTTGCCCATGGGCAGCGCGGTAATTTCGCAATATCCCCGCCCATTAGTGGGCTGCCATTTCTGCTCTTTGCGCCACGTCTCAGCCCATGTTCCTTCTGTAGGAAGCTATATAAGGGGGAAAGTGGGTAATTTTACTGTTTGCCAGTTCCTTGCTTCCGCCGCCGCCACCATTGTTGCACACCCTGCGCACCCTTGAGCTCCTGCACAGCCCCCGTGCGCAAGCTTTAGATGCGCGTGAAGCATCTTGCACAGAAGAACAAGATGGGCAAGAACGTCGCCGCGAACTCCGCAACCAGCTAGGTACCATCTGTTTTCAAGCAGAGGGATCTGGAGAAAGCCCAAGCCAATGGCCTCATCTCTGCCGACGATCAGGTCATTTTCCCTAGCACTGAGCGCATCCCCAAGCCCCCGAGCGGCTTTCGGGTGATGTTTTTTGACTTTCTCTTGTGCGGTTTATCTCTTCCTGCCCACAAATTCCTTCGTGGGCTTCTTTTCGTCTACGGTGTGCAGCTTCATCAGCTCACACCAAACTCTGTTCTCCACATCGCCTGCTTTATCACCCTCTGTGAATCGTTTCTGGGGATCGAACCCCATTTTCTCCTCTGGAAGTTCCTCTTTCGGCTCCGTGCCAGCGTTGCTTTATCAAAGAAACATGAACTGGGCGGAGCCATTGTCTCTATTCGTGCGGAATCGCAATATTTGGAGTTTTCCATGGCGGCCTCCGTACAAGGTTGGAGGAAGAAATGTTTTTATATTAAAGACCAGAAAATTTCATCCTCTGATCAATACGGCATTGCCCCTTTCGATGCCTCCAAGGAAGTGAAGAAACTAACCTCGTGGGACTCGCCTCCCACGGAAGCTGAGATGGAAGAAATCAAGCCACTTCTAGCCCGCATCCAGGAGCTGAAGGGTGGTAGAGGAGGTGCATTGTCAGGTACCCAACTCATGGCATTCTTCCTACAACGTCGAGTTCAGCCTCTGCAGCATCGCCTTTCCAAACTATGGACATTTTCCGGCTTGGGAGATTCTTCTCGAGTTTCTAAAGATCTTATGGAGAAGAAGGATCTCGACAAGCGAGTGAGAGCTCTTACCACTCTCACAAAGGATCATGAAGTTGCGGAGCTAGCTGCTAGTTACTTCGACTCCGAGCATCCCTTACCTACGGTATATTTTGCTATCTTTATTCGCCTTAGTTTTCTCTTATCTTTGTTTGTCTTGTAACTCTCGGCTTGTTTTCCTTTCAGGATCATCGACTTCTTATTTCTCGCCCTCCTCTCCCAGAGGGAGGAGATATTCAAAATGTTCTTGTTTCTGCTGCCTCCGAAGCCCCCGAGGTGGAGGACAACCAAGATGGAGATGAAGGCGAAGATTCGCTGGAAGATACCAGCTCGACAACGTCGCCTCCCCCTGCGCTTTCTGAAGATTGCGGCATTGACAAGAAAAGGAAGCGTGTGATAGAGCTTCTTTCTTTGAGTACTTCGGCGCACATGACTGTGATCGGGGAGACCTCCGCGCCAGAGGACGACGTAGAGCTCTTTGACCTCATGGACTCGTGAGTGTTCTACTGCTTGTTTTCATATAGTATCTTTTTCCTGTCGACTTCGACAGATGGCTTTATCTTTTGCTCCTTTTCTCAGCGATGAGGAGAACCCGAAGAGATTTGCTGCTGCCGCCCCTGCCACTGATGCTCCTCCTATCGACGAACCACCTTCACAAGAGGTGGATCCAGCAGTGAAATCTCCAAAAGCTCTGAGGGTTCCTGTTAAGAAGATAGTCGTTGTTCGTAGTTCTAAGTGCGTGAAGAAATCATCAGACGCCGGTGCTTCTCTTGAGGCCCATCGGCCCAGGATCTCCTCTGATGATGTATATGTTAATACTGGTATATTTATTTCTATTTTTGCGGGTTGGTACTCACGTGCTGTTTCTAGACAGAACTTGATGAAGAAGTTTGTCGCCTTGGGCAATGAATGTGTCAAGTACCTGAAGGCTGCTAAGGCCTCCGAGGGTAATTTTCTTTCCTATACTTGCTTGTCTTGTATGTGTTGGTGTTCTGGATACCGGGGTATCCCGGTCCACCTGCTCCTGGGCCCCATCATCGGCCCATCTTTAGCCCAGGAGATAATCAACGGTACAAGTCACGGAGAAGACCCTCACGAGGAGGCGCCTCGTGAGGAGAACGACGACGGAAACTGCTAAGGACCAGAAGACCTCCTCACGAGCCCCTGCTGGTGAGGAGAGAAGGTACGCCCACGCCAGCTCAGCACGTTTTCGTGCGGAGCAAGAAGCTAACGGGCAGAAGACCGCGTACCGCCCACGCTACCCCCGACAGGGAGGAGACCAACTTTCGCTGTGCCTGCCCAAAGCGGCACAGTGGTTGTCGGCCACCCCCCTAAATATAGCGTGGACGGTGCAGGGCGCCGGAGGAAGACGTCAGCTTCCTCCACCCACTCCTGTGGACCGGCGCCGCTACCCTGCGAAGACCGAGTCTACAGAAAAGTGTAATCTACAGCTGTCCTCCCTCCTTGGCCGTGTGTGGCAGCCCCTTCCCCAAGAAGATAAGGGGAAGGAGGACCTTGGCGCTATAAAAGGAGGGGGAAGCCCTCCTTTAGAGGGGATCGGATCTTCATCTTCTTCAAGCGGCTAGCTGGGCACGCAGGTTCTTCAACCTCTGGCCAGCTAGAGCTTTGTAACCAAGGCCTTGTACTCCTCGCGAGGTGTCGCGTTGCAATATAAGAAGGCAGGAAGTAGGGGTTTTACCTCACCACGAGGGCCCTAAACCTGGGTAAAGCTCGGTCTCCCTCTCTGCAGTGCGTTGTGCGTTCGACAATCGAGGCTTCCGTCACCGTGTTTCGTTGCGATCCGAGATCTCACACGTTCAGCCCCCTGCGTTCGAATCTTTGGGTCCGTCGCGTGGTACCCCGTGTTCTTGCGACACAAAATCCATCGACATTTGGCGCGCCAGGTAGGGGGCTGTGGTGTGTTTTCTTCAAGATCTGCTTCGACATGGGTGACGATCGTCACCACCGTCTCCGCCTTCGTGCTGTCTACGCAAGTCGTCGCCGAGAACGTCTCCAAGTCCTCGATGGACTGGAGGCCTTTGGAGAGGGTGAACCAGAGGTCGGCGACCTCGGCTTTGGGGGCTTCGCGGCGCTCGCCGGGCCCTTTCGTCGTGCGACATGGCCGCCTCGCTTCAAGCCGGATTCTGATGCGCGGTACGACGGGACTTCTGATCCCGTGGAGTTCCTACAGCCCTACGCGGCCGCCGTTCGGTCGGCGGGAGGCGATGGGCGTGTCATGGCCAATTGGTTCATGATGGCTTCAAGGGGAGAGCCTCGCCGATGGCTCTGTGGGTTACCGCCAAGGTCCATCTCGTCCTGGAGGGACCTCTGCGAGCGCTTCCTCGACAGATTCGCGCCCCTGGGACCTGAGCCAGAGGGCGCGTGGGCCTACGCCATCCTCGATGGCCCCGTCTCCAGGAGCATGAAGAAAGGGTAGGGGGGGCTCAAGAGTCGTCACCCCCTCGCCTTCGCCAAGGAAACGGAGTACTTCGCCTGCGCAAGGAGCAAAGTGTAACGGCAACCTCACTCACATTTAATCCCCTCTAATCTTTTGGAAACTGCCTGGAATCGTGAGCCGTGGTCTCGCCAGCCTCGCAAGGTCGGCTAATTGCGACTTAACGCGAACGTGAGTTTTCGCTCGATCGCCTTTCGAGAAGGAGCCGGAGCACGGTGTCCGCGCTGGGGCCTTCGCTCGGAAAACAGCAGGCCCGCAAAACCCAGAACGGATCGAGCTCTGACTCGGGAAGGGACCCGCTACAGTCACCTCATACGATCCATGGTGCTTTCTCCTCTCGAGCGACGCTCGCACGAAGGCGCATGAGCATGCGAGAGTCGCACAATTTGTGTGGATTTCTCTAAGTCTTCTGCTGTCCTTGTCTGCGGCCTTGTGTTTCTCCTCCTGGGATTGCCTTTGTTGTGTTTGGACGCCTGGGGGGCTGCAGGGAGATAGTCCTGTATGCCATTACAGTCACCTCTGGAGCGCCAGTGCCCGCTAGCCTTGCACCACGAGCTGCATACTAAGCGTTAGGCTGCTGTCCCGCTCGGAGGCTGGCCCCTGAACGGCGTAGAACATTCCCCAGACAAAGGCAGACAAGGAAAAATGCGCAAGGGCGTAAATAAGGACGGTTTGGCGAACAACGCCTTAAGTGCGATTACAACTTAAACTGGCCCAGCAGGGCAATGTCTAACAGCTGCGAAGTGTGCAGCTAAGCTAGTTCTTCTCGAAGAGGTCTGGGAGGAGCTTACTGGGCGGCCGCTGCGTTGCCCTCGTTGTCGTCAGCGCCATCGCTGGAGCTTGAGGACGTCCCCTCGCTGGAGTCCGTCGCCTCTTCGCTGCCGGACTCTCCGGAGCCGGAGGTGTCGCCGCCGGAAGAGCTCGGGGCGGGTGCTCCAGGGCGGGCATAGATGGCCTGCAGCCGTCGCAAGGCGATGCCAAGACGTCCTGCCCTGGCCTCCGCTGCGCGGTCAGGAGTTCCTGACGGAGGAGGCAGCGGCCTCCGCAGCACCTCTTCCAGGTTGAGGTCGGGGCGGAGGCGCTGGATGTTGGAGAAGATCCTCGTCCCCGCGAGCCCCAGCAGCTCCCGGCACTCGGCGTCGATGAGCTCCAGGACCTTCGACGACGCGCCGTCTAGCTCTTCAGCCAGCTGGCTGAAGAAGAGCAGGATCGACCCATCGTCCTCAGGGACAGTGGGCAGGTTCAGCCCGTGGATGCCCAGGCGGTGCGCCGCCGCCATGACGCGGGCTGAGAACCCGCGGAACATCTGCACTCGCTGCCTTCGCAACACGCTTGCCTCCTCTTCAGCATCCCTGAGCTCCTGGAGCTCTCCGGCCATCTCCACGCCTTGCAGGGCCGACACCGAGTTCTCCTCCTCCAGCCTCTGCACGTCGCGCCGGAGCGAGGCGATGGTGGCATCGGCTTCGACAAGGGCGCGCTCGGCGCCCCGGCGCACTTCGTGCGCTCCCCTCAGCTCGGTCTCCAAGTCGCGGACCTGGCGTTCCAGGGTCTCGCGCTTCTGCTTGCACATCAGGAGGGCGGCGTCGGTCTTGGAGCAGAAGTCCGCGCGGCACGCCTCGGTGGTCTCGTTGCGCCTCCGCTCGTACTCCTGCTCCATGCTGACCCGCCGCTGGTTCAGCATGTGGTCCATCTTCGCCTGGAGGGAGGACTCGCGCTGGTTCAGCGCTTCCTGGCGCCGGGTCAGCTCGTCGTTGGACCGGCTGGCCATCGCCTCCCGGCTCTCGAGGGCCTCTCGCTCCCTGTTGAGCCGGTCCTCGAGGGCGTGGAGCTGCTCCTCGCGGAGGCGAAGTCCCCGCTCACGTTCGCAGGCCTCTGCCTCTCGGACGGCGAGCCCAGCCTCTTGCAGGCTCAGGCTCTCCGCCCGGGAATCAGCGCTCTCCTCGCGAGCGTGGAGGAGAGCCTCTCGGTCCTCGACTTCGTCCAGCCTCTGCTGGGCGTTGGCGAGTAGACCGTCGGCGTTTATCCTGGCCTGGTCTAGGAGGTGCTGAGCTGCCCGCTTGGCCTCCTCCCCAACCAAGGCTGGGTTGGGAGGCCCGACGGTGGGAGGAATCTGCTGGCGTGCTTCGGAGATGATCTTCATGGCCTCTTCGTGCGCCCTGGCCAGAACTCCCCTCGCCGATTCCCTGGCGTTCGCCAGAGCTTCTTCGGCCTCCTCGACCGCGCTGGCGCGGATCTCCTCCGCCTCCTTCCTTGCCCGCTCGCAGCGCTCGGCGGCGCGCTGGTCCAGGAGGCGGCACCTCTCCGTGGCTTGGTGCAGGAGGGCCCAGCCCTCCTCGATGCGCGCCTCCTCGGCAGAGCGCGCCCTGGCAACCTCGTCGCGGAGGGCGCCGGTTGCAGCCGCGAGCACCCTCGCCCATGGGTCGGCGGCGTGAGGCTCGGCGGCGATCCTCGCGGGCCTCCCCAGTATCTCCGGCAGGGGAGGCGATGGGGCCCTGGAGGGCCCCGGCTCAGTGGATGTCGTCCCCCTCGCGCCGCCGTGCTCGGGGGCTGTCCCTGAGCTGGGTGGTGCGTCGTTCCTTGCCGGAGGTGCCTCCGGGGTGGTAGAA
Source organism: Dactylis glomerata (assembly GCA_007115705.1). Lineage (NCBI taxonomy): Eukaryota > Viridiplantae > Streptophyta > Magnoliopsida > Poales > Poaceae > Dactylis > Dactylis glomerata. The sequence continues at coordinate 387,519 of QXEO01001081.1, read as the reverse complement.
GTGCCGGCTACATAGGGGGCAGCAGGAGCTGCCCCCATCGTCTCTGGTGTGCCCCCTGCGCTAGGGGGCTCGGTCGTGCCGGGAGCCGCGGCGGCTCCCGGGGTGGACTGCGCGTCTGCAGACGCGCGATCCTTTGCTCCTCCGGCGACGCGCGACGGCGTCGCCGGCGTGGTCGTGGCCGCTGGGTCAGGACCCGGCGTGGTCTGGCTGGTCTTCCTCTTCTTCCTCCTCTTCTTCTCGTCCTTCTTCTCCTCGGCATCCCTGGAGAGGAAGGGAGGGGGTGAGGTCAGGGGAAAGGTAAGGCAAAAGGTAAAGGTTTTTGTGCAGGAACACTCACGAGGCGTCCCGCTCCACCCATCCTCTTTTGCTTGGGAGGGAGGAAGGTGGGGGCGGGGGCGCGGAGGATTTGCCCGCCGGCTTCTTCCCTCGGGAGGTCCCGGCCTCAGGGTTCCGGCTGGCGCGTTCATCATTGAACTTGGAGCGGCGCTCCGCCTCCAGGCGGGCTCGGCGCCCCTCTTCCTCCAGGTCTCGCGAGGAGGACGCGTCGGCGTCCCCCCCGGTGGGTTGGTCCGGCGAGGAGGAGTCGTCGGAGGAGGAATCTGAGAGCACCACGGTGCCCTCAGGGTGCCTCCGGTGAACCAGCCGCTCACCGGACTCCGCGTCATCATCGTCATCGTCGTCTCCAGAGGCCATGGGCCCTGTTCCCCTTGCTACCGAGTCCTGCTCCGAGCTGGCCGCAGGCGCGCTCGGGAGGGGACCAGGCACGACGCCATCGGCAAGGAACGGGCCCCAGGCGTTGAACTTCAAGATCCCCGCTGTGACGCGGCTGGTCTCCCGGGCGCCCAGGCTGTAGATCGGCAAGGCATTGCGCGGAATGGCGGGGATGGCAGCGGAAGAGAAGAAGGCTCTTATTACCTCCTCCCGAGCGTCGGCGTTGAGCTCGCTGACGTGGAGCCTGAGGTCGTCTCCGGCCCTGTGCCTCCAGATCTCCCGGCGGTGGTCCTGCAGGGGGGCGATGCGTCGGGTGACGAACTCCACCCCAACCATGGTCCCAGTAACACCAGCCTCCCGGAGATCGCGGATTCGCGGGCGGAGCGTCCGCAGGGCCTCCCCAGGAAGGGCCTCGCTGGCCCAGGTGCTGAGCTTGACGGGAGGGATCCCCGTGACGAGGAAGAGCTCCGATTCTTCGAGGATGTCGACGAAGAACCAGCGGCTCCGAAAGTCTTCAACTTTCTTCATCCACTTCAGGTCGATGAAGTCGCCCTCCGTTCCGGTAGTGGCGATGAAGGAGACGCATCCGGAACTCTGGTTCAGCCCAGAGGACCGGAGGGAGAAGAGGTGGCGAAAGTACGCCACCGACGGCTTGATGCTGATCCAGGCCTCGCAGGCGTAGGCGAAGACCGCCAGCAGGGTGACGGACTTGGGATGCAGGTGGATGGCCTGGATCCCGTAAGTCTCCAAGATCGCCAGGAAGAAGGGGGAGAACGGCGGCGGCAGGCCAGCGAAGACGGAGAAGAGGAAGAAAGGCTGCGCTGTCGGGGGCAGAGTGTCCCTCGGCGCGCGGCCGTGCCAGATGCGGGTGGCGCCCCACTCATTGCTCCTGCTCCCGACCATCTCTCGGACGGTCTGGAGCTCACGGCTGCTCTTGATTCGTGAGTCGAGCAGGGGCGCCGCCGGCCGCGGCGCAGTAGTGGAAGACCTCGCCGCCCCAATGGCCCTGCGTGGAGCCATGGCTCTTGGAGAGGGCGAGTTGCGGCGAGAAGATTGGAGGCTGGGAGGATTTGGATTCGCAAGATCTTCGGAAGGGAGGTGGCGGCGGCGGTGTGCTGTGGGAAAGGAGAAGGAGCCTTCTCTGCCAAGCTTTTAAGGGGGGCAGCCAGGGCGCGGTTTCCGAAGCGTTGGCCTTGACACGACGGTTCGAAAAACGCCCGTTACCCCACTACGCACGATCTCCACGCCGCCTCGCTTCATCAACTGCAAGGATGCCACGTGCCCACGATCTCTGCTCCTTCACATGGTCCTCTGACCGCGCAGCTGACGCGTGCCGTTGGAGGGCCCAGCAGCTTCGGGGGGCCCCCGACCCTTCGCTTCCTCAAGAGGGTGCGTTCATGGGCCGGGCTCCCGGGGGCTACTGTCGGTGTTCTGGATACCGGGGTATCCCGGTCCACCTGCTCCTGGGCCCCATCATCGGCCCATCTTCAGCCCAGGAGATAATCAACGGTACAAGTCACGGAGAAGACCCTCACGAGGAGGCGCCTCGTGAGGAGAACGACGACGGAAACTGCTAAGGACCAGAAGACCTCCTCACGAGCCCCTGCTGGTGAGGAGAGAAGGTACGCCCACGACAGCTCAGCACGTTTTCGTGCGGAGCAAGAAGCTAACGGGCAGAAGACCGCGTACCGCCCACGCTACCCCCGACAGGGAGGAGACCAACTTTCGCTGTGCCTGCCCAAAGTGGCACAGTGGTTGTCGGCCACCCCCCTAAATATAGCGTGGACGGTGCAGGGCGCCGGAGGAAGACGTCAGCTTCCTCCACCCACTCCTGTGGACCGGCGCCGCTACCCTGCGAAGACCGAGTCTACAGAAAAGTGTAATCTACAGCTGTCCTCCCTCCTTGGCCGTGTGTGGCAGCCCCTTCCCCAAGAAGATAAGGGGAAGGAGGACCTTGGCGCTATAAAAGGAGGGGGAAGTCCTCCTTTAGAGGGGATCGGATCTTCATCTTCTTCAAGCGGCTAGCTGGGCACGCAGGTTCTTCAACCTCTGGCCAGCTAGAGCTTTGTAACCAAGGCCTTGTACTCCTCGCGAGGTGTCGCGTTGCAATACAAGAAGGCAGGAAGTAGGGGTTTTACCTCACCACGAGGGCCCTGAACCTGGGTAAAGCTCGGTCTCCCTCTCTGCAGTGCGTTGCGCGTTTGACAATCGAGGCTTCCGTCACCATTTTCGTTGCGATCCGAGATCTCACACGTTCAGCCCCCTGCGTTCGAATCTTTGGGTCCATCGCGTGGTACCCCGTGTTCTTGCGACACGAAATCCATCGACAGTATGCCTTTCTTTGCTTCTTTGCTTGACTTTTCTTTCCCCTTTGGTGAACTGCAGATGCTCTAGCGACAGCCAATGCTCGGATTTTGTCACTGAAAGCTGAACTCGAAGCTTCCAGGAAAGCTTTTGATGCCGCCACTGCTGCCAAGGTCAATGCTGAGAAGTCTACTAAATCAGCATTGGCTAAGGCGAAGAAAGCAAAAAAGGCCTTCTCTGATGCTAACAAGGAGCACCTCCAGCGGGAACAGGTCGTGGCTGAGAGGCTGAATAAGATGTCTGTTGTTGCTGGAGGTACATACTATACCTTTCTTTTCTTTTGTTGAGTTTCTCACTCTCTTATGCTTGCTGATGTATTCCTTTTCTGCTGTTTTTTTGTTTCCTTGGTCGTGCAGAACATACTGGGGTGTCCGCATCAACTTTGCAACCAGACGACGATCCTCTCATGGCCGCAGTTAGCTTGCTGGAAGCGAACTGGATATCTGTCCAGGAGATCTTCGAGTTGGTTAACCGCGTGCTTACGCAGATTTTTATCGGGTTGTGGCCCACGCAAAAGGCGGAGGTGCCAGATTTGAAGAAACTTGCCAAGGCCTTTGACACCCCTGACGACCCCATCCTTCTTCTGAAGGGTCGCTCCTTGAAACGAGGTGCCGAGGGGGCCATTGCGCTTTCATATGCACATGGTGAGGAGATTAACTGGGAGAAGGTGAGCTCTTCCCACAACCATCCCCGTTCGGAGCTGAAGGCTTTCTTCGAGAAGGCGAAAAGGTACGCGCCAGGCATCGTGCCAATGATTTCTCCTTCGGCGGCTTCTGCGACCTCTACTATGCCAGTTTCTACGACTCGGGCGACAAGTGGATCCGCGCCTCCTCCCAATGCTGGTGCTACCTCTACCACGCCTTCTTCCGCTGCGGACCCTGAGGCTGAGGTGGCGTAGACTTGGACTTCCTTTGTAATCATAGTTTTATATTAATGTAATGAACTTTTAGTCGCATGTAGCCCGAGAACTTGTCAGAGGGCTTATGCTTTTGTAAATATTCTCCTTTTGTGAAATTTCCTGTTTGATTTAGTTTCTGAGATGCTTCTTTTTCCTTTCTTTTGGCTTCCAGCCTATTCACGCTGGTAGGTCGTCGGGTCGCGATCGGGCTATGCCTCCTGCCAACGTTTTCGACTCCGGAGCTTCGTCGCCTCCTCGTCCTCCTTGCCAATGTGCTGAGTATTCCTCAAGGATTATGGACCTTGAGAGCCGCTTGTCTTTGGTGAAGCACCAAGCGCAGATGGCTATGGATAAAGCCAGCAAATCTTGCGGTTTTATGAAACAGATATCTATACTCGAGGATAAGGTGTCTGCTTTGATGGCTAGGGTTGTACATCTAGAAGAATGCGACTCCTTCCTCGTTGGTATAGTTGAATCTGCTTGTGAGCTATTGCGATGTAAGGTTCCTTGCAATCTTCCTCGTTCTCCCTTTCCGCTTCATTACTACTGGCAAATAACTTCTTTTTGTTGCAGGCACTTGCTTGGACTTTGTTGGCGAAACTCGCCGGATTTCTGAACGGATCACAGCTCTTGAGAGATCATCAGAGGGGGTCGAAAGTTTTTGGTCTGATCCCCGGTGCCGTCGTGCTATTGTGCTTCTTCAAGACCATGCTCAGCACATTGGGGAAGCCGTTGATGGTTGCCGAAGATCCTTGACTACCATGCACTCCATGATGCTTCCTCGCAACCCTCTTCCTGGAACCTTTCCTCAGCTTCTCGCTGCTTTTAGATCTACTCAGCGAATTCATCGACTGATAGAACTTAATTTAGTGGCTGGTGCCAATTTTGCACTTGGTTGGACACATAAGTGGTACCCAAGGCTTAATTTTATTTCCATGTCACTGGGTTTGCCTCCAGGGGGAGCTCTGCTGCGAGTTCATATGGATGCTACCCTTCAACCAGCGAGGAGGCTCATAGCTAGGTTGCTTCAGGAGGATGTCGTGTTTTTCCGCGAGCATCATTATTTAGATCCTTTGGACGTAGATGATTCTGATCAGCCACTGCTGTGATGTATGTATTTTTTGAGTGTACAATGTGAGAGTTTTTGTTTTCTAACTTTTGTGTTTAGAAATTGTATCCTCAGAGCATTTTACTTCTTGAGTATATTGGTGCGTTTGCCGCAATTTTTGAAGACACGTAAACTCAAAAAAGAGGAACTTCTGTCTTTTATTTATGCATATAATGTAAGATACATGGGATGACCCAAGAGATCTGGCCAATGACCTGTGTTCTGGATCTAGAGGGCATTGCCCTGGAATAACTCGTGACTTTTACAGCCTTATTTTCCTACTCTACTTATTTGTTCATCTTGTCGTCTATGTCGCTTGAATCTTGTCTTCTTCTCCTGTAGGCTTTTCTTCTTCTGGTAGCTGTACCCATGGATTCTTTACTTCTGGTTCCTTGGGGTTTCCTTCGAGTTGCTGTGTGACTCCTATAGTCATGCTTTTTGTTTTGTAGTTAGGTTCTCCGTAGCTTGCCCTCATGCCAAAGTTTTGGGTCATCTTGTGAAATTCCTTGTCACATAGATCTGATAACTCGAAGCTTCTTTTGACTGTAATAATTCCTTTGGGTCCTGGCATTTTTAGTACCAGGTAAGTGTAATGAGGTATTGCCATGAATCGCGAAAACGCGGGTCGCCCGAGGATCGCATGATATTGTGATGGCCAGTCTATGACTTCGAAGTCGAGTTTCTCCCTTCTGTAGTTTTGCCGATTTCCGAAGCAAACGTTGAGTGCTATTCGACCTAGCGGATAGTTTGCACTTCCTGGGACTATTCCGTGGAAGGAGCAGTCAGTTGGTTTCAGGAACTCTAATGAAATGTGCATTGCCCGTAGAGTCTTTGCGTAGATTAGATTTATTCCGCTTCCTGCATCCATGAATACTCTGTCGACATCGTACATCCCTATTTGGGCTTTGAGTACCAAAGGCGCGTTTCCTGGCTGAGGTACTGTTATTGGGTGATCGTCTCTGCTGAATTCTATGGGTTGCTCTGACCAATGTAGATATTCCGTTGTTGCTGGAGGTGAAGTTATTGCGAGGTTAACTTGTCGAGTTATGCTTTTCTCCTCTTTGTTCGACTTGGGCACTAGCTGTATCATTGCTGTAATGTGCCCTTTAGATGGAACATATCCTTCATCGTCGTCGCGTTCCTGGTTTGATTGATCTTGGCCCTTGGGAGCTCCACTGTTTCCTTGTTGGGTTGCAGGTGCGTTGCTTATGTTTCCTTCGTATCCCTGCCGTTTTGCCTCGTCTTGCTTGTTGAGTGCTGCTTCCTATAATTTCAAGAACGTAGTGCAATCTTTCATTGCGTGTCTGGATACTCGTTTCCCATCGACAATCACAGAGTGAATATGACATGGTCCGTTAAGCATATCTTCTGGTGATGGGTTGTACTCTCTGGATTCCCTTGGCTGAAACTTTTTGTAATCTTCTTTGCCATAGCTACGGTATCCCGAACTTTTACGGTCGTTGCCTTGGTAACTGTTGTCCTTATACCCTGCGGCTATTTGACTATGAGAACCATAGTTATCGTAATTGCGGGATCTCCTTCTTTGGCCTCCATATCTGTTTCCTCTGTCATCTTCTGGCGATCGCGTCCGTTTGTTGTTACATGCATCTTCTCCATCTACAAATCGATTTGCTATATCCATTAGATCTGATACTGTTTTCGGATTGATTCTGCCCATCTCTTCGACTAGGTCTCCTTGCCTTAGCCCGACTATGAATGCGTCTATTGCTCTTTCATCTGAGACTTCGACTGCCGAATTTTTTATTATACTCCACCTTTGGATATATGCTCTTAATGTCTCCCCGCGTTGTTGCACGCATCCTTTGACTTCTTCTATGGATGCTGGCCGCTTATATGTCGACTTGAAGTTACTCGTAAATTATTTTGTGAGCTCCTCCCAGCTTCCAATTGTTTCCTTTCCTAGTTTGCTTAACCATGCCCTTGCTGCACCGGTGAGGTGTAGTTGCAAACTTTGCATTGTTGTTTCCCTGGTTCCTCCTAATAGTTTTACTGCTTGTAGGTAGTCTGAAAGCCATGACTGTGGCTCCTGAGATCCATCGTACTTTTGTTGGTCATGGGGTAATTTGAAACCTTTGTGTACTGGCATGATGCGAACCCTATGGGTAAAGCATGGCGCCCCCATCTCCTTTTCGTCGTCTTCGTAGTCATATGTTCTGTTGGGAGTTCTGGATCGTCGGGTTCCTTTATTCTTTGGACTGTTGTATCGTCCTGGTGATGGCGTCCTAGATCGTCGACTTCCACTTCTATGCTGAGGACTGTTGTGACGGCGTGGTGATCTTGGTTTGTGAGTTCCTTTGTTGCGGTATGCCTCCTCCTCTTTTGCTGATAATTTGTTGCCTACCATCTTTAGTCCCTGTAGTGTGGCCCGATGCATGTGTTCCCTTGGGTCTCCTGGACTTGGTCGTGTTGTATGCAGGTATGCTTGAGCTGCCACCAGTGCTGCTTCGGGTGTCTTTGGTATAATGTTTCCTTGCTCGTCGACTGATAAGAAAGACGAGTCAAGGTTTTTGGAAAGACTTTGCCTATCTGAGTATTCAAGATTTTCATACCTCAAACTGTGTCGATGATGTCTTTTGGCATTTGTATACGATGCGTCGCTGCATGCTCTGCGAGCAGCGTCGCTTGCTACAATGGCTGAGTCTTTTCTCTTTTGTACTTCAATTCTCTCTTTTGCTAGTAGCTTTGACTGCTGTCTTAGGACGTTGTGATATCCAAAAAGCATATTCTTGCTAGCATTGTTTGGTATCGCCGTGCAGTGCTCCACAGCTGTTTTGATTATCTTCCATTCATCGACTGATAGTCGAATTTTTTCCCGGTTTACCAGGGAATCCGCAGTTTCTCCTTCTGCTAGGTGGTTTGCTCCCCTGTTTATGTTTGCTGGGTTGAGTACTGGATTTTTGTTTTTGTCGAACTCTTCTAAGTTGTCCTCTGTAATAGCGAGTACTTGGTACCGATTATCGAACTTACTATCGAAGCTTGAGAAGATTGAATTTTCATCCTCATGAAGCTCTAACCCTGTCTTCCAGGTGTCCGTTGATTTATCTGAAGTGTCATCATGGCTAATCATAAGATCTTCGAGTTGTACTTCTAAGTCGAAGTTTCCCATGGTTTCGTCGCCTTCTGCGATTTCTCTTTTTTCTGCTTCTATTTCCATGGAGCTGACCGGCGAATTTACTTCGCTGGAAGAGCCTTCTGATGATTCTGACATTGTTTCTGTTTTGGACTTGGTTGCCGACGGACCCGATTTCACCGGATCTGAGAGGCGAAATGAACCTAGTGATCCGACGCGAAAGTTTAGGCTTCCGATCGTCAAATCCATATCTTGATCCATGCTCTCGAATACTTGCGTGAAACTTGACTGGTGAGGTTGAAAATTGACGGTTCCGAAGGGTATCTGGATTTTGTCGACTTCTGGATTGCTGTTGGCTATGAGTGGAAAAGTCGTCAAATTCATGATTCCAACGCCCAGAGTCCCCACGGTCGGCGCCAATTGACGAGGGGTGAACTCGACAAATGTCCTAGATGAAAAACTTAGGATCGGGGAGATAGGGCGTCGGATGAACTCGAAGGTAAAATCAGTCAAACAAGGTGGCTATCGAAAGTAAACGTGGGTATAAACCTGGCTTGCTTTCAATCTGTCCCACACCGTCCCCTCCTGGCCCCTATATATAGATGGCCAGGTCTCGAGGTTCGGGTGGGATCCGACACAGATTACAATATCGATATACGACATGAACTCGTATTTCGACTAATATTACAATTGGGCCTAGCTTAACAGGCCTCAGGGGTACTTAGCTGACGGGCTCTATTATCTATACCCTTGTCATTTCCTCTACACCGTAAATCCAATGTTTCTGCCACCCTAACATCCTTTTTCTCCTACGTCTCCACCCAGTTTGGTAGAACCATCCATGCCCTCCAAACCGATAACGGAAAAGAGTTTGACAACCTTGTTGTTCCCACTCTCCTCGCTACTCATAGCACTGTCTTCCGTCTCACATGTCCCTACACATCTCAACAGAACGGCTGTGCTGAACGCATCCTCTGCACCCTCAACAATTGCGTCCGCACACTCTTGTTCCATGCCTACATGCCACCATGCTTTTCGTCGGATGCACTCACCACCGCCACTCTTCTCATTAACATCTGGCCTTGTCGCTCCCGCTGGCAGTATGCACCATACCACCTTCTCTTTGGCACACCACCTTCCTACGACGATCTCCACATCTTTGGGTGTTGCTGCTACCCTAGTACAGCCTCCACTGATGCGCATAAGCTCGCCCCTCGCTCCCTTCCGAGTGTATTCATCGGCTATCCGTCTAACACCAAGGGCTATCGCTGCTATGATCCGGTCTCTCATCACGTGATCAACTCGCGACACGTTTACTTTGACGAGCTATTGTTTCTGTTTACGAAGGGCATCTTGGAGACTCCTACAGCACCGGTCATCCCTTCTACGGGCGCCCCTGCCCGATGGCACGCGGCAGCAGCCCCGCCAGCGCCCGTGCTCCCTGCGCCGGCAGCCGCGGCCTAGGCTGCGCCCGTCACACCTGGGCCCTCGGTGTCCGGATCACTTCCGTCGACACCGGCCTCCGCCTCGCCGGCTCCGACGTCGCCGGCCCTCTCGTCACCGGCCCTCTCATCGCCGGCCCCCTTGTCGCCACCTCCGACATCGCCGAGTTCCTCGTCGTCATCAAGCTCGGCCGCTGCCCCACCGCCGCCTCCGCTAGTGGGTGTCACCACTCGTGCACGTGCGGGAGTGCACCGTCCCTCTACGTGCTACCCCGCTGACATCTACGTGTGCGCGGCCTCTACGCCCTCGTCGGTACCCACCTCCGTTCGAGCTGCTCTACGCGATCCGTAGTGGCGTGCGACTATGCAGGAAGAGTTTGACGCTCTGCAACGGAACCAGACTTGGGAGCTTGTTCTGTGCCCTCCTCGCGCCAACATCATCACTGGCAAGTGGGTGTTCAAGCACAAGCTGCGCTCCGATGGTACACTCGAGCGCTACAAGGTGCGCTGGGTGGTCCGAGGCTTCCGTCAATGCGTCGGCGTCGACTTAATAGATACGTTCACTCCGGTTATCAAATCGGGCATGATTCGGACTGTTCTGCACCTCGCCGCTTCTCGAGCTTGGCTGGTGCACCAGATAGACGTCTCCAACGCCTTCCTCCATGGACATCTCTCTGAATAGGTGTACTGTCAGCAGCCCACTGGGTTCATCGACGCCGAGCATCCCGACCGTGTGTGCCTTCTCTCCCGCTCCCTGTATGGACTGAAGCAAGCACCACGCGCCTAGTACCAGCGCATGGCGGTGTTTCTTCATCAGCTTGGCTTTCACTCTACGCGCTCCGACACCTCCTTGTTCGTCTTTCGATAGGGTTCTGATGCGGCTTACTTGCTGCTCTATGTTGACGACATCATCCTGACAGCCTGCAACGACGCTCTTCTTCGACAGCTCACTGATCGTCTCCGCGCTGAGTTCGCCATCAAGGACCTCGGCCCACTTCACTACTTCCTCGGCCTTGAGGTAGTGCGCCGAGCGGATGGGTTCTTTCTCCATCAGTGCAAGTATGCTCAAGATATTCTAGAGCGTGTTGGGATGCTTAACTGCTCTCCTGCGGCCACTCCTATCGACACGAATGCCAAGCTCTCCGCTACCGCTGGATTGCCGGCTACGGATGCGTCTCACTATTGCTCCATTGTTGGTGGTTTGCAGTACTTGACTCTCACTCGCCCAGAGCTGCAGTACGCCATGCAGCAGGTCTGCCTCTACATGCATGCGCCTTGTGATGCTCACTGGGCCGCGGTGAAACAGATTCTTCGGTACATCCGTGGCTCTATGGACCTCGGACTCACAATCTCCGCCTCGCCCTCCATGGACATTGTGGCTTATTCGGATGCAGATTGGGCAGGGTGTCCTAACACCTGGCGCTCCACCTCGGGCTATTGCGTCTACCTTGGCTCGTCATCCAAGCGACAACCCATTGTCTCCCGGTCTAGCGCTGAGGCTGAGTATCGTGTTGTGGCCAATGCAGTTGCTGAGTGCACTTGGCTTCGTTAGCTTCTCTCTGAGCTAGCCTGTCCTGTTGACAAGGCCACCGTTGTCTTCTGCGACAACGTCTCCACTGTCTACCTCTCCACCAACCCCGTTCATCATCGTCGCACCAAGCACATCGAGCTGGACATCCACTTTGTTCGTGAGAAGGTTGCTCCCGGTCACGTTCGAGTTCTTCATGTACCGACTTCCCAGCAATTTGTGGACATCATGACAAAGGGGCTACCGACTTCTGAGTTTCGGTCCAGTCTATGTGTCACTGCCGACCCTTCGACTGCGGGGAGTGTTGAGATATACGTATCTGTAAAGGTTTCCTTGGTAGTTTTCTTGTACGCCAAGGCTTGTAATCTGTACGACTCCTATATATATATGTGATAGCCGGCCCTATTGGAGCTGTGCAATCTCCCATAATCTCTCTACAGAGAACACCACGATTAAAAAGCTATTTTGCATATTTTTTCGATAAAGGGAATATATTCATATCGAGAGATACCAATTACACCCAGTCTCTATAACTACGCAATATCCTAATGGCAGTATGGATGCATCTAGCCAAAAAATGAAAAAAGAAACTAAGAAAAGAAAAGACCCACTTCGGTATTCCAGCCATAGCAACAACAATACAACCACCACCAAGACAACACTTGATCTCCAGGCTCTCCAAAAACGACGCCTCTAAGAAGGGAATAGTGCACAAGCGCCATCGTCGCCCGATCAAAAATCTTCGGTTTTCATCCTGAAGATAGTCCCCACTCTCAAAACAATGCCTTCAACAAGGACATTGCCATGTACAACCAATTAAGGCTAGACCTTGGATTTTCATCTTGAAATGTAAGACTCTGAACTTCACCTGTGTTGCTGATACGTCTCCAACGTATCCATAATTTTTGATGCTCCATGCTTGTTTTTACACCATTTGCCTAATGTTCCGTTACACTTCGTGGCACTTTTATGCATTTTCCGGAACTAACCTATTAACAAGTCGCCACAGTGCCAGTTCCCTGTTTTCTGCTGTTTTTGTATTTCAGAAAAGCTACACAGGAAATATTCTCGGAATTGGACGAAACCAAAGCCAGTCGCCCAGAATTTTACCGAAGCTTCCAGAGAACCGAAGAGGAAACGGAGTGGGGCCACGAGGGGCCCTCACACCAGGGCGGCGCGGCCAGGGGCTAGGCCGCGCCCCCTATGTGTGAGACCGCCTCGGTCCACTTCTGACGATGCCCCTTCGCCTATAAAGACCCCCTGACGGGAAAAACCTAAGAACCCGATCAGTTTTCCAGAACACATCGCGATCCGCCGCCGGCGTTGACCCGAAGATCGGGAGGGTCCAGAAGCTCTTTCCGGCACCCTGCCGGAGAGGGGAATTGCCACCAGAGGTCTTCTTCATCGCCATGCTTGCCTCCGGAGCGATGAGTGAGTAGTCTACCTTAGACTATGGGTCTATAGCAGTAGCTAGATGGTTGTCTTCTCCACCATGTGCTTCATGTTTAGATCTCATGAGCTGCCCTACATGATTGGGATCACCGTTATGTAATTCTACATGTTTGGTTTGTTGGGATCCGATGAATATTGGTGTTATGCTTGAGTTGAAGTACTGAAATTTATCTTTTGTTATCTCTATGTTGTTTATGATCTTGCATGCTCTCCGTTGTTAGTAGCTATCTTGGCCGAGTAGTTGCTAGTGACTCCAAGAGGGGGTATTTATGCTCGATAGTGGGTTCATGCCTCTATTTAATCTGGGGGAGTGACAGAAACCTCTAAGGTTGTAGATGTGCTGTTGCTACTAGGGGGAAAACAACATTCATATGCTCGAGGGTATATGCTTTGTTTACATTACACACTTTGCTTAATACAATTATCTGTTGTTCGCAACTTAATACTCATGGGGTGTTCGGATGATATCCCCGTGAGTGGATTATTAGTCATAGATGCAGTTGGATGGCGGTCTATGTATTTTGTTGTAATGCCCAGAGTAAATCTCATAGTGATCCTCTCATCATATGCATGTTATCTTTATTCTATCAATTGCCCAACTGTAATTCGTTTACCCAGGTTGTACTATTTTATCTTATGGAGAGACACCGCTAGTGAACTGTGGACCCCGGTCCTATTTTCTTTATATTTCTATCACCTGTTTACTTTACTCGCACTATTTACTTTACTCGCATACTATTATCACTTTCCACTCGATATGCTCATACCCTTTGTTTCAAGCAAACCGGTGAGATTGACAACCTCATCGTAAGTTGGGAACAAAGTATTTGGTTGTGTTGTGTGCAGGTTCCACGTTGCTATTGGTTGAAGACGAGTCAACAAGTGTCGTAAACGGCGCCCTTGTTGGAGTGTCACTAGGCTTTCAAGCATCACCTTCAGTCGTTTGTTTGCTCCTCTCCTGATCGACTTACCTTGGTTTCTTAACTGAGGGAAAATCTTGCTGCTATATTCTTCACACCTTCCTCTTGGGGTTCCCAACGGGCTGGTCATCAACCAGGCATCAAGCAAGTTTTCTGGCGCCGTTGCCGGGGAGGAAGTAGAAGACTTCTGCGAGGGGAGTTTTCACACGCACATCCTTTACTTTGTTTTAAGTTTTGCTTTACTTTACTTTATTATTACTTGCATTGTTTTATCAAAAACCCAAAAAAATTAGAATCCTTGGTAGTTGTTATCTCTTTACTTCTAGTTTATTATGTTGTTCCCTAAGTACGTTTTGGAGGACCTCTCAGTAGGTAGTGGTTTGATTATTGGCAAAAGTAACATTGAGGAGTTCTTTAATCATATTAGTATGTATAAGGAAGTTGAGGAAAAGTCTTTGGTTGAGCTTGCTCCTAGTATTGAAGTTGCTTTTGCTTATTTAATTCACATGTTGGAAGCTAGGTTTGCTAGCCTTAATCCTTTTATGCAACACATGTTCCTTAAGCTTTATGAAATTGAGGATCCTGAAAAGAAAGCTTTTATCTTGGAAACTTTGCGCTTAGAATTTAGAGATGTTGCTATTGAAGCTAGGAAAGTTCTTAAGCACTTTAATAAGTTGGGTTCACCTATAAAGGTTATTAGTACAAACAATGAGGGAACCGAGATACCTATACCTAGTAAACTCTTGGGATTGTATGAAGCTTTTGAAAATAATTTTGATTGGATCTGTCCCAAAAATCTTTTTAGTGATTTGAGTGAACCAAAGCATGATCACAAAGGGTCTTCAAAAACTTATGTGGATGAAATACAATGTTTTATTGAGAAGACCTCTTCAATGGATCTTAATGATTCTCTTGATGTTACTTGATTCGCAATTTTCTGCGCCTAGCTCAAAGGCGTTAAAGAAAAGCACTCTTGGGAGATAACCTAATGTTTTTATATTCAGTTCTTTTTCTTTTATTTGAGTCTTGGAAGTTATTACTAATGTAATAACCTCTCATTATCCTTTTTATTTCGTTTTTGTGCCAAGAGAAGCCTCTAATTTGAGTGAGGTAAGATTTGGGGATGTTGCTGTCCTGAAACTGTTTTCGGTGCTGCACCGTAAAAATTCGTGAAAATTATCTGTATATATTTTGGACCTGCGATTTCTTGTACATATGCCCCAGGTTATATCCAAACTTTCATTAGTTGAACACTTTTTGATTTGAGCAACATAAAGCACCTTACAAATTCGACCTTTGTCAGCTGTTCTGTTTTGACAGATTTCTGCCAATATTTGTGTTTGCCGCTTTATCGATTTCTTTTTGAGTTCTTTTGATCATGGAACTTTTGGGGAAGTTGCTACAGTAGTATATGCTTAATATGTGGTGGTTTTAGGTTGAAACCTAAAGCAAAAAGGGTTGATTATATGTTATGCTTGCACTAATGCTGCTAATAAATTTGTGTTTAGTTTTGTATGAAGGAAGTTTTCAAGTGTAGGGATCGGAGAGTGATGAGATGAGTTGAAGAACGGACAAAAGCTCAAGCTTGGGGATGCCCATGCATCACCCCAAGAAATATCCAAGAAGTACAAGCGTCAAAGCTTGGGGATGCCCCCGAGGCACCCCTTCTTCATCGGCAAAAATCAGGTCACCTTTCAAGACACTATATTTTTATTGCTTCATGCATTATGCGTTTTTCTTGGAGCGTCAGTTAATGCCCGGAGTAAATCTCATAGTGATCCTCTCATCATATGCATGTTATCTTTATTCTATCAATTGCCCAACTGTAATTCGTTTACCCAGCTTGTACTATTTTATCTTATGGAGAGACACTGCTAGTGAACTGTGGACCCCGGTCCTATTTCCTTTATATTGCTATCACATGTTTACTTTACTCGCACTGTTTACTTTACTCGCATACTATTATCACTTTCCACTCGATACGCTCATACCCTTTGTTTCAAGCAAACCGGTGAGATTGACAACCTCATCGTAAGTTGGGAACAAAGTATTTGGTTGTGTTGTATGCAGGTTCCGCATTGCTATTGGTTGAAGACGAGTCAACAAGTGTCGTAAATGGCGCCCTTGTTGGAGTATCACTAGGCTATCAAGCATCACCTTCAGTCGTTTGTTTGCTCCTCTCCTGATTGACATACCTTGGTTTCTTAACTGAGGGAAAATCTTGCTGCTATATTCTTCACACCTTCCTCTTGGGGTTCCCAACGGGCTGGTCATCAACCAGGCATCAGTTGCCGCCCCCACTTGCATACTGCTGCCATGAAACCCAGAACACCAAGAAAGTCCCCCAACAGTGTAGAGACTCGAACCTCCAATAGCTAGTCCTCCAATCCGACCTTCATGATATTCTCCGCCTCTGACTTCACCATGGACTAAAAGTCGCTTGATGGCAACAAAGGACAGAGCTTCGCACCACTTCCTCCAGAACCAAATGGTTGGAATGAAATCATGGGTGTGTTTGGCCGAATACCACCCGATCCAGCAAGCTCCAGACATAACTGCACTGTTACATTCGCCGATAGAGTCTTCCAGAACTCACCACTCCGGTCAGATCAAGAAGGACCAGCCTCAGAAAGGTCTTCATCTCTACGCAAGAGGAACCCTAGGTCAGCCACCTTAAAAGGAAGAACATCAGGCCCCCACGCCGCCGCCCGTCGGTCGACCTCATCGGTTGAAGAACCCGCCGCTGAGACCTCCACCGCTACCACCGACTAGAGGGCTCAGCACGCACCGCCGGCATTAGCCGCACCACGCGGAGATGAAGACGACCGCACCAAACCTGCCACCAACCAAGCACCGCCACAGACCACCATGGACGCTGGCAAACACAAGGGTGCCGACCGACACCAACGCGGTGCTCAGAGCCAGAGTCGACGGCCACAGGCTCGAGCTCCCAGATCTGACCGCCGAGCCGCCATGCGGCCGCCCAACCATCCAGAGTCCCGGGGCCGCCGCCCTGGCGTCCAGCTCCGCCAGAGGAACACGACGTCCTAGGCCGACGCGCTGCTCCAGCCGGAGATCTCGCCGCACTTGGAGGAGAAGCCCCCGCCGCTCCTGGCCGCGCGAGGAGACAATGGCCCACTACCATCAGTCGCGCGAGCTTGGCCTGATGGCATCCTCCGGCGGCGGCGAGGGTGGAGGATGTGAAAGGGGGAGGGGCAGCGGCGACGGCTAGGGTCCGCCCGAGCCGCATACCAGGGAACGACGCAGGCGTTTTTTCTCTCCTGTCATTTTGGATATTATAGGCATGAGATTTTGCAAATCTCCTAATTCCTAAAGATCCTTTATTTGCTTTATGGTTTTGTAGCAGACTAGTGGTGAAATTTTGACGGGTTCTAGTTGCATAAGTTGTTTGGTTGCACCACAGAAAAAACGGAGAAAATTTCTATAGAGATTGAGTACACGAGAGCAGACTTGGTGCACACCCGGGCACCAGTGCTCTTGGTTTTCAATTTTTTTTAAACTAGAACTTCTGTGTTTTAAAAAATGCATAAAATTTATTCTGTGAACAAATATGCATGTTATGCATACTCATGTGAAGTTTAGGTTGAAATTGCATTGTATTTTGCGCTACGGAAAAAACAAATTTTTGGTTTTGTATATACTGAGATTTTTGTCAAAAAAAATTTTCTATAGCTCAAACACAACATAATTTCCCCCAAAAATTTTACCGTACATTCAGAAGGTTTATATGTATGTGTAGATTTTATATAAATGGTTTTAAAAAACCAAGAGCAGTGGTGCTCATGTGCCAAAAGCACTTTTGGTTGAGTACATGCAGGCTAGCTCCTTACCAGTTGACCGCAGACACGGTCGAACCGCTCGAGCGCAAAACAAGGGGCCCACCGCCCACCACTTCCCTTATCTCTAGTCTCCTTAGGGCATGTACGTTGGTAGATGCTTATTTGAGCACTTATAAAAAAAATATCAGGTTAAAAAACCATCCAAGCATCCTTCGCGCAATGCCAAACGCTAAGAGTAGACGCTAAACTGCCGGCTTGAGCAGGGAAAAAAGACCAAGCGCCCGACGCATGCTTTTGCGTCGACGCAAGACGCGACGCCAAGATTCGATGGCCTAACTGCTAATCAGATGGGAATTAATTCCTAGTGCCTGTTTACTAGCGCCCGCATTGGACATGCCCTTATCCCTTTGCCGTTCTTCTTTCCGAGCGCAACTGGATCCAGAGCTCCGCAAAAATTCATGGACATCAAGATTGGAGATATGAGGCGGAGGAGGAGTCGAGCCTCATCATCCACCACCCCTTCCACCTCGCCGGAGCCAGCGACGCCGCCGCTCGCCGCGGCGAAGAAGGCGATGGTGAGCAAGGAACTTAGGGTGGGGGTGGGGGGGTACGGGGTTCGTTCGCACCGGAGACGAACTGAATGCGGCGGAGCTTAGAGGGAGGGCCGCAGGCGGGGGAGGAGGAGTTTTGATGAGGGCGGGACGGCGAGGCGGGCGCGGGAGCGCCGCCGGCCGCGGGGGGCGGTGGCAGGCGGTCCGGCCGGCGGTGGCTGCTGGGGCAGAGCGGGTCTCGGCTGCGACGTCGACGCTTCTCTTCATCGTTGCCAGCGGGCGGTGGTACTACTCCTTCTCCACTTCTTCCTCTCCTCTGCCTGGACTTATTCTTCCCATCCCGACAGCTACAATACCTGTCAAAATTTTAACCGGGGGCACGGTTGCCCGTAAGATAGCATTGCCTGAGTTCATGTACATATCATATTTTCGTAGGCACCCAATTTTTTTTTCAAAAAATCTAGCCTTAGAAATTCTATGTGATTATAGTATAGGAAAGCAATTCGTAAGAATTTTAGAGGGTTCATCTTTTTAATCAGTGTTGAAGAAAAATCTAATAAAAAAGCCTATAAATCAATAGTTTAATACACCATCCAATTAAAAATACGTATCAATAATTTTATACTAAGTCTGAAAGGTCTGCTGTGGGGATTAATTTTGATTTCCCGGATAGAGTGAGTGAGGATGAAAACGAGGACCTGACAAAACCGTTTTCCTTTGAGGAGATTAAGGACATTGTGTTTTCTTTGGCACATAATAAAAGTCCTATACCCGATGGCTTCTCTGGGGAATTTTATTAGTTCTTTTGGGATTTGATTAAGGTGCCTCTGAAAAAAGTTTTTGATGACTTTGTGAATGGTAATCTTGACATTGGTAGATTAAATTTTGGGACTATCACGCTGCTTCCTAAATGTGAGGATGCTATGGTGATTCAAAAATTTAGACCTATATGTCTTATGAATACAAGTTTAAAAATTATGACTAAGGGAATGAATAATAGATTATCCCCTGTGGCTGAGCATATTATTGATAAGACATAGACTGCTTTTATGATAAATAGGCATATTATGGAAGGTGTTTGTGTGCTTCATGAGGTTCTGCATGAAGTCAAAAATAAAAAATGTCTGGGGTTTTATTCAAAGTGGATTTTGAGAAGGCTTATGATAATGTGAATTGGGCTTTTTGTATAATATTTTACTTAAAAAGGGCTTTTCACATAAATAAAAATGATCTGGTGTTCAGTATCATGACTAGTGGTAAAGTGAACATCAAGATAAATGACAAAGTTGGGGCTTATTTCTCAACAAATAGAGGGGTCAGGCAGGGGGATCCTCTATCCCCTATTCTGTTTAATGCAGTGGTTGATTCGTTGAGTGTGATGATTAAGAATGCTCAACAAGAAAAATTGATTGTAGGTATGACTCCTCATCTACAGGAAAATGGTGTTTCCATATTACATTATGTCGATGATACTATTTTCTTGTTGGATGAAGGTTTTGAGTATGCTAGGAATTTAAAATTCATCCTGTGTTTGTTTGAACAAATGTCGGGTCTGAAGATAAATTTTGCCAAAAGTGAGGTTTTTTGTTTTGGAAGGTGCAAAGACATGAGAGAAAGTTATGAAGAAATTTTCACATGCAAATCTGGAGTTTTGCCTTTGAAATACCTGGGGGTTCCTATTGATAAGAAAAAGCTTCTTAATATACATTGGAAACCGGCAGGGGACAAGGTGGAGAAAAAATTGGGATGCTTGCAAGGTAAAATGCTGGATATGGGAATAAGGGTGTTGTTGATCAATGCCTGTTTGAGTTCTATCCTTTTATATATGTTATCCTTTTACAGACTCCCTGTGGGAGTACATAAAAGATTCAACATATACAGGAGTAGATTTCTTTGGCAAGAAGAGCAAGGGGTAAGAAAATATCATCTGGTATATTGGAAAACTATGTGTACGCCTAAAGATTTAGGTGGCCTGGGTGTCCTCAATTTAGATATGATGAATATTGGTTTGCAGTGCAAATGGTTATGGAAATTAGAAAACGAATCAAGAATGTGGCAAGATATTCTGAAGAAAAAATATCTTCAGCAAGAGACTATGACACAAATTGAGGAGAAACCTGGTGTGTGTCAATTTCGGTCTGGTCTAGTTAAAGTGAAAGAAATCTTTTATAAGTTCTGTAAAAGAATTGTGGTGTCTGGTAATAAAACTAGATTCTGGGAAGAGGTGTGGCATGGTGGGAAACCTTTATCTGAGGCTTTCCCTCGTTTGTTTAATCTTTCTATGAATCATAATATCACTATTTAGAGAGTGGTATCATCTTTTGGAGGATGTTTGATTTTTAGAAGGAGGCTTTGGGGAGACTTAGCAAGAGAATGGTGCAAACTTTTAGATATCATTCATGGTACAAATTTAAGGTTTGGGGATGATAGAGTTAGCTGGTCTTTAAGTGACAAAGGTTTTTCGGTTAAATCTTTGTACAACAAACTTCACACTAGAGTGCCTATCAAAGTTTTTGGCAAAATGTGGGAAGTGAAAGTCCCTGCAAAGGTAAAATGTTTTTTGTGGAGCTTGATGTGGGGTAAGACTATGACAAAAATGAATTTGTTAAAAAGGGGTTGGGTTGGTGATAAACAGTGTATGTTCTGTGCTTCTGATGAAAGTATAGATCATCTGGTCTTTGCCTGTCCCTTAGCTAGGTTTGTCTGGGGCATTTTTCAGTGTGCTTTTGATACACCTAAGCAACCACAAAAAATGTGTGAAGTAAACATTTGGTTAAATAAGATGCAAGCATCTCGTAGGCTTTTTGCAAAACATGCCACTTTCTGGGCTTTGTGGAAGACCAGAAACAAAGCTTGTTTTGATAATATATTGCATGCAGATCCTTGTGAGCTGATATACATGATTTGTCAGTATATTGATTACTGGAGCAATTTGCAGAAACCAGGAACCTGAAAGGCGCTGGCTCGAGGAATTAAGCAGGTGAAGATGGTGATCCAGCAGGTTTTCACACAATCGAGAGGGTGGACGCCGCTATGTCAAAGGATAGACAGTGGATAGGTTTCATTCGCAACCATTGTGTGTGGGCGCTGCTGGAAGGAGGGAAGAGAACTGAAACTTTGTTTAAATTCAGTCGTGTTTGTACTTTACTGTTTCCTAGCATGTACTCGCTCCGTTTTAAAATATAAGATGTTTTAGCTTTGTGAAGCAAATATATCTAGACATCTTTTAGTGTGTAGGTTCATTCGAACATACACACTAAAATATGTCTAGATACAGTTACTTCATAAACCTAAAATATATTATATTTTGAAACGGAGGGAGTAATAAGTAGAACGTCTGTTTTGACTTAATTGTAAAAACTTAGCACTCTGCCACCTGTGCTTTGTTAATGAAGCAGTGAGGGAATCTGTTTTTATTAAAAAATAAATAAATTTGCACCAATTCTAAAACCTAGAGGGCGCTAGCCTACCCGGCCTCTCACGCTATCAGCACGCACCGCGTAGCGGTCGTTCGTTGGATGGAGGCGCGACAGTGATTTCTGAGTCCCACTTTTTACTTCAGCCGTTGGATGCTGTCATTCCTTTTCTCACTTCCTGGCTGGGTGACTACGTCTATGACAACTGGGTCCATCTGTGTTGGGGGCCGACACTTCAGACAACCAGTTCTCTGTGTCTGGTGTGAAGATCGCTAGGTTTATTTATCTGTGGTATATAAGCAAGGAAAACCTAGATCGTAAAATATCTGGCCAGTCTCCTCTCCACTCCCGTGCTCTCCTCTCCCTGCCGCCGCCAGGGCCTCCACGACCGCCGCCACTAGCCGTCGCCAGTGCCTCCTCTCTGGCCATCGTCGCCAGCTCCTCCACGGCCCCCACCGCCAGCGCCATGGAGGACACTGCCGCCACCGGCGCTCCTCCCTCGCGTAGCCGCCGCCGGCGCTCCTCCCTCGTGTAGCCGCCGCCTCCACCGGCGCTCCTCTCTCTCGCAGCTACCGCCGCTGCCGCCGGAAATCCTCTCTCCATTGGCAGAAATCCGGGCACTGCAGCAAGCGAGAGTGAGCCCGAGGAGCAGCGCTAGGATGGAGGTGGAGGAGGAGCGCTGCGGGGGCGGACCTCGCCCAGAGGTGGAGGAGCAGCAGGGGCCTGTTCTGGGCCTGCTCTAGGGCGGCGCTGGTGGAGGAGGTGCTAGGAGAGGGGCTGCGTTTGTGGAGGAGATGCTAGGAGAGGGGCAGCGCCGGCACATCCCTAGATGCATGTTGTAGGTCCTCCACCAGCATCCTCCTGCAGCAAACCTCCACTTCTTCCCGCATCTCAAGCAAGGTGATGTGCATGATCTCTCTTATCTTTTTGTTGTGTTTGTACATCTAAAATAGATGGCTGTTAGCAGTAATTGGTGTGCTGTGAATGAAAAACAGGGTGATATTACCTACGATTAGCTGTGAAATCTGGTATATTCTCATGCCTATTGATCTATTGGTGCAGGGTTATCATTTCTCTTCTTCTGTTTGGGTTCAAGTGTGTTATGGAAGAAGCTCAAGAAGTTAATCTTGATGTTCTACAGGTAATGGTTATAACCTTTTCAGATCTGAACCATAATGCAAGCTAGGGATCTTTCTAATTAAGCTCAGGCTTGCTTGCTATTTTTCTATTATATGTTAGGGAACTATACAGAAAGTTTTCCCTTTACACAGATTCTAATCCAATGCTCGGGAATCTCAAGATTCTTAGTGCTGCCTTCTTTGCTTTCTTCGTGTTACAGATTCCATAGCAAAGGTAATTGTTATTTTACAATTTCTATCACATTCTTTCATTTTCTATGAATTACTATTGCAGATGTTCTTAATTTGCAAATTTTGGTCTGCCCATTTGGGCTATTTCATTGACCCGACTGATGGTTCTATTTTCTTTTACGGTTACAGATTTCCGTTGCAGCAAGCACTAGAAGGCCGAGTTCATCAACCTCATGGTGCTGCCTCTGATAAATATCCTTTTAATTTTGTTGTACTATTGTACATCTAAAATAGATGGCTGTTAGCAGTAATTGGTGTGTTGTGAATGAAAAACAGGGTGATATTACCTACGATTAGCTGTGAAATCTGGTATATTCTCATGCCTATTGATCTATTGGTGCAGGGTTATCATTTCTCTTCTTCTGTTTGGGTTCAAGTGTGTTATGGAAGAAGCTCAAGAAGTTAATCTTGATGTTCTACAGGTAATGGTTATAACCTTTTCAGATCTGAACCATAATGCAAGCTAGGGATCTTTCTAATTAAGCTTAGGCTTGCTTGCTATTTTTCTATTATATGTTAGGGAACTATACAGAAAGTTTTCCCTTTACACAGATTCTAATCAGATGCTCGGGAATCTCAAGATTCTTAGT
Source organism: Dactylis glomerata (assembly GCA_007115705.1). Lineage (NCBI taxonomy): Eukaryota > Viridiplantae > Streptophyta > Magnoliopsida > Poales > Poaceae > Dactylis > Dactylis glomerata. The sequence continues at coordinate 364,278 of QXEO01001081.1, read as the reverse complement.
GCTGCCTTCTTTGCTTTCTTCGTGTTACAGATTCCATAGCAAAGGTAATTGTTATTTTACAATTTCTATCATATTCTTTCATTTTCTATGAATTACTATTGCAGATGTTCTTAATTTGCAAATTTTGGTCTGCCCATTTGGGTTATTTCATTGACCCGACTGATGGTTCTATTTTCTTTTACGGTTACAGATTTCCGTTGCAGCAAGCACTAGAAGGCCGAGTTCATCAACCTCATGGTGCTGCCTCTGATAAATATCCTTTTAATTTTGTTGTACTATCTTCATTTAATGTTTCACGACATGCAAATTAGTTGGTTTCCTATTGGATACAGAAAATGGTTTGAATGTGTATCTGTTTGAAGCTAAAAGTATCTACGTATTAACTTACTTTATTCTAACGCTCGCTTTTGGTCACTGGAAACTAATAGATTAACATATTGTACTCATTTTTCTTATACAGGGCAGATTGCAAATATTTGACTCACTTGTAGTGATCTCTTACAGATAATTATGCCTTGTTGATGCAGGTTGAAGAATAAGTGTTGTAAGATCCATACCATACTGATCAGATGGTCATTCTATAAGAAATCCTCTAACTGGTTGCTGAAGGTACGATGCCTCATTCTGATTTTTTTATGTGAGAGTGAGGCATTTGTTTGTGTGTGATGCTTGTGATCTTGCATCATTTGAATGTTCAGTGGGTGGATGATTCCCTGAAATATGACAATTTCTCTTCTTTCTTACGAGAATGTTTCATGAAAGAGACTAGGAGTAAACTCTGGCGCCAACCATATGTTACTGCCCCTCATCTTCTCGTCATATTTCCCTCCACGTTTAATTAGTCAAACTGCGTCATTCTGGTTATTCTTTTTTGCTTCTTTTGTTTCTTCTATTAGATTTATATCTTCTCCTATGCCATGTTTCTGCAGTTCCATCTGCATTTAAGCCCCATTACTGTATTTTTTCTGTTAGTTATGACATCCTGATTCCCTTTTCATTTGCCTGACATGTTCAGTTGGTGTTTTGAAAATATGTTCACTTGGCCGTGGTGGCAGAGAGCGTGCGAACGCGCCTCGAGCGACGCCCGCGGCTGGACGTGGCGGCTGCAGCAGGGATTGTGTGCCCGAGCGAAGCCGGCGTCTAGACGTGTCCTTGTGAGCAACCAAACTGGACATTTTATTCCCCTAATTTGATTTCTATTTCATGGCTATTGTTTGGATAGTCAGGAGATTCCTATACTTATATCATGTTTCAATGTCCTTGTATCAAAAGTGAAAGTATTGCATTTTCCTTTGTAAATATATTTATTTGTTTGGCTTCCCAAAATTGAGACTAATTGTTGCTGCATATTATATATATATAATTTCTGATATTTATAGTTGTGGCATGTATAGCAGGTTTGGCTGCCTGGGAGTTAATTCTCAAGAAAGGTATTTTACATTTACCCTTTTCCGTATACTGGATGATTGTTCAAATTATTTGGGTGCATTAAATTTATAGATTTATGAACTGGGCTTACTCTATCATCTTTCTTATTTGACAGCATTTTGCTGCGGTTATCACGAGGATAAGGGACCCAAAGACAAAAGCACTGATATTTGCTTCGGTCTTGACATTAGCTTTAGTTTTGGTCTTCTCTGCAGAACCAGGTCAAGCAATAGAGTTGACCGCTTTAATATTTCATAGCTTTTATTTATTGTAGTTTTTTTGCTAGATGAAAGTTCAAGATTAGTTATGTTGTAAAAATGTTACTCCCTTCGATCGGAAATAACTGTCGATGATTTTGTACTAACTTAGTATAAAATTTGTACTAAGCCACCGACACTTATTTCTGATCGGAGGTAGTATCTGATTAAATCTTGAGGCCTGTTGAGGTGTCAAAGATGATTGAATTGATGAAGTTTAGTATATGGTGGCCACCTTTCCATTTTGTACCTACAGGTTTACTTCTTCTACTGAGCTTCCTAAGCCCAGTAGCATGTTTAGAAGCTTTGTTGGCAAGTTAGCATTTGTTATGTAGTACTGTAGGGACATATATATTTATTTTCGTTTAGCCTATGCCCATCTATTGTTAAGTACTTGTTCTAAGTTATCTTTTACTATGTAATGAATATCTTTAATGTAGTGCTCCCAATCTGAAGGGGATTAGAAATTTTACTTTGGTTTTAGAGTAGTTAATGACACCCAGGCCAAAGAGACAATTCTTGTGCCGGGTTTATGTCCGCCATGTTCATCTCGCTATTTTTGCCTTCTATAGGTCCATTCGCGTGCAGTGTCGAGGATGTGGCAGTGGCAATAGTTCTGCACACAAGTTTTAGAGCATGCGCCTCTCGGTAATGATGTGTATGCTTATCTGTTCTTGAACCCTTCTTGTGGTCAATGTTTAGTGGATTTGTTAATTGGATAGAATATCAGGCCTTCTTTGAATCCTTATAGTCAATACAAAATTCAATGGTTTTTGGTGATATATATTAGTGCAGAATGTGGTACTGCAGTTCCTGTCAATTTGGTACTAACGATGGTTAGTTCCAGAATATGGTTTAGTTTTGCGCCTGTCAAGCTCGCCATGTGGACATGCAATTGTAGTTTTTTCCTTATTGTTTCTTCTGTAGGTTCTTAGCGCTAGAAGAATTAGTGAGACACTGTTAAAATTGAATTTTGGGTATTTAGCATTTTTCCTATGCATTGGTTGTATATCTTGCTTGCACTATCTAGAATATTGGTGTTAGATCTTTGGCCATGAGGTCTTACCGATTTAGATTTTGTGCTACTTCATTTTTCATGTATATTGAGGATTTTCTTTTGTTGCCGCAGTAGCCTTTGTTTTAACTTCATATAACATAGGATGCCTGAAGCCCTTTTTCTTTTGACGCTTTACCTGAAGTCTTGGTTCAGCTATTATTTTCAAGTATTGAAAAAACATGACAAGGATGCCCGAACATTTACAGAACTTACCCTCACCAAATGCAGGCAGCAAAGGTTTTGTTGTAAAGACTTTATGGCAGTACCAATTTATTGGACACAGGAGATATCTGTTCTCAGTCGATTCTGTTTCTTGATAGGGTTTTATAATAAACTGTTCACCTATCTGGGTATATTTTGCTTATTGTCTTTTCTTCATGTGAGCCATTTTATGCTACTTATCCAAATGAAGGAATATCTCTTAGATGCTAGATCAAAAATTGCATTCTGAGTGGGTGGGGGCGGCAGTGGCGTTGTTGTGTCAGTCAGTCCGTCATTGTTTCAGATGCTTCGCTTATGGAGTTGGAAGCTCGTAGGATTGCTTAAAGTGGTTTAGGCTTTGGAGATCGGGATTGGGACCGGGACTTCGAGGTTTATATGTTTGTGTCGAGTTGATGTGATTTTGCGCTTCGCATCTGAATTTGATACGATCAATTCCAGGTTCTGTGGTTTCCCTTTCTACTTTGAGGACTAGACATATGATTCTGGGAGATTATTGGTGGTTTGGTCGTGGATCTAGGTGCGGTTGTCTGATTATTTGGAGGGTTTATGTCAAGGATTCAAAAGCTGGACATCTGGGGAATGCATTTTTCAGGTGTTTTTGAGGATTAGATCGTCTGAATACAACATGTATACTTTTTTGGTGCGACTTTGTTCTCTTCGCAAACATGAATTTTCTTATATCAGTTCCTTTATTTATTATAGGATCTAGCTTAGTTTGGAGGACCTGCAGATCAGCTCAGTATGTACATGGAACTTAGGTAAATCCCTGCCTTAAATATGAATTTATATCTTGCTCTTTGCAAACCATTTCGTTTTCTAGATGAAATAGCATGCCTCTGTTCCATGGCTCTAAGCTTGTAATCATCTGCTACTTGGATAACATCAACTGCTAATTATTTGATGAATATGATAAATCCTAGGTGAGATGTTTCAGTTACATTCGTACTTATTTAATACAAAGAAATCCTTTGTTTCATTTGATTATTTTTGTTTTGGGTAATGTCTTACTGTACATTGACGGTAACCCATTATTTGAGCCTGCGCCTGTGCCCCAACACCATGCAGGGATTTAGGGAGATGTTGCAGCTAATATTTCTCTCCTCTCCTCGCTGTCTACCGCTCCTTCTGTGCCCGTTCCATGTACATTCTCGGTTTCTCCCCTCCCAATGACCACCTTCTCCCTCTATACATTTGCTTGTCGCCTCTTGTCTGCTTCTATTTTTTGGTGTATGTGTAATGAAACTTTTTAGAGACATTTTTAAAAACACGGAGGGATGGCTGGCACGTACACATTTCGTAGATCAATCTGTAATTTGCAGCTGAATTTGTATCTCAGATATTCTCAATTATTAGGTGCATGGTTTGCTGCTGTTTTTATTTATGACCCCATAGATTGGGTTTTTTTGTAAGCTGGGATTTATGGTTTAGTTTTAACATATTTATAAGGTTCACTCCTTTTCCATAAAGTAACTGAACTTAGTGCACTTGTTTTTACTCAATAATGACAAGCACTTGTTTTTTAGCACGAGATCACAAAAAAGAAACCATTCTTCATTTTAAAAATAGATTTAAATTTGTAGTCAAGTTGAGATTTCTAGGGGTTTGTTTTGTGACAAAGAAGTAGATGTGGAGATATTGTCTTGTAATTTGAGTCGATGAACAAATAGTCCTTGTTATATACTTATTCTTTCTTTCCTCAGGAGCACAAGATGAATTGGATGGTAATACTTTTTTTCCCTGGGCTAATCGATAACAGAACTTCTGGTCCTATTCCTCCTCCAAGGGTTCTACAAGGGTTGTTCTAAGATGATGTTGTATTTAGGTTTGTCTCAACAAAGATTTCTTTTCTTGCAAATCATATGGTTCATCCTGTGAAAGCAGAACAACTCTGTTAAAGGACAAAACGCTCTGGAGCTCTTTATATATTTCGATTGTTTCATTTTGTCAATGATCTTATGCTACCCGTCAACTTAAGTTACCGTATATTCATGGTTCTATATAAGATATCTGAAATTGGTCTTCTATCCGGTTCCTTGTATCTCTATTCACATTCTCATAGCCTTTAAATATGTTTACTTCTCTGGTGCCATCCCAAAGTAATACGATTGTATCATAGTATTCATTTAGAATTGGTACCATTATTAGCTTCAGGTAGCATGGGCCGAAATGGATAATGGATGATTAACCCTTTGTTGCTTTGTAAGAAATAGGCAGAGGAATGAGTAGAGCGAGATCTGTAGTAGTACTATACTTTGCGAGTGGATTCAGTTAACCCCATTCAGATTCTCAATTACTTTCTTAACAACTGAAAAAAAAACCGTTGGTAGAATCGAGGTGTTTGGACTTACATCTAAAAACTTATACAATTAGGTATTCAGAATTACTATATTTAAATTAGAATAATTTACTTCTTATAGTGCCAGTGCCGCTTCGAATTTGTCTTTGCGCTAGTGGGCAACGGGTCATCGAGTATCTCCAACCCGAGCAGCATATACACAACCCGTCGTCGACGCCGACACCCTCAGTTGAATAAACTAACAACGCCGGTCAGTGAGAGCAACTTGGAATTATACTAGTAGTAAAATTTTCCATTCATTAACCATGGCCAGATCGGGTCTTCGCGCTATGGAGTTGCTCCAGGACAGCATCCCCAGGGTGTACGCAGTCGTTGCGGCCGCCGCGCTGTACGCGCGCGCGTCGTCGTCCCTCCTCCGGCCGGGGCTCCCACGCCTGGTCGCGCTCCTCCCTGCGCTCGCGTTCCTCGCCGCCGCGCCCCTGGCCTTCACTTCCTCCGCCAGCGTCCGGGGCACCGCCGCCTTCTTCCTCGCCTGGCTCTGCATGTTCAAGGTCGGCCTGCTCGCCGCCGGACGCGGTCCGCTCGACCCGGCCCTCCCTCTGCTCACCTTCCTCTTCACCGCCTTGCTACCCGTCAAGCTCCGCGGCGCTGGCGTCGGAGCGTCCAAGGCCAGGGCGCCGGTCTCCCTGGTCTCTTGCGCGGCCAAGGTCGCCGTTCTAGCCGCCGTCCTCCGGCTCTACCAGTTTAACGACCGGCTGCATCTCTACGCGCGCCTTGCTCTCTACGGCGTCCACATGTACTGCTTCTTGGACCTCCTCCTCCCTCTCACCGCGGCCGCCGGCGCCGCGCTCGGTATGGAGATGGAGCCGCAGTTCGACCGCCCGTACCTCGCTTCCTCGCTGCGCGACTTCTGGGGCCGCCGGTGGAACCTCATGGTGTCCGCCATCCTCCGGCCCTCCGTCTACGACCCCGTGCGCGCCCGCGCCGGGGTCGCCGCCGGCGTCCTCGCCTCCTTTGCCGTCTCAGGCCTCATGCACGAGGCCATGGTGTTCTACTTCACCCTACAGTGGCCACCTACCGGCGAGACGTCGGCGTTTTTCCTGCTCCACGGCATGTGCTGCGTCGCCGAGGGCTGGTGCGCGCGGCGGTGGACGGCGCGGGGGTGGCCTTCGCCCCCTCGCGCGGTGGCGACGGTGATGGTGGTGGTGTTGGTCACGACCACGTCGTTCTGGCTCTTTTTCCCGCCGTTGTTTACGGACGAGATCGAGGAGAAGATCCAAGAGGAGTGGACAACTGTGGGGGATTTCTTTCTGGGCGCTGCCACCAAGATTGGGAGCATGCATGTAGACACCTAGCTAGTTAGCATTGCTAATCTGAAATTTATTCACAACATGTCATTACATGTGTATTTATCATTCTCCAAAGTATCTAATTCAAAATGTATCCACACACATTGAGAACTCATGCTGAGAATAATTGTCAAACTTGATATGAGCAGTCACGATTCGTGTACTTTTCACCAAAAGATTTTTCTATGTGTTGACCGAATCTAGAATTGAATCTCAATGAGATTGCAATTTTTTTTTTCAGTTTTGTAAATAAAGTTCTGAAATTTGTATTTTGTACATACTATGAGTTGCAAGTAGTGGAGTTGCAGTGACGTTTTTCAATTTTCAGTTGCAAGTAGAGTTGCAATTGTAATTAGGATTTTCCAGTTGCATATCAAGTTGCGACTAAGATTTTTCTGTTGCAAGTCGGGTGCGGCAACTGAAAATTTTAAATCAAAGTGGGTTGCAATTAATTTTTTATTTCACACAGTATAAAAAATATTCATCACACAATAAAAAGTTATTCACATGCTACAAAATTGTGGATCATATCACTTGAACTAAGAAGTAAGCTAAGGATTATCGACAAGAAAGCAATCTGTGTGTATCATGTACTGGTCGACTGTTGTTATTCTCACGTTCGCTCTGAAGAAATCCAACTAATTTAGAGTTCCACCCAGAACAGTTAAACAACGTTTTATCTTCCCAGCACTCCAATCTCTTCTCAGGTTTTTCCAGTGAGATTTAACACCATAAAAAAATATACTCTGGAGTTACAGTTTCTCTAAAGCAACAAAAAGGCACCATTGTTTACAAATCCACTCATAATCAGAAAGCAAACTGCCCTTCAAAAAATTTAATTTACCCTTAAAAAAAGCAAACTCCTAAAGTGATCTGCGTGTTGTTCACACATCATCACTGTTCACCTGTAGCCCTCTCTCTTTACATATTACTGTTTGAGAATAACAAGCTGTCCAAATGAATGGCAGAACACAAATCTGACGGTGGCCCAAAATGCCAAGATGAATGAAACGGCACTAACCACGAAAATTATTGGATCCGATTTTTCGGCTTCACCTCGGGTGGGATAATCAAAGTGGGTTGCAACTAAAAAATTGGTTCACACAGTTTTTTTTTTTTGAACGGGACGGGGCCTCGGAGGACCCTGAAGATGCTTCATTAAGACGACGTCGGTTACACAATTACAATGCAACCCCCCAAAAAATAGAAAATACAACCAGGGACATGTAAAAGTGCGAAAAAGACCTCATAACAAATCTTGAACACGATCAGGTTCTCGAGCTCTCCTCGAATCTTCCGACAAAGTCACCGTCCCCGGCCACCGCACCACCACCGGGGAACAAAGCCACATGGGGCGGGGCGGAGAGAGATTCGTCGGAGGGATCGAAGCAGCGGGAGCAGGTGCCCTGCACCTTTTTGGTCCGGATGGGGTGACGGATCGTGCCGCTGCAGCCGCCAGAGAGAAGCTCCCTATCCAAGCACCAGACGCTGCACACACCGCCGCTTCTGCTGCAACTGCCCCCACCTTGGAGCCTGATGAAAAGAAGAGGAAGCACACACCAGCATCAGAAACTGCGCCGGCCTGAGGAAGTGCAGAAGAGGGTGCCGCCGCGCTCACACTCCCCCCCCCCCCTTTAATGGCTGGCCGGGAAAGAAGAAACCAGAGAAGCACCGCCGCGCAACCCCTCACCCTCGCTACCACGACCAGACATGGGGGGAGAGGGCAGCACAACAACAGGTCAACACCACCCAGACCAGCTCCTACACGAACCACCTCCCAAGCGCCGCCGCAGAAGGTGTCTAGGACCCATCTCCAATCCGCCACCGCGCCGGCCTGGAGAAGCGCCTGCACACACACACCTCGCCACCTCCCTCTCCTCCTCACCACCACGGCCGGCTAGGAGAGAGAAAGCAGAGAGGAACCATCGCCACATACAGGCGGCGGCCTATTCAAAGGAAGCTGCTGGCGCCACCCTCTTGCGCCACTCCGACCAGAGGAGCACCATCGCCGGGCGGAACCCTAAAAACTCCGAATCCAACCACCAATACCCGGGCTTCAGCTCCAAACTACCGGGCAAAGAGCCCGAGGGGACCTAGATCTACTGCCGGCACCTCACCTCCGTCATGTCCGATCGGCAGCGCCGTCGGAGAGGCTCGGGATCGGGCCGGCAGAGTGGGAGCGCTCCCGAGTTACTGTTCGAAGAGAGAGAGTGTGAGGGGGGATAGGGGCCGTTTTCCTCAGTATAAAACATATTCATCATACGATAATAAGTTATTCACATACTACAAAATTGTGGATGATATCACTGAGTGTGAACTAAGCTAAGGATTATCCACAAGAAAGCAAATTGTGTGTATCAAGTTCTGGTCGACTGATGTTATTCTCACGTTTGCTCTGAACAAATCCAAATTTAAAGTTACACCCAGAACAGTTAAACAAAGTTTTACCTTCCAAAGCACCCCCAATCTCTTCCCAGGGTTTTCCGGTGAGATTTAACAACATAAAAAAAATACTCCTTTGGAGTTACAGTTTCTCCAAAGCATAAAAAAGACAGCATTGTTTACAAATCCACGCATAATCAGAAAGCAAACTCCTCAAGTGATCTCTTAACATATTACAGTTTGAGAATAACACGCTGCCCAAATGAATGGCAGAACACAAATGTGACGGTGGCCCAAAATGCCAAGACGAATGAAACGGCACTGACCACGAACATTATTGGATCAGAATCATCAGCCACATTTCCCACCGTACCATTCCATGCCAAGGGACCGGAACTGGAAGTGCATGATATAAGGTTGTCGTTCCCTTTGTAACTGTCCATATCAAATGAGCCAAACTGACCAGAGTCTAGTAGACATCCCGATAGGTTGTTGAATGCCACAGAGAACACCTCTAATGATGATAGCCTAGTTAACTGCCATGGTATTGATCCATTCAGCATGTTTTCTGATAGGTCTAAGCTTTCGATCTCGCTCAAGTTTGCGAAGGTTGCAGGAATCGGTCCAGTAAAGAAATTGTTCGACAAATTGAGAGACTTGATATGGCTCAAATTTCCTACTTCTTGTGGAATCTCACCTGACAGCATGTTTTCTGATAAGTCAATGCCAGACATCAACATGAAGAAATCTCGTCCATATGGGTATGGGTGGCCTTTTGTTGTGAAGGTGAATCCTTGGAGGTCATAGTGACCGCTATATGAGAAATCCATAGCATCAAACCCCCCTCCAAAGAGATTACCAGTGGCTGTGGGCCAATCATATAAGTTAGCATCAGGGTCTTCAAATGGAATGACACCAATACATGCTGGTATGGAACCCGAAATTATGTTGTGCGAGATGTCAATTATACTTAAGTGTTGGAGATGACACAGATTTGAAGAGATCTGCCCCTCAAACTTATTTCTGCTTAACAAAAGTACCTTGATTTGGTAAAGATATTGTGTCCACTCAATGCTGCCTGTGAACTGATTATGATGGAGATCCAAAACTGTAATGTAGGAGCTGTTAAAAAGGGCACTAGGGAAGCCTGACAGTAAATTCTCAGATAGATTCAGAAACTCGAGAGGTAATGTAGTGTTGCAATTTGGAATACTCCCTGTAAAGTGGTTGTCCGACAGGTCTAACATCAAAAGACTTGTTAATGTGCAAATTCCTGGATGAATGTTACCAGTTAAACCATTACTAGCAAGGCTCAAAGCTCCCAGAAAAGGAAGATTCCATAGTGAAGTGTCGAGTTCCCCGGACATATTGTTATTATGTAAATCTAGGATCTTTAGATTACCAGATAAATTTCTAGGGAGAGTCCCATGAAATTTATTGTTGTCAAGGTATATTTCCCCCACAAAGGACAAGTTACTAACCCCATCAAGGATCATACCCCCAAGACTGTTGTTTGAGACCTTCAATACACTCAATGCAGAACAATCAGTGAATAAGCAAGATGGTACTTCTCCTGTGAACATGTTATATGATAGGTCCATAACTTCTATGCTTCCAATGTTACACAATGAAGATGGCAGAACTCCAGATATCATATTCTGTGAAATATCAAGAATCCTCAGTTTGGGAAACACTGAACTGATGTTGGCTGGAAGCTGTCCTTCAACATGGTTCAGAGATATGTTCACCAGTTGAAGATTGGTTTGGCGTTGCCATGCTGGACCTAATGATCCAACTAGCGAGTTATTTGAAAGATCCAGGTAAATTAGTGCCGTTTCATTACTGAGCAGCCAATTGAGCATGCTTCCTGGCAAATTATTGTTGGACAAATCAAGATACTGTAGATGACGCTGTGTGCGAAGGAAATGTGGCTCTGTAATGATGCTCTTATCAAGGTTACACGAAGAGAGCATTAGTATTTTCAATTGAAATTTAGGTACCCAGTCGTGCAGTTTCACTCGAACAGCCAAATCAGTATTCCCTGAAAGATCAATCCATTCGAGCTTCGTGCACTTACTCAGCCAGAAGAAATCAAATTTACCTCCTAGCCTGTTTTCAGATAACCGGATAGTATGAAGTAAAGAGGAACATTTCCAAGATGAGTTTATCGGTATTTTCCCATGAAAAAGGTTCTCCGAAAGATCCACATATTCAAGACATGGAAGTGCCAATAAGGATGCTGGGAGGCTACCACTCAACTGATTGGATCTCAAACGGAATTCTCGCAGGTTCTGGAGATTACTGAAATCTGCCATATATACGTGACTAAAATTTTAGCAATAAAATTATATGCAGCAACATAAAGGGAATGATAATTTACTTGTTTCAGTACCTGCGTCCTGAAGAGCCCCACTCGTGTTATTTCCGCTAACAGATCCTGGGATACTCCGTATGAAACTCTGATCACTGAGGTTGACATACTTGAGCTTACTCAATCCTTGAAGACCTGAAGACTTGTTTGCTTCAGAATAAGATGAATGTAATCTAACTTATAGGAAGAACAAAGTAGTGTCCATGCATACAACATGTATTACATACCATTAAAATTTTGTAAACAAGCGTAATTTCCAGAGAAATCTAGTAGCTCAAGATCCCGAAACGAAGAAAAGATCGTCAAGTTCAGGTTCCAGCATGGAGCTTCCATGGCTTCGACTGATACAGAACCATCACTTCCATATGTACTGATTTGCTGGTACATAAATGAAAGGTGGAGACGCAATATTCGCCGTGTGCTATTGTCACACGTGATTTTTTCCCATGAGCAGCAGTCATCACCGTGCCCCCACGAACTGGGAACCTCAGACTTTGCGCTCATGAACCAAGACCTAATATCCATGAGGGCCACCCTCTCCTCCACAAAGCAGCCTGAAGAACTCGGAAACATGGAGTGTACTACACACAGAGCCAGGAACAAGCATCCCCTTGATAGGTAGAAGCCCATTTGAAAGAAAAAATGTTTTACCTTATGGGTGTAGGTTTCAGAGCATAATGCCTGCTTATTGTTCTGTTCCCTGTGGTGCTTATAATTGGGTACCAAGACTGCACACTTGCTTGGTAAACAAAGTCTAGTCCATGGTCAAGGAAGGTATGCTTGGACAGCAACTTGAACTAATGGCATCGTTGACTTATTCAACAACATTTTGTTCAAACCTCCACTAAACACATCGCACTAGTGACCAAACTCGGACCATGATCTATCCATCGAGCATTACTCTTGGCCCTATATGCTACTAGGTAGGAAAGCGCGGCTTGACGCGCGCTTGCCCGTCTAACGGCGAGCAAGCAAATATAAAGAAAGGTTGTAAAAAATAAAATTTAAAAGAATAATTTTTTAGCATATTAGGTACATGATTTATACATAATTATATAATAATACATGAGATCGGAAAGATTCTTGTTTAGATCAGTTCTATTCCTCTAGCTGTTTTAACTGTCAGTTATTCTCTTCAAAATGCTTTAACCGGCCGTAGTTTAAATCTTAAATCGCCCGTATTAGGCTATTAGCTGCAGCCTCCATGTATCAAACAGCTGCTACAACAGTGATGTGTTCCGTTGCAGCGCCATCCATGGATCTAACTCCAGATATAGTCATAGGGATGTGGGGACCTTGGCAGGACAGTTTGATGTTTGGAAAATAACAGTCGCACAGACCTTGTGGTCTTCATAATGCGTGCGTTCATACTGAGCCAGCAGAAATCAAGCTGACCTCACCATCCCATCAAGCATTAATATTGCTGGTATTTTGCTAGAAGTTTCTAAGCATTCTGAAATATGGAAGTTTGACAAAGAAATAGTCAACAAACCATAAATTCAAATGACACTGAACACCTTTAGATACTTATCAACAGCAGACTTTGTCTAGCTTTCTCAAATTTCCTTGATCCATTATGAACTGTAAATGAGTAATATATATCAAAAGTGATGTTGATAAGTATTAAATACATATTATGTTCTGCGTACATAATAACATGTAGGTTTCAGCAAGACAAACAAAGCAATATTCATTGAGGACCAAATATATAGTTGTTTCTAAATGGTGAAACTGCATAACAATGATGCAAAACAAAATTCAGAAGTATCAACTTTGGGGTTTCACCTGCTTGTTACTTGAGAAAGCTTCATTGATGACCAAATAGTTGTTTCTAAATGGTGAAACTGCATAACGATGACGGAAAACAAAATTCAGAAGTATCAGCTTTGGGGTTTCACCTGCTTGTTACTTGAGAAAGCAAATGTCAATATCGCTGCCGGCACTCATGTCTAAGGTAAATAGTATGAGTCCTTATCTATAGATCAACAAATGATGTAAGGATCTAAGCTCTGAGGTAAATAGTATGAGAGTCCTTATCTATAGATCAAGAAATGATGTAAGGATCTAAGCTGAGTGGTATGGTGCCTTGCTAAGTTGCATTATACTCAAAACAGTTAGGTGGAGATACATACATAGCCATTCAACACTGAGTTAGGCAGCAAAATTGCTGAACCTCCATGAGTAGTTTCATGCAGCAAAAGAGTACACAATTATACTGCAGAAGCACAAGGTTTTAACCATTGGAACTAACACTGTATCAATAACCCTGATATGTGCAATTCTAAAACACAAATTGAGGGCTTGCATTAACAGAGACAATTTGAGTGCAACACTAAAATTACTTTATTATAGCTATGGTTTAATACAATGTGCATTTATCTTGCTTAGCAGCACAACCTAATCCTAAAACATGCAATAAGAGAATTTATGTAAGATCATCACTCGTGATTCACAAATGCATAGCTAAAAATCAATATGTAGATACTGCAGTTACAGTCATAGAGAAAGAGAGAAATGAGACTGGGGATATCTCCATCACCCTTGTCGTGACTGATGTACATGCTCCAAGAGCAAGAGCGGAGGAGAAAGACATAGAGAGAGATACATTGAGGAGGATTGGGGACTTACCGATAGATCTCTACTGGTGCTCGCCTACCCCCCCCCTTCAAAAAAACCTAGCATGTTTGTCTCTGTTGTAGAACCGTATGAAAACATCAAGAGTTTATATTACACTATAGAGTACATAGTATAAGAAATAATCGTCTAGAATCAACTTACGCAGATATGGAGGATCCATTAGCAATTCCAAATAAGCCACAGGTAGGAAGCGTGGCTTGCCGCACGCTTGCCAATCATAACACTACGAGGCAACAAACTACAAAGAACTATTTTGAAAGATGATTAAGGTAAACAGTACAGTATATTGACAATTGTCTTAAGAATTACATAGAAACAAAACTTGAGATTTAAGGTATATGTTGCCTTAAATCATGGTTAACGGTCTAGATTTGTTAATACATCCCAGACAACATTGGTCACAGTAAATGAACACGCCTTTTTAACAGGTAAAACTCTGATATAAACTATAAGTACAGAGTAGTATTCATCTAGCGCACGTGGATCCATTTCTTCCATATCGAGTGAATATCCTATCTTGTGCTTTAGAGATATGTGACCGTCAAAAAGCCAATAAAGGGAAAGAAATGATGATGGAAGTACATGAAACCTGGCATCTTAAGGGCATACGTAGGCAAACAATATATTGTAGCCAAGGACTAATCCTAGAAACTATTTCTCTCGCACTGCTAATATAGATATATGGTTAGACTACTAATCCTATGTTAAGGACAAGAGTCTCATGTTTTAGAAAACAGTGGGGTGAAATGTTATAAAAGATTTAAGCTACTGCAAGCAAACAATGGCATACAACAAGCTCCGAACTTTTGAATTACTGTCATGATTCTTCCTATTTGGTCCTTAAAATAAATTCTATACCTTTTGTTATCAAAAAATATAGTTATGCAAATGTTTTTTATAACAATGTAGGAAAAGTAGGAGTGTCCTTTCTTGGTTATGTGATGGCATCAACATATACCAAAACAGAACATAATTTCATTACGAAAATGTAGCCTACAGAAAAGGTGAGAACTCGCACAATATTTCTATAGAGGATATGGTGCTCTATCTCCTCATTTACCATACTGATACCAAGCAAGAAAAGCATACATAGTGCATAACATTTCTGCTAAGCACCCAATGCTATGCGAGGGAGATGATAACCTGACTAAATGTTGGCAAGGGAAATGCAGCAAACAGAAAACTGATCCAACTAAACTAAAGATGTGACTGAACTTTGTAGATCGAAACTAAATGAAAGAAATACTCTCTGTTCCAATTTAATCAATGCATTCCTTGCTGCCGCTGCTGCAGTCCATACGGTCTGGTCGCGTCAGATTAAAACCGAATGGAAGGAGTAGCACTAATTAGTACCATATGACTATATGAACATTAAAAGGATGGGAAAAGATATGTACATATATACAGGAATACTAATGTCCATTTGCGGGAAAAAAGGATTCTAATGTACATCGAGTCTACCTGTACTTCCATGCCAGCTCTACCGGGCTGCAAGAGAAACCCTAGATCTCAAGGAGTAGCGGAAGGAAGAGGCATGAGATAAAACATCTGTATCTCATTATTCTCATATGCACCTCAACAGCATACAGATCAATCCCAGGGAAGAAATAAAATGGAGAAAAAAATCCTTATTACTTCTATTATGTTTAGAGAATTATAAAAGGCAAAGCTTTTTGCCTCGTTTCAAAAAATATTATGTTTAGAGTATTCGCAACCCAAAAAAAATCATTGTATCCCATCTTATAAGATCACTGTATTTTTTCTAATAGCTTTTGAACACGTGCCAAATTGCTTTCAAAATTCTATAAAGGGTGAAATGGCTTCGATCCAATAATAGGTACTGAAAAACTATTTGGTGAATCTGCTAAACACAAGTAGCAAGCAAATGAAATGCAATAAGAAAATTTTGCCTCACTCACTGGCAAAGAAAATAAAGTACTAAGTACCATATTAGTTCCCTGTGAAGGCTGAAACTATTTTCTAAATAATAACAATTTGAGTTAGATGCAGTGGTAGCCATCAGCTCGACCATCGACATCAACAATGGTTGGAGGAACAGATCAAAGGCAATATGGAAGTCAAGGAGGAGTCATCCATACCTTGGCAAGGAGCTGCTGCAGCTGGACACTGAGGTCATTTAGAGAGCACAGACACAAACTTGAACTCTGTAGTGGGGGCACCTGCTTCAGCCGCTATTTCGGCAGCATCGGCGAACACCAACTCTTCCATTTTGGATGAGTGCATTATGCAAGTATAGATACGACTTGGTAGTCCAGGAGAGAACTGAATCTGGATAATAGCTAAGGGTGTGTTTGGTAGCCTGTATCACTACAGAAAGTCTTTCTCACCTCAGATATGTTGACCTCATACAAGCTCTCCTCAGATTTTCTTACATGTTTAGTAGGTTGGGTGTGTTCAAACAAGTTGGACTCAGATATTGTTTGGTAGGCAGGGTGAGCTAAGAATCAAAAATTGTACTCACAAGTCCTTGGACTGAAAAGAAAAAAGCAATCAAGCGCTTTAATGAAAATAAAAAGCAATTGGGTCCTAAAAAGAAAAAGAAAAAGCAATCAGGTCCTAAAAAGCTCCACGGCCGGCCTGTCGTCGCCGGCGAGAGGCGGCGTCGCTGTTCCGTCGAGCAGCACGGCGCGGTGTCCTCGAGTAGCAGCACCGGAGAGAGGCAGTGTTCGGCGCCGGCGAGGGGCAGCATCGCTATTCCGTCGAGCATGCTGAATTCCTTACACTCGAAATCAAAGGATTATTGCCACTAGATGTACCAACATTATGTATTTCTTACATTGATATATCTAACAACTAACACCTTGCTCACATACATGAACATTGAATGACATAATTCACCAAATATATACATTGAAAGAAATCATTCGGAACTCTATTATCCAGGAAATATGACCAACAAAAAATTAGAATATAACCTCACGTCTAGAAAATGAACTGGCAGCTTATATAGCTACTTTAATCTGGACTAACCCATTGAAGCCAAAGGGAATAAACTGGTGCACACTCCAAGTTCCCATTTTCAGTACATTAAGATACTCAAAGATTACAGAGTAAAAGTGGAAAAACTTTGACACCAGTGTACCATACCAGTAAAATAAAAGGCACATCTATATGAAGGGAAAATTGCAAGCTAAAGATCATGCTGCTCCCACCCAGCTAAATAGTTGTATTCAAAATTTCAAACTGAATGTAATCCCCACCGTGAACCATAAATAGAGCTCCATTGATTGAAGAAAAAACTTTTACCCAAAAATGGCTATAGATCATGCTAGTACCTTGTGCATTGCTCGTGTTTTCCCTCAAGGATCTTATATAAATCAATAGTGTGTCATCATAACTAATCACATCTTAGTGCTCACATAAAACAGAGATAAGAAAGAGTTATACCATCATGGCTAGTATTACAAAGCAAGTAAAATTGAGTAAAACAAAATCCTGAGTGTTACTGCTGCTCAAAATTAACCATATTGCTACAGGACTGACAAGGACTTGCCAAATACTGCAAGGGGAAACAGGAGAACCATTCAAGATTTACCACAAAGCAAATGGGGGGTTGGTTATCTACAGTTGAGCTTACAACAAATGAGAGGTTACCTCTGTACAATCGGCGAAAGACAGTTATGGCATGACGGCATTTTCAGCGAACCTCAATACAAATGCCCAAACATGCAAATGAAAGAGGAGAACCACCTGTTTGTGCAGTGTTTAGTTAGGAATCAACTGTAGTTGAAGAAACAAAAAGGCAATATAAACATAGTTGAATAAGATCATGAAGCTAGAAACATACATGTTTAACATAATTTATGACAGGGAAAATTATTTAGTATTAGGAGTAAAGTAGCAAGCCATGGGAGAAGAATTATTAGCTCATAATGACATACTAAGCAGAAAGAAGGGATCAAATTATGCAGTAACAATGGTGAAATTACAGAGCAAAAAACTATCAGCTTGTAATAACATACTAAGCCACCCTCAACGCCTAGATCTGGCACTCCTCTTCCTCGAGCAGACCACCGGTGGCATCCAGCTCAGCCGACAGCGTGAGAGTGCTCCGCTGCTCCATTTCTCCCGGCAACCGGCGCCTTCACCATCCCTGGAAAGAACTACAGTTAAGCAAACAGCAATCATCAGCAAGCTTATCAGCAACTCTGTAATCTATCCTGATGGTCACAATTGCACATGGGTATGGTCTGCACGCAATGTTTCCAAGAACTGTATTACCTTTATCCAAGTTTAAAATATCCTACCAAGATTTCACCTGCAAGTGGAAAATTTAAATGGTTCAAAGCTAGGAGCAAAGATAGATGTAGTGAAATTAACATCACAACATTGGGGTGAATAAGTCAAACAGCCAAAACAGAAACCTAAAACCTGATAAAGATACAGTTCTCGGAAGCATTACAACAAACACATTGTGAGCACCAGCTCACTGCTAGGCAAGTGTACATGGCTAAACGCTCATGACAGCTCCACTAAACTGAATTAGTTATATGCAACAAAGGATCCTAGAGATGGATTTTTCCATTGCAAATCCATCAGTATGACAATACATGGTCAGGATCCTCCATAGCAATGAATAATTTTTTTGATATAGAGAGAGAGGGATGGTTGGAAGGGATGGGAGGACAAACTGGAGTCCATCAATCTGTTGCTTGCCGGCGTGCAGCCCATGGCATGAGCGACCCGATGCATAGAGTAAAACCAGAAACAATCAAACACCAATCGTCCATAGCTTTTCTAGAGTTGCAAAATTAGTGCGTGAATGGAACTTAGATAAGGAGGAGACCAGGCTGGAGGATCTCCTGTAGAGGAGGCGGCAAGGAGCAGGGGGCGTCGCATCGTCGGAGCTCCTGCGCTGCCCTGTTCCTTCCTCGTCCTCTAACACTGCGAGAAAAGAGGAGGTTTGTCGTTGTGGAGGTCGATCTGGAGGTCCCCACGCCGCTCTACTCTAGTAGATAGATGGCACCGAGCTCGTGGTCAGGGAGGAGCAGCACACCACGCTCAGGGCCCGCTCGGGTAGGCTGGTCGTTGTGGGGGTATAGGAGGCCGCCGTGCGAGCTCCGCGTCGCCAGCATGCGAGCCCGACGGGGAGAGACCACGCGGCGGCCGCCTGGACGCCGCGAGCCTGGCCACCGCCGGCGCGCTCTGGGTCAGGCTCGTGGTAGACGACGAGGCCTCTGTGGTCACTGGACTCCACCTCGCCCCACTTCTCGTGCAGAAACCCTAGAAATATCTGGAGCACACCGCCGCCACACCATGGATGGATGAGGGAAAGAAATGGGAGAAGATAGGGTTTCGGGATGAACGGCGAGGGACGCGTATGGAAGGCTTGCTACCCACAGAGGGCGGCGGCGCTGTAGCCAGTGTACCCGCCGGCGCATCGTCGTTCGCCACGAGCGTACAGGCCAGTGAGGGAAGGACGAAATGAGACATGAAATGTCTATTTTGCCCCTGGCCCCTGGCGCAACCACAAATATGCCACCGCGTCTCTCTCCTCTCTCTTCCACATGCACCTAGGACGAAACATGAGGCCCACTTTTCAGTGAGGTTGGTGAGATAAGCGCGTGTGAAAGAAGAGAAGAGAGGGAGAACGGACGGCCAAGATCAAGTAAGCTATCTAAATCCGACGACGGGGATCACATGTGGTCTCAGATGGCCTGGGAGCTCTGGGTGGCTCGCGGCAATATTTTGATGAATTATTCTGCATACACTCAGTGGACTTCAGAGTACGAAAGCAACGCACTTGATATGGAGGCCAATAGGGGCAAAGAAGCTCGAGACGTTGGAATTGACCACAAAGCTGTCAGCTATCAGCTACCAAGCTCTGGGCGACTGGGTTTTCTGTCATTGAAAGGGAAGTTGCCAATGTGATCTTTTTTCTTTGGTTCTCGAGCATCTTTCATACGTAAATGCCTGCGTACGTGTAGCTATGGGTTTAAAAAAGTACACACCACACCAATAACAATTGAAACCATTGTTGAAGTGCAATTTTTTTTAGCATGCTCTTCCCGTATCCAAGCGTCTTGCCAATTAAATTACTGCTGCAGGCGTAGTTACAAATACAATTTCCAGTGTACAGTATACTTACAAAATATACACCCGTGGAAGCCTGGAAGCATTACGGCCAGCTTGTTTAACATCAAGCATTACGGCGAGGAATTGGCGGCCTGCTGGAGCAGATGACGAGAAAATTGCAGCTCGGGGCAATACCGACGGAGAGGGCTGGCAGTCGCGGTGGTGCTGTGGTCCGCCGAGAGCAATGGGGACCGCCCGGCCCGGATACCGGAAGTCGTGCCTGGCAGATGGGAGCCTCACCGAATTCTCGTGACGGTGAGACGCGGCTCTGTGAAGTACTGGCGGCGGCCGCGGGGCTGGGGGGGTGGGGGCGAAGGCAGAGGCCATGGCGCCTGTGGAGGTGCTGGCGGGGAGGCGTTACGATGAGAACGAAGATGAGGGGAGGGGATGGCAATTCCTATATGCCGATCTGAAATCACAAATGGTGACCGGGCTACATGTAGCCTGGCATTTTCCGAAATTCGAAAATTGCAATTAGACGTTTCAAACAATTATGAAAAAATTCTAGTATCGACAATGACTTATTCTGTGAATCTGTATGTAAAATCGAGATGCAAAAAATCTATTATTCTAAGCTATACAAAAATAAAAAAAATCTGACCATTTTAGAGATTTGAAAAGTTGCACTGTTCACTACGTTGGATCTACAGTTTTATCAAATTTGCACAACTCAAAGTACAGATTATTTCACACTGTTTCTTACACACTGGTAGAACAAATCATTATTGTCTACATCTAGAACTAACTCTCTTATTTTCATCCTTCGGAAACAACATGTGATGGAAAATTTTCGGTCCATAATTAAGTAGTGCTTGTTTAAATTGTTGGTTACCTATAAAAGCATGCCCCAACTCAACTCCCGCAGTTCCTTCCTCTTCGCGATGGAGGATCAAGCCGACAGCTTCATCCTCGCCCTGTCTCCAACAGTCAGCCGGCTTCCGGCAACATCAGGGCCACCAGTGGCGTATCCAGTGGGGGTGCCATGGCACCCCCTCCAAAAACACAAATGCTGTTATAGCTACTAAAAGCTGTACTAACTATGTCTAAATGCAAAGTCTAATGATGATGTTTTTAAGCTTGGCACCCCCACCATTTTCATCCTAGATTCGCCACTGAGGGCCACGGTGGTTGGACGGGGCGAAAGCTCTGTACGTCGATGCCTGCGGGCGCCGTTTCCCTCCTAGAGGCGCGTTCATGGCCACCACCGTGCCTCCTCCTCTTGATTGCCGGGGGAAACCCTAGGTCCGGTCCGCTGGGTCAGGTGGCTTGCGACACCACCTTGGTGTCGTCATCTTCCTCAAGACATCGTCTTGGCTATCTTGGGGAGGCCGATGTGACAATTGGAGACTTGGGCAGTGATGTGATGTTGGAGCGCTGTCCAGAGCTTGGCTTCCGGGGCGCTATGTATGGAATGGCGGACGTTGCTTGGTCGGTATCTTCCCTGAGTTCGTCGGGATCCTGCCTCCTACTTGCCGAATCCTCTAGGAGCACAAGAGGGGAGGTACGTTGGTCCGAGATAGCTTGGAGTCGAGGTCGAGCTATGGTGGTGTCTCGGTTCGTGACGCGGCCCTGAAGCCTTGTGGTACATCTCCTTACCTTATTTGGTAGGATATTGGGCAAGGAGTCGTTTATCATCGGCTCTTAGTGGGTGTGTTGTTTCCCGCTTGGTGATGTATCGTGTTTGGTGTGAAGTTGTAGCCTTCTTGGCGATGTATCAGCTGTCTAGCCTTTCTTCTATATGATTAATACACCTTCCAGGGTGTATTCTCGAGAAAAAAAGTCAACTCCTGCAGTTGAGTTCTCTCATCATACACTCGGTGCTTTGTATTTCTTGTTCTCACATCATTGACATCACCATCAGTGTTCTCATCATAGGACAAGTCATCTCCAGTGTATAAGCAGAGTGTGTACGTCATCGCCATCTTGTTCTAGCTTAGTGGTTTCCGGAACAATGAAATCATCTGGTACATTGCAAGCTTTGATAAGTCATCTCCAGTGTATAAGCAGAGTGCGTGTGTCATCGCCATCTTGTTCTAGATTAGTGGTTTCCGGAACAATGATATCATCTGGTACATTGCAAGCTTTGATAAGTCATCTCCAGTGTATAAGCAGAGTGTGTGCGTCATCGCCATCTTGTTCTAGCTTAGTGGTTTCCGGAACAATGAAATCATCTGGTACATTGCAAGCTTTGAACTCCTCCTCAACCAAAATTTCCTTCTTCACTTTCTTCTTAAGTTCATTTTCTTGTTGCATGTAGGTAACGGTTTGCTCATCTTCAGCAAAACTATTGCTATCAACAGCTTTCAGAGTATAAAATCAGTAATTGTCACTGTCTTCTGTGTCATAATGTTGTTCTTCACTGTCTTCTTCAATTCCTTTCTCTTTATCCATCACTAGGTAGGGTAGCGCGGCTTGCCGCGCGCTTGCCCGCCTAACGGCGAGCAAGCAAGTATAAGAAAGCGCAGTGAAAAAAATAAAGCAACAAAAATATTGTTTCATGGTATTATGAAGCAGTAGTGCTAGATGGTGTAGGAGTAGTTATGATATCAAGGCATTGAGTAGTGTGTCAAATCAGATCACCAACATGATAACAGGTTATTGCAATAAGGATTTGGGAGAACTGCAAATTCATTATGATTACATGCTACATATAATAGATGACAGTGCACATACATGACTTAGACAAAGTCTTTTTAAAGTAAATACGGAGGCACAAGATCCAACAGCTGAAGGAAAGGAGAAATAATGATCTGGTACAATAGGCGGTCCAGAACTGACATAGATGACATAGATGTTGATGAAGCCGCGGTGCCGCTCGGTTGTAACGACGGTGCGCCGACTGGTAAGAAAAGTAAGTAATGATACAAGTTATCACGATGATAAACCATGTGACATGATTTTAAGTAAGTAAGAACGGCAGGTTACCTTATGGCTTGAAGAGGCATCATTAGTTATGTGGGAAAAGTGACCTACGGATTTCATGACGTGGCTGTGGTTTGTCCTTCTTTTGTTTCAGGCTGTTTCAAAAGGTATGATTAACGAAAAAATATCGGTGAATATACTAATATCAATTTAGGCAATGTTAGAATCTAAACCAAGTGATTTTCTAAGATCTTCTGAATATTACCTCGTAGATGCATCTACGGTACTGGAGGGTGGTGTTGATTCATGCGTTCCAACAAAGAAGGCCTAGTAAATGTAATAAAAACATGAAAATTATATATGATGTTCTTTTTAAGATAAGGAACTTTAGGTCCCTCAATGAAATATGTCATAGATGATTTACATACAGTTGGTTTATCATTTGGAGTAGTTTTTGTTGCTTTCCCAGAGACTTCTCCTTGCAGGGAAAATGCGCGGTCATAAAGCATGGATGACCAGAACCGCTCCTCTTCAAATTTCTGCTTGTACTTTTTAAGTTCAGTGGAGCTTGTGTCATTCACTTTTATCAGACCTTCGTCTTTTAGAAATGTTAAAGCAGTGAGACATGCCGATTCCTTTGCCTCACTACCGAACTTAGACCATTGGCCGTAGAACTGCTGTTTTTTGTGTGAACGGACTTCCCCTGTGCGGTGGTACATCCATTGTGACTGATGCTGTTATATCATCATCATCCAGTGATGTGAACTCATATCCATAGATAGAAACACCAAGTTTCTTTGCAGCCTTTTTCAGCACATGCTTATTGGTAATTGTGATTGTAGCACAAGGAATAGATAGCTTGAATCGACAAAACAAACAGAAATAACCTTATTTAGTTTCTCGTGGAAAAAGATCCAAAATTAGGTATCAGCTCTTTATATAACAAATAAATAGTGCTAGGTAGATTTGTCATGGCAGTATCAAATAAAAAATGACAGAACAAATAAATAAGGACAAGATAAGTTGTACTCAGAAGAATCAGAAGTGAGTTTAGATAAGCAAGGAAGACATGTGCAGGTAAGCGAATCGTGACAGAATAAAATCACTTTTGCTACTAATCAGACATGATAGCACCTAACTGTAATATAAATAGAACTATAAGGCAAGCTCCATCGTGTGGAATGATGAATGACTCAAGGCCTAAATTAGACTTTCAGCTATATCATCAAAAGAAGCACGTGTCTGTCGCTGACAAAGGAAAATGATTTGGTTAATGTCAAGTAACTTACCAAGGGAAGATCCTTGACCATCAGTTCATCATCTGCTGAACATTCAGCTGCCAAGCAGTTGGGTGCGATGGGACCAATGTCCATGGCTGCGTCTATGCTAATTGCCAGGAGCAAGGAGAAGTAGCAGTTGCCTAGCCCCTCTACGAATGGGGAATCGATCTGGGATCTGGTTTTAGTTCAGTTCAGGTGGAAATACAAGGCAGTTGAGTTTTGGGTTGGCTGGGAATGCACAGCCGGACGGGTTGAGTTTAGTTTAGTTCGATCAAATGCATCTAACAGGTCCAGTTCGGGTTTGGTTCAGTTCCCCAACCAATCTCACATTTAGCTGCAAGTAAGATCTGCAAGGAAAACTTCCTCCGAAAGGCACCTGTATTATTAGTTTTGAATTTTTTTTAATGCACTGCTGAAGCCTTTGACTTGCTAGATCTTGCCATGTCACTTGTATTATTAGTTTTGAAGATTATTCTAATGCACTGCTGAAGCCTTTGGCTTGCTAGATATTGCTACGTGTTACAGTATAATCTAATTATCTTGTGCAATAAATAATCCTCTTAGTTCCAGTGCAGTCTTAACATGCAAATTTCTTTATAGTCTGAAACGGAGAAAAAAGGAATTACCACTTTCTCAAGCAAGATTTCTTCCGAAAGGCATAACTGAACCTAGATCAATCCATGTGCAAGAGCAGATGTACCACGTACCTGACAGGAAGAAGAATCCTACGATGAAATCCTTGAAGAACAACCAATCATCGAAGGTACCTGCAACTGCAAAAAAGAAGAACAAAAGTGAAAAAGCTTAGAAGGGCATACAAATATCACCTCAACGGGCTCTGCACAAAGTAATCCGCACAAACAAAATTTATAAGTACTGAAACTATTCAGTCTGAAGTTCAGTGGGCAAGTTTTCAATCTGAACATCAGGATAATACTTAAGGCAGAGGATATTCATACGCTCCAGTTATACTCGTTGTGCTCCTACAGACATAAAGTACAAGCCATGCTACTATCTTTTGCTAGACAGGCATTATTTCTGAACCTTAAGTGACATGAAAAGTTTGACTGAAAGCTTAATTAATGGATAAGAATTATAGAACTGCAGACAATTATACCTAACATACAACAATATAAACATTCACTTAATGGACTAACCATTGAGAATCTAACCACTGAAATCTAATCTCCAGTACCAAATTTCATTTGCTTGAAATCTAATCTAATCTCCAGTACCAAACAATATAAGCTTCATTTGCTTGAAATCTAATCTTGAAGATTATTCTAATGCACTGCTGAAGCCTTTGGCTTGCTAGATATTGCTACGTGTTACAGTATAATCTAATTATCTTGTGCAATAAATAATCCTCTTAGTTCCAGTGCAGTCTTAACATGCAAATTTCTTTATAGTCTGAAACGGAGAAAAAAGGAATTACCACTTTCTCAAGCAAGATTTCTTCCGAAAGGCATAACTGAACCTAGATCAATCCATGTGCAAGAGCAGATGTACCACGTACCTGACAGGAAGAAGAATCCTACGATGAAATCCTTGAAGAACAACCAATCATCGAAGGTACCTGCAACTGCAAAAAAGAAGAACAAAAGCGAAAAAGCTTAGAAGGGCATACAAATATCACCTCAACGGGCTCTGCACAAAGTAATCCGCACAAACAAAATTTATAAGTACTGAAACTATTCAGTCTGAAGTTCAGTGGGCAAGTTTTCAATCTGAACATCAGGATAATACTTAAGGCAGAGGATATTCATACGCTCCAGTTATACTCGCTGTGCTCCTACAGACATAAAGTACAAGCCATGCTACTATCTTTTGCTAGACAGGCATTATTTCTGAACCTTAAGTGACATGAAAAGTTTGACTGAAAGCTTAATTAATGGATAAGAATTATAGAACTGCAGACAATTATACCGAACATACAACAATATAAACATTCACTTAATGGACTAACCATTGAGAATCTAACCACTGAAATCTAATCTCCAGTACCAAATTTCATTTGCTTGAAATCTAATCTAATCTCCAGTACCAAACAATATAAGCTTCATTTGCTTGAAATCTAATCTCCAGTACCACATGAGAATAATTACGGAACACAAGCTAGCTCTACAGTTTTAGATTAGAATCTAACCACTGAGAACTAAATCAAATTAAGAGAGATACCACGTACCTGATAGGAAGAAGAATCGATGAAATCAAGAAGTGAGCCTAGCTCACTTGGTTAGGGAAGTGGATGTACAACCCAGCCACCCAGGTTCAAGTCTCCACAGACGCGAATTTGGGTTCTTATTTTCAAAAGAACAAAATCGCTGTAAGGGCTTCCCCTACCGCATTTCCTTTCAAAAAAAAGAATCGATGAAATCCTCGAAGAACAACCAATCATCAAAGGTACCTGCAATTGCAAAAAAGAAGAACAAAAGCGAAAAAGCTTAGAAGGGCATACAAATATCACCTCAACGGGCTCTGCACAAAGTAATCCGCACAAACAGAAGAAGAAGAAGGGGGGAACTCATACGGGCATAACCCACCTCAACTGGCTCCAGCACGAGTGGAAGTCATTGGTTCGAGAAGGGGAAGAGAGAGCAGATCTGGCGATGAACAGAGGAGAAGCAGAAGAGAAGAAAAGTAACGAGAGAAAAGGGAGGAAGGAAGAAGGAGAAGGGCTGGCTCGGATAAGAAGGGGAGATCAGGGATGTGGAGGGATGGGGAGCATGCCTCCACGGCCATGCCGACGCCTGTAGATGAGAGCATGCCTCCACGGCCATGCCAACGCCTGTAGCTGAGTACCCGGCCATCTACGAGGACTCTCCACGTCGAGGACGCCTGTAGATGAAATCCCACAGCTAGCCCTGGCCAGAGGAGATAACTACACCCCGGGGCAGCACCTCTCTCTCCGTCGGCCAGCCCAGGGCCCTCCACGGCCGGGAAGACGGGATCGCCGTACCCGGCGACCGCAGCGACGACGCCACGCCCGTCCTCTCCACAGGAGGGGGAACAGACTGATATGCGAATTGTCAATTTTACCCTCGGGCAGGAGGCGGAACCACGTGCGGCGCCACCGCGCTCTCTCCTCCCTATCTCATACAGACACGGTGCCAAGCGGATACGTTCACTGACAAGCGGGACACGTTCGGCGCTGGCCCCACAAATCAGTGGCTGTGGCTGGCTGAACGCACGAGTCGGGTGGAAAATCTCAGCCAAACAGGAGCCCATCGAACGGCTATGATCAACTCGAGCGAGTAATCTGACGGACGGGAACACACTTTGCCTGAGAGCCCGGGGTAGCTGGCGGCAATATTTTGAAGGATTGTTAACCTGAAAATGGCAACATTTTCGCTTGTACTTTTTGTTATGCAAATCCCTCAATTTGCTACTCTGAAATTGCTTCTCCACCACTGTCATGTTGTTGCACATCATGCTCTCTGCCATTTCCAGTTTGCTCATACTGCCTTGCTACATCTTTTATGCAGATAGGTGTGCCACCCTATGCACAGATAGTTCTTTTTTCAATCCTCAATTCATGTCGGCGATTGTCTACCTCGCAATGGTAGCTGCCATCAAGAGAGGAGCAAAGACGCCGAGGAAACATAGAGACATCGAGAAATATGATGTGAAGCGACTGCAACAAACATGAAAATTATGTGTGTCTGTGTGTGTGTGGGGGGGGGGGGGGGGGGGGGGGGTGGTATATGAACTTCTTTACTGTGTATGAAGTGACAAGATCGATCATGTTCTTTTTTTTTGAAATGAAGGCATACCCCCAGCCTCTAAAAGGGAGTGCTTAGAGAAGTGCTTATAAATATATGGTATATCTAATTCAGGCGCCCTAAAATTAGTCAAACCTAGTGAGCTGATAGGAGTCATCCGATCGACATGGTGTGTCCCGCTCCTCCATCCCAGTTCCGTGTCCTCCCTTTCCTCTCCATCTTCGGCCCGATGCATTTCTACCGCCTCACACGCTCCTCCTACTATTTTTAGGGCGACCTAAATATAGTCATGATCCTAAAAATAGATCAGCCTTTTTCTTACGTTTTTTTCAAGTTCAGTGCATTCTGAAAACTGCCAATCCTGGCGAACTCATAGGGCCGTCGGATCTTCATCCCAATAGAGCCTTATCCTCTCGATGGATCATAAAAAGAGTGACAATAGAGCATCACACTGACATAAAAAGAACAATGGAATACACTGACATCAGCTAAGAATCAGCGAGTAAGTATTATTATTTAGTTGATCACTTTGTAATCTCGCATCTACTGCATGTTCCGATCGCCAAAGCCGCCATATTGTGCCTCGGATCCATCGAGTACTAAGCTTTTGTTTTGCGTATCTTAGTAAAAAAACTGCGTTTTGTTAATTCCCCTCCAGATACACGAGGGTGTTTGTTCTTGTTTATTGCGTATGAGGCTGCTAAGGAACCCTGACCACCTAACAAACATAGACGAATCGATGGAGCTCATATCGTATCCGGTTGATGGACATGTAATCCTATAAATTTTCTGCGGGATTAACATTAAGAATGAAGATGTGTGTATGCTAATTAATATGTCGACATCGTACCGAGTCCCTGCATATATCATACTTTTGCAGGATTATTAACCCCGAGCTGCATGTGGTTATCAATGTCTGTTGACACGGTCATGAGATGTAACATTCTTTATTTTTTTCGGATGTGGTTATATATTTACCACAAGGTGATCGTGAAGCAACTTGGCTGTATTAGGAGCAACAACAAGATGCATGTAATGTCAATATTGTCGGAAGAAGGACAAAATAGATAATCCAAATCGAGAGACAATCTTCTCGATCTCATAAAGAAGTTCTTCATCTAAAGATGGATGGCAACAATAAAATGAAAGATTTTTTTGTCAATGAACCCTGTATTGGCTGCCTTTCGTGAGGTTCCATTTAGATGAATTTCTGGATGCAACTCTTGTTCAGTCCGGTTGCATCAGGAATGTTAATTTTTTTGTGAAAAGAAGAAAAATAACGGTCACTCGTGCGTAGCTTCGAGAACGAGAATGTGTTTTAAACACGATAGACAATAACAAAGAACAAGAGGAAATCACAGCAACAGAGACATATAATTTTATCGTGGAGAAACCTCTCCAACAAAGATAGGAAAAACCACGGACGCCAGCCAGCAAAACTTTACTATATCAAAAGTGTTTACAAATGTCGTAGATTATTTTATGATACAATTAACCCTAGCCAACGACTTATAAGGAGTATATATATAGACGATGGTAACGATTCATACCATGGAGGTACTTATAGATAAATTTGGATCATAATATAACAGAGCGTTTTATTTAACCTGTGTTTTCACTTGCACAAATTTTCTTAGATTCAGATAAAAAACAATATACAGTCGCCAAGCTGTTGGTCACAGACTCGTAAAACAAACGAAGACATTGGCTGGAAAGGGACTCCACACATTTATTCTCCACGCATTTCCTTCTACAGATTAAAAATGGAGAGCTTCACGTCTAGCTAGCCACTGCAAAAGCTAAGCAGAGCAGCTGGAGAGTGAAAATCCTTTCATCCAAGCTGCCACAGTCACAGCCCACATGCCCAAACTCGCAGTACTCTCCTCCTTCGCCGCCTCCGGCAGCACGGTCACCGGGTTCCAGCTCCCGCGGCCTCCTCCTCCTCGCCTGGCGCCAGTGCGCGCGCGGGCAGCTTCAGCGGCCGGCATAGGCGTGCGCGCGGTGGAGCCGACGTTCTACGAGCTGCTGGGGATCCCGGCGGAGGGGAGCAGCTTCGAGGACGTGCGGGCGGCGTACCGGCGGATGGCGCGCAGGTACCACCCGGACGTCTCCCCGCCGGGCGCCGCCGGGGAGCACACGCAGCGGTTCATCCAGGTGCAGGAGGCCTACGAGACGCTCTCCGACCCCGGGCGCCGCTGCAGCTACGACCGCGCGCTCGCACCCGGCGTCTGCCGGCTCGCCTTCAACCCCGCATCGCGCAACGTCTCATCCATGTACCGTCAGGTTAGTCTCCAATCCCCACTCTGTCCATCTCTGTTCCTTGTTTCTTTTTAGAACAGTAATAAAAATGATCTGCTCCTCAAGATCCAGTGCATATGCATCCTAGTTTGATTAATTCAGTTCAGACACTTGTAATTTAGTACAGCATGCACGTGCAATCCAGCCTGACTTGACATGTCTGCTTGATACGTATTGAGTATCAAACTGTATGATGACTTGGGGACATTTATTTAGCTGGAGAGTGTGAAGCTTAGGACACCATATTGAGTGCTTCAAGAGGATCTTTGGCATTTGATTGAGATATCACCTTTCGGCTTTCGCCGAGGAACACACAAAATAGACAACACAGAAGTCATCCTTTATTTGTAGATAGTGTAAACTACACGTTACTTGACACACATATGGATCCAAATAATCTATACCTTATTATGTGGTCGATTGAGCAGTGTCGTTCTAAGAGGATAACAATGAGTCACTTTCATGTACCTCATGCACAGGAGTACAGGACCATGTGGGAAATAATATAAGGATTGATGTCTTACATGTATGGATGAAAATTGCAGGAGTGAGCGATGTCTGTTGATGTCTTATTTCATGTTATTTGTTATGATGCTGAACTGACAATGTCCGTGCCGATTGTCAACCATAGTTTGTTAAATTTAGCTCTTTCATTGTTTCCACACTAACTTCAGTCTATGTGAACGTTACCATAGGAGCTAGAACAAAAATCCGGATGGAAAACATCTTGGGAAGGCCAGATCACCGAGCTGAAAAAGAGGAGCACGGGCAAGAATTCAGAAGACAATCTATCCTGGGGAGCTCAGATGCGAAGAAGAAGGGCTGAACAATTGTGACAAACATCTTTGAGTAGCAAATTTAAAAACGTTGTGATTATGAACGGATAGGATTGGGATACAATAACACTACCTGGGTTGTAAATATAACCAAATAACTCGGTATCACGCAAACTCATTCTAGAGGTATTAGAGACTTTTTGTTAGACAATAAGGTAGGATAGTAGCAACCCAAAAGAACTGGACTGTAGTTTCTCGGGATCATTCCTGTCGTCTCTCCCTTTGTCCCCACGACACCGGGACGAGACTAGCATCTTGCTGGCGTCGCTTACTGTTATACTTGTGTAAATTTGATCAAAGTTTTAAATAATTTGATTCTCCAAAAAAAAAAGTATACTCTTTTATGGGCATAGAGAGTAGGAGTACGGGTGATAATGTTAGCTTACGGCACAAGCCCTTTTCCGCTAGTTGGTATGCTGCACGTACGCCCTTTGTGCGCTGGCAGCCGGCCTGTGAAGTAACGGCTGCCGGGCCACGAAAGAAACGAGGACAAAAACGATCAAATTATGGATTTTTCAAAAATGAGGATTCAATA
This sequence comes from Dactylis glomerata, assembly GCA_007115705.1. Lineage (NCBI taxonomy): Eukaryota > Viridiplantae > Streptophyta > Magnoliopsida > Poales > Poaceae > Dactylis > Dactylis glomerata. The sequence goes on along the minus strand of QXEO01001081.1, from coordinate 332,650 downwards.
GTATTGGACGTGGAAAGCTATAGCCCGTACATCCGGTTGGAGGCTTGGATCCCAAGTCGGTGTCTTACATGCCAACCAGACTACGACACCGCCAGGCATAGGGAAAAACCATCCTTAAAATCAACCAACTAGATACCTTTTTGCGGGGTAACTAACTAGATCAATAATCGCACTAGAGAAGGAGCTAGCGATGGCGGCGAAGATGAGCGCGTCCACAGCCGATGATCTGTGGTCCAAGCTCCCCGGCGATCTTCTCGGCGAGGTCTATGCAAGGATCGCCCCTCCGCTCCACCGCGTCCGCTTCGCCGCCGTGTGCAGATCCTGGCGCGCCTCCGCGTCGTGGCGACCGCCGCAGCCCGCTGTCCCCTGGCTGGCCCTCTCTACGGAATTCCCGGACCAGGCGTTTTGCCCCGTGGACGGCGCGATACTGCGCGCTCCGTTTCCCACCGGCAAGCTGCTGGTCGGGTGCTACCGTGGAGGCTGGATCGCCGCGACATTAGAGACTGATAGTGCCGGTCGTGGCGTTGCCTCGCTGGAGATCGTGAACCCCTTCTCAGGCGTCGAGGTGCCGCTCTCCGACAAGCAGCGTTCTCTCCCTGCTAGAATCTGGAAGCTCGCCTTCTCGGAGGCGCCAACCTCCAAGCATTGCGTTCTCGCCGCCATCACCTATGGGCTCGCGATGTGCAGGGTCGGATGCCGAAACCACTCATGGTGGGTATCAGAGAAGCATCACCATTATGGAGACATCCTCTTCCGCGATAACGGGAAGAAGCTCTACGGGGTATACGGCTGCGCCGTAATTCATCCACGACATTCGCAGCGGCGTAGAGAGGAACCACATCTACTACGACTATGTTAATTTGCTAGGAGAAGATGACTCCACCTTGGACGATGCGCAGTTGACGTGGCGAGACGCTGGCAATTTGCACTGCAAGAAAAACAAGAAAGGCAATGGTACGGACAGGATCATGTCGACAGTACGTCAGGGGATCCCAATTTGCACTGCAAGAAAAACAAGAAAGGCAATGGTACGGACGCGGTTCCTCTGATGTTCCGCAACCTGACATGGAGGTGGCTGATCTGCAGGACCCACGACTGACGGATCCACAAGCCAGAGGCCCAACGTTACCATGGGGTACGTCAGGGGATCCCAATCCATGGTCAAATAAGTCAAGTTGAGGGATCTGCCATATATCTATCCTTCCACATGTGATTGATTTACCTAATTGGGCAATCAGAAATCTTAAACTGCGGTCAAATAAGTCAAGTTGAGCAATTTCTAAGAATGAAATGCAGATTTATGAAACTAGCTACAGGGCAAAACATCATTTATTCCAATGTGATTTCGCACAGAAACATATACATTTTCTACTTCCCGCGCCTGAAATTTGTGCGTGAAAACTTATGGGTGTGGCTATCCTGGCTGTCAGCTCAGTGGGGAAAAAACTTCCCAGGCGCACACTCTGAAATGAGAAGACAAAAATCATTATTGGTGCTTTTCTAGTAAATTTGTAGAAAAAAATCATTTACTACTAATTTTCTATAAACTATGCAACTTCTCTTCATATGAATGCCTTCAGTTCAAGAAAAGAATGAAGCTACTAACATGTTCGTAGCCTCGTATTGATATGTATAGAGATCCCCACACTTCTGAGTAAATTCCGAGTCTGTGGCTCGGACTTCAGCAATAGAGTCCATGCAGAATGTGCTAAAAAATCATGCTAACACTATCTATCAACATCCGCGGCATTCTCTTCTGTAATATCTATAATCTCCAAATTGGTAGCTGGTCATGTGAAAAGTGTGACGACATCTCGTCTGTATCCCCTAACTATCAACATCCGTGGCACGTTCTCAACGAGCAGATCCATGTACTCCATGTAGCAGTAGGCTGGCTGGTTGAGCGGTGGAGCTGGGAGGCTCACTAGCACAACAGCTGCCATCCTGGAATGCTTAAGGATAGTAGCATTCAGCTTTAGCATCGTGTTGAGAAACTTGTCCACCTTCTGCTCATTGACGACGACTTGCTTGCTACCCTCCATCGGGGGTCGCCCTTCTCTTTGTGCAGTTTCCTTCATCTCAGAAAGGTATACTCTAATTCTGTGTTGTGCACTTGTATAAGCTTCTTGAGGGTCATCCTTCCTGGAACCATCCGCATGTGCTTCAAATGATCTCATCGTAACAACGATAACCTCCGCTTGCATCCTCAGATCGTACAAGAACTTCTTCACGTCGGCCTTCAGCTCCTCAGCTTCGGTGTCCTCTTCAGCTATGCAGAAGACCTGAATCTTACAGCTCTCGAAACTGTCTTTGGTTAGTAAGAGCTGAGACAGCAAAAGCATTAATCCTCCGTCTCTCACAATCCAGTATAGGTCAATGGTCCCATACTGTCTCTGGTACTCATTAGGCCACTCATCAAGTCCCTTCACAGTGACAACAGCCTTGTTTGCAGTAATGCAATCGTTTATAATGCTGACAAATGTCGACGGTATTTGTGTCAGATTCTCGTGACGCCAGATTTCAGGGTAGCGCATCACAACAATGTTTGGCTTCAAGTTCCCCAGGCCCATGGTCTGAACAATGCCTCGAAAACCTTCAGACATTGAGGGTGCTACAATGATCTCGGCAACACCCTCGCAACGCTTATAGTCAATGTAAGCGCTTAGGTGCCGGCAGGCTGTCTTTGCATCCTCAGCAGATTCATGATAGTCTCCATCAATTATAGAGACAAATATTGACATACCACGTCCCTTTTTCTTCATGAAATTAGCGAAATCTGCAAGCTTTGGATGGCATGGGACATCCTCTGGAAGCTTACCCCAAGGGCGACAAAATATGAGAGGAATAGGGTACCAATTTTTTGGGTGAACTTGATTTGCTGCAATAGAATTTGTCAGAATTAGAAAGCATGGTGCTTCCAGTGTTGGCAAGGTATGTTTAATTTACATGTATAGTAAGAAAAGTACCTCCTAACGATCGAAGACTTCGCAGAGCCAGTTGAAAGTAGGCGCTCTTAAATCCATCTCCCCAGTCTCCAGCCTTTCCTTTTAAGCTGACATAGTAGTAGATGAGGCTTGCAAGGGCAAGTGAGACCACGGTAAAAGTCCAAGAGATCATAAACATGATGACTGGAAAATAAGAGGGGGAAATCATTTGTTAATGTGCTACACCTTTGTAATATATTCAATATTTACAGACTAAGGGTGCAATTTTTTCAGTTATGGGGGAAAAAAGTACAGCAAAGCCAAGAGTTGTGATACATGTTCAAAAGATAGCTGGCATCCCATGACCACAAAAGAGATCTTGGACTAACATAAAAGTGCTCAGTAAGCATTTTCATCAACTCACTGTTACAAAATTAATAATGTCCATTTATGTATACATGTCATATCATGCAGTCATATATAGAAATATTAAAAAGGGGAAGCATACCAATGCAAAGCAATGCACCGAGGAGAGAAAGGCTCCAATGGTGAAGCTTCCATCGAGGACGCCAACTCGGAGCATCCAGGAGGTCGAGTAGAAAGCAGGAAAGGTTCACACCAGCATAGCACAATAGGAAAAACATAGTGATAGTAGGTGTAATTAGATCTAAGTTCCCAATCACAACACAACCGATACATATGAAGCTTGTAAACAGAGTTGCCACGTGTGGCTCTGATCCTTCATAAGCTTTAAAATAATTAAGAACAGGGAGAATATCATCATTCGCTATTGCTGCAAGTAACCTCGGAGCCCCTGTTAGACTCTGTAGTGCTGCACCTAAAGTGGACAGGATAATACCAGTGTAAATTACAGCTGGAGCAGGCCAAGCGACTGTAGCTGTTAGGAGCCTGCGTTACGGAAATAGGTGAGCTGACCACATGAGAAAAAATGTTTTACCAATTTACAGAAGTCCAAGATCAAGATGTCAAATATTACAAAACGTGGAATAGAAAATTACTGTGTCACAAGTAGCTGAAACAACAGGGCATGTAAGGGCTTAAGGGTATATTCAGACGTGAGGTGCTTAGAACAGGGAGAGAGTGTATTGCCACATCAGCAAGCCTTCTATCTAAGGCCTCAATTATCCGAAGCAGGCACTTCTTCTTATCCACCATGTAAGACTAAGGGTTTCACTTCCTGGCTCGTACTTCACATATGTCCAATGCACAGCAAACACTCATGACTTGCTCATCCCACGGATGTGCTTCAGGATAATTACGCATGTGAAGTACTAGCCAAGCGTTGAAACGTAATAAGCAGCAATTCCCTGCATTAGCATCTCACTCGTCCTATATGGCAGAAGAGCAGATTTCGACTTCAGAGTTCAGACACCCCTTCAAGCATCAGCACTGGAGATGGCCTTAGACTTCTATGCTTGGCATGAGCTTTGTGCGTGTAAATACATAAGTTTCGAATCAATACTTTATCAGGGGCAATTATCTGTATGTAATTACCTTAGGCGCGTATGTATCGTTTCACCTTGATCGTCAACACAAGTGTGGGAAAAGGTCAAAATTCCACCCATTTAGCCACACTTTTTTCTAAGAATACGCCAGGGAAAGCCGTCTGCCTTTTTTATATATGAAAAATCATTTAGCCACACTCGTTGAACCAACTGATTGCTATGCAGGGGAGCACAAAGTCCTGAATGTCTTTCAGTATATACAGTAGTGCTCTTGTACTTGGTTCATGTCATCTTTCAATGCTAATGCTCTTGCACTGGATTTAAAGCTTACATGTGAACCTTAAGCTTGTGGGCATATCAACCTATCTTTTAAATCTCATGTCAGAGATGCTCTAATAATGCCCCATGGTGTCACAGCATAGCTAACATACTATCAACATCCAGATATCAGAAGGTTGATGATATGATGACAAGAAAGCTCAAACCTGTCAGTCAGAAGCTCTTCTCTTGTAGCTAAGGCTCCGAAAAGAAAGACAGACAGTAGATACATCGCAGTGGTTGAAAGGGTAGCATATAATGTTCCAATTGGTATTGAACGTTGTGTGTCTTTAAGTGAAGCAGAGCGGTTCGAACCAGCCATGATTCCGGTAACAGCTGGGAAAAAGAGACCTAACAATGCGCTGAAAGATAAATAAAGAACGGTTAGCTAGTGCACATTAAATAATAAATATACTATGAGCAAATATACATTTGGGATTACACAAAGTGCAAGACGCTTAAGTAGAGAACTAGCAGTAAGAAAGACGCACTTAAAATCCCATTATATAGAGCCATTTGGATCAGGAACTCCAGCATATACATTTGGGATTACTTATAAATCACAAACTGCAATAAGCTTAAGTAGAAGAATTAGCAGTAAGAAGGACGCACTTAAAATCCCAATATATAGAGCCATTTGGATCAGGAACTCCAGCATTATTTGTACGTTGGTAGTCTGCACTCCAGTTGTCACGAAGTGTAGTCATACTCAACCCAGTGATTCCGTCTAGGTTGGAAGAAAACCAACAATTATGTAGAAAAAAATAAAGAAATAAACATAAACGTAACCATAAGCATAGGAGCTACTTACTTGAAGTGTTGGGACTTGGAGCATTGAAGACACCAATATAAATGCAGAGTATTGAGAAGAGGACTGGCATTAAGAAAGCGGGAGCGACCTTGTTGATAATTTTGACACCACCAAACACAATAAAACTTAATAGTATGGTCACAATGACACCATAGATCTGGAGGTCATGCAAGCTGGGTGTTGATATAGTTGTTGCACTGCCCCCATGTACTGTATTCTCGATCACTGTTACCTTATCTGCTTTTTAAAATCACTAAAAGTTATAAATGATAAATGACAAAACATCAAACCTTAGATAGAGCAGAACATGCATGCCACTACAAATGAAATCACTTGCAAAATTATCATTTCAAAGAAAAGTGACGATTCTCTCATACTTTCATATGAACATCTATGTACTTGATATGTCTTTGTAAGCATATATTTTGGCATGCAGTATTTGCAGCGATAAGCAAAAAACTACAAGTGTCTGGTGTTCCTAACCAAAATGTGTACATCAGTTGGTTTTCATAAAGGACCTTCAAAAACAAACGAACAACAACTGTTTAGAGTGCACTGCAACAAAGCACCTTGAAAAAATCCAGCAGAAGGAATAGCATCCAGAAAGGTTTCTACAGCTCCCAGCACATACCTGCAAATAGAAATCGTATTAAAACCAGAGAAGGTCATAAAATTATAGTGCATGTTACACAGAAGGCGACAAAGGCACGCCACTCATGAGAGAAAGAAAGAAGGCATTGAAAGCTGAATTGCAACACCAGCTTTCTCGATAAGTAGAGCTGCACAAGCAACAGATGGCATTTTCCCTTCAGTAATATTCTCTGTTATTTCCTCTTTTGGTCCTACATAGAACTTTGAGCCCTCCTCAGTAACATATAGATTTCTTTTTCTTGCAATTAGGTACCAGCATAAAAAGTTCCATCCCAGACTGCATATTGCTTAAGATCCTAACAAAACACTGTTACTTTACTAGCTATTCTAGCAATATTCAACTCATTGTATACAGCATATAAGTGCAGCAACAAGAGAACTAGCTTCCCGGACCAAGTAAATGTAGTATCATACATCAAAACATTTGGTCAAAGGAAAGCTCCAAGAAAAAAATCTATCTTATGTAGGACACTATCAAGTAATTGGCATGTCCTAATGCAGACTTACATAGCTCCAGCAACTGCATTTCCAAGAAAGAAACACAATCCAATACTAACTCCGACTTCTGGACCTAGTGCGCGGCCTATCAGATAGTATGGCCCACCACCCTGGAATACGAAGAAACTTACACAAGTACATGAGTGTTCCAGTATGTAGTTCAGAAAAATGAGATACAAACAACAAACACTCTTACAAATGATTGGCTGATAAATCTACCTTGTTGATAAAATAATAATTGACATTTTGACAGAGAAGTACAGAAAGTTTAAGTCATAATGTCAAATAGAATATGTGGCTCAAAGGATATGAAAATATAAATCTATTCACCTAAATTTAAAGTTCCAAAATTCAAATTACTTGAAAATATTTTACTATCTACTGTATGGCAACATTTTGCCTCTCTACCGTTGGACAAACAAAAATAAAAAAATAAAACAAAGTCATTCATTTACAGATGAGAATATAGAGCCTTACTCAAGGATCTGTCATCTACTACTGATATTTAACATACCTTCATTGCCCCATTTGTTGCAATCGCGCTTAATGATAATCCAGTTAAAAATGTGCATGCGCCACAGAATGCACATAAAACAAGGGACTGCCATACGCCTCCCATACCGACAATCCTACAAGGAGAATGAAAGGCTGTTGCGTTTAACATTCATCATTGATTAATCTTGTATCTTACCTAATGTTCAGTAAGAAACAGAGTGAGGAAGTGTCATAGCATCCCCTCGTACTAGAGCGAAGATTTCAAGGAACAACCATTCATCCTTCAAATTCATAGTCGTCTTAGATATACAGAGAATATATGGATATCAATCCGCAGCTATCCGCATGTTCAATTCTTGTTTAGTTGTAAGAGTACACGGAGTGGCATGAACAAACTTCAAAACGTCAATTCGATGGTACAGTAATATAAAACAATATGAAGTATGCCAAGGTCCTCAAATGGGGCAATACTCTGAGGCAACGGTTCCCACAATGGTGACCAATATTCACAAATTTACACTAGCATGTCTAAAGTATGTTGTACCATGAAAACATGATACTGCATAGAAAATAAATATATTGCAAATGTTACATGAAGGCTGTTTTCCACAAAGCAACGTTTGCATCAAGGAAAAGATACAAATATGACTTCCACAATAACATTTCTACGGTGCAGAAACTAGTTAGAAAGTAGTGCACACCGCACAGTAAAAGAATATGTGCAAATGTTTACCATGTGAAACGAATATAATAGATTATTCCCAAGATGTTCTGCAAGCATGGCACAAAGACACCCATCATGGTACCAAGTTTAGGGTCAGTTTCCTGCATACAGAATAAAATGTGTAACCAACAGAGGTCCTTTAGAAAAATAACCAAGTAAAAAATTAGTAATTTACAAAAATATAAACCAGTTAAAGTAAAATTAATCAAAAGGATGAAGAGCAATAGCAAACTAGGATAAGATGATCTCGAAGATGGAAGATAAATGAAATGCAATTACAATTAGATTTGAATTGTCCTTGAACAATCAAGCTTAGAAATGTGGAGAATTGGATAGGAAAACAAACCTTAGGACGACCGATTGTAATACCGACATTCTCGATGTCCGTAGGACTAGCAGGTGCCTGAGCTGGTTCTCCTGCCATACTGTTCAGATTCAGTCAGACGTGTGACATGGCTTCAGCTATATGTGCACACCAAAAACTAAATGCATAGGCTTCTAGCGATGTCCTTAAACATCACAGATGTTTAATGTGCATTAAGCACGCGTGCAGGACAAATCTGAAGCTCTGATAAAAATCAAGAAAATCCATACAACAAGTGATCAACTGATTATACCTTTTAAGCCCCAAAATGTTGACCAACGAGTCAAAACCGAAGAGCTCAAGCTTTGAATCATTCTGAGGCCCACTAGATGGACCGTTTGAAGAAGTTACTTGCGTTCGTGGATCCATACTTCTGTTCCTACCAGGCTTAATGTGCCTATAATATGAATAATTAATTGTGTTAGTGTTAGCATTTCTGGTTAAGAAACCAATTAAAAATTCATATATAATTCATATAGCAGAAAGCTATGGCAGTTGCAATACTGGGGAATAGGCACTACTTGAGTAAAAAGGATGATACCAATTGATCGGTTTCCAACCAATCTACCAACTGTATGTTCCCCAATCAAAACTTCAGGCCTATGATAGATCAATATATGAGCACAAATTGTCACCCCACATGAACTTCAAATGGAAACTTAAACGTTTTCAAATACGAAATGTCATTTTATAACCAGACAACATATTAAATGAAGATTCATAGCATCAGGTCTTTTCCAAATAACAAGTAAATTTTCTTAGATTTAAACAACTATGATTCAAAGAAAGGAGCTGATATAATGGCTGTTCCTAACTACTGCAACAGCAGTACTATTGTACAACAAGATCTACTAGAAGGTATATATAGTGATTTTGTAAACTAGAAAAATATATATCATCATTCAAAGTATTTCTCATTTATCTCATGCCACGCGCAATGCTTGTGTGATTGATGAAACAATCCCCACCACCGCGCAACTTAGTTAAAACTCATACTACCAATAAAATTAGACGACAACAAAGGGTGCACAACGTCCTGAGCGTCGCTCTGCCAGTGCTCGTGATGCTTGTGTTTCATGACGGTCTTGTTTCGGTCTTCGGCCAGTTTCCCGCTAATTACATGCCAACCCTTCTTCTTATTAATTAATGATATTGCAAGTCTTTTACTCTTTTTGCCTTGTTTCAACAAAAAATATTGACGACATGCTCTAAAACGCATAATGCTCCACTCTCACCAATAGCTGAACAACTCCATCATGCCACCGTTTAAAACAGGAGGAAAATCCCACTGAATTCCAGTGGCTCGCTAGTTAATAGACTCACACATCGATCTCTCTGACGCACTAATCAAACGCCCTTGAAAATCATACTCCTGATCACCACCCGCAAAAAATACAGATATCCACGCATGCATCTGCATATTATGAATGAATGAATGAATGAAAGGAATGCAAAAGATGACCTGGGCGCCGTGGAGGTGCCTGCCGAGGCGCCGGACTCGATGGACTCCATCTGGACGACAGGGCCGTCGTGAGGCTCCACGGGGCGGAATCTCTGCTGCGACGGCTTCGGCGGTACCGGGGCCTCTTCGTCGGCGCCACCCCTGGCCCCTCTGCTCGCCATTGCAAAACGATCGACGAACTGCGTGGCACAGCCGGATTGATATAAGATTAAGGGTCAGTTAGCTCAGGGCGCGAGGCTAGGAAGCCGCGACATTCAGCCGATGCGATGCAAATGCATTGGCATTGGCCGTGATTTTGGATCCAGATCTGGGGGTAGGAGAGGGTGAAGAGATCAGAGACCTCAAGAGATCACTAGCGGCGAGAGGCGGCGGGGAGAGAGGTGAGTCTAGGGGAAGGTGGTGGTAGCGGGGGAAACGGGGCGGTGAGGTGTGTGAGGGATGATCAAGCTATTTCTGTTCGATTCTGCCGTGGGGACAGTTCCAATTTCCAAAGTTCTTTATTTGCTCTTTCTTTTGGGGAAGTATTTTTTCCCTCACTGATCTCCATATTTTAAACAATATGAAAGTAAATCAAGACATAGTCAATTATGTAACCTACGAGCATGCAAAAAAATTATCGAGTAAAAAAACAAAATGACCTTTTTATAACGAAAACTGATCGAAAACCGATAGAGAGGTACGTTAAGGGACATATACCCAAATCCACATGGCCGGTTTTATAAGGGAAACCAGCGCAAACCGTATAGCCCAACGCTACACATCGGCCTTAAGGTCACGCTCATACGAGCCGATGACACTTCCGACCAAGAAGGGACGACACTTAAAGCAGAGAGTTCCAAAGCCGCCGCTCCGGCATCCACACCGGTCACGAGACCACGCGCACTGGCGAGAACCGAAACACCCCAAACACAACACACCGGCCCCGAGGATGCGCACCACATGAGCTAATGATGCTTCCGAGCAAGCAAGGAGGGACAACTAAACGCAAGAGTTCCGAAGCCGCCACTCCGACGTCCACATCGGTCCGAGAAAGTGCAACAGCCTAGCCAGCAATGCAGTTAACCGAAGCAAGCCCAACCTTGCCTAGCAGAGTACCAAATATGAAGGCATTGCCCCAAAGGGGAGACAACGATAACGTCACCGATGCCCACTCTCGCAAAAGCCAAAGCTCTGGTTTTCACCTGGAGAGTCTGAGGCTCAAAATGATGAGAGAGGTGAAGGAGCTTCTCGACGATGCAACCAGGGGCGGATCTGTATGGTCCAACCCTGATGCACATGCATCAGGGTCAATGAATTTTTTTACTACTATTTGTGAGCTTAATGAGGATAGTGCATCAGGTTAGGCTGAATATAGTGCATCAGGGAGGCTGAAATTTCAACAAATAAAGGCTACAAGCTTAGGCGTGCATCACGCAAATTTTCCCTCCAGCTCCGCCCCTGGATGCAACCAACAAGGGGAGCGACGTCCAAGGACACCGACATCATCAGCATCGACCGAGGTCAATGCAATGCCTTCATGCGGAGTTCACCATACCCCAGTTGTTGAAGTCTATCAACCAAGGCGGAGCAGCCTAGCCCGCTTTGCAGCTTGTCACTATACCTGGGCATGTTGTCGGGCCGGGCCGGGCCAGCAAAAAGCCCGACTCCAAAATCTGCTACCCAGGCCCGGCCCGGCCCGGCTGTCGGGCCTCATTTTTCTGCCCAAACCCGGCCCGTCGGGCCAAAATAGTGTCGGGCTGTCGGGCCATCGGGCCGGGCCTTCACTAATTTTGCGTTTTTCTCTGCCCAAGCCCGGCCCGTTACTCCTATCGGGCCTTAAATTCCTGCCCAGGCCCGGCCCGATAGCATGCTTTGGCCCGACGGGCCGGGCCATTTTCGGGCCGGGCCGGTCGGGCCGGGCTTCCCATGCCCAGCTATACTTGTCACTGCCGCCACAAGAAGGCCCCCGTGGAACGACCCGCCACGGTGCTCCTCGTCATGCCAACCGTCCCGCGACCGCTGCCCTGATGTCCATACTGCACCCAAGTTGTCGCCGAACCGACCACCACCCGCTGCTACCTCCCACCATGGTCGAACCACTGGAACCGGAGGTGGGCTCTGATGATCCAAAACCTATAGCACCGCACCACGGAGGACACCAGCCCTCCATGCTTGCAGGAGCACCACCTAGGAATGGGTAGCATCACCATCACCTCCAAAGCTGGCCGTCGGGCTGCTCCACCTAGCCATGCCGGCCGGCCACCGGCACCACAGGCCTCACGAGCCAAAGGATGGCTTCCTCTTTGCCCCTAAGGAGTATACACGAAGAGGCCACTAGAGAGCTCCCGCCAGCCTAAGGCCTTGTTTGGTACTAGAGTTTTGGTGGGGATTGGTGGGGATAATCCCCTAGAGTATTGGGTGAAACCCCCACCTTCACCCAATCCCCACAAAACCCCACCCACAATCCACTAGGTAGAGGTAGAGTATTGTGGATTGAGAAAAATACACTAAAATTTAGGAAAGAGTGGGGATTAGCGGGGATTATACTCGCCCAATACTCTAGTACCAAATATACTTTTAGGCCTTGTTTACTTCTCTGGTATTTTTACCCCCAAAAGATGTGGGGATATGTGGGGATTTGGTGTTCACTCAATACTCTTAAATCCCCTCAAATACTCTTCCACAAAAAAACTCTACCATGATGTAGAGTTTTTAATCTAGCCAAAAATACACTAGAGTGGAGGGGATTTGTGGGGATATCTCGGGATTATCCCCTCAAAACCCGGAGTAGTAAACAACCTACCGGGGAAATTCCGGGATACGAAATAATCCCCTCCCATCCCCTCAAATACCCTAGAAGTAAACAAGGCCTTAGAAGTGAGTGGGGATTTGGGGTTTGGTGGGAATTATCCCCACCAATCCCCACCAAAACTCTAGTACCAAACAAGGCCTAAGGGAACCCACGAGGAGCTCCACGGCCAGAACGCTTTTGCCGTGACCATTGCTCCTAGTGCCCACCTCGCATCCACCTTCCCCTTATCCCAGCACGCGATAGACGCCGCGCCAGCCAAAGCAGCAACCACACGCGTAGATGGGCCTGCTTGGCCGATGTAGCCTCTGCCGCCCCACAGCTCCTAGCTCCACCGGATGGAGGCATGCCCGTGACGCTCACCAGCGGCGCATGCGTCATCATCGCGCTGCGCAGTCCCGTGCTGAGAGGACACCCATTTCTGTGTTCATCGTGCAACTCCCACCCCCCCCTTCTTGGAGGCGAGGCTTGCCGCTAGCGCGGTGATGTCAGCGACAGCGGGGCAAAGGAGGGGGCCATAGAGGGAAGTCTGGTGGCAGCAGGCTAGGTCTCCCTCGAGTCGCCCGCGTGGGGGTGACGCAAGGGCTTTGCCTTCATTTTGGTTTATAATATAAAGTATTTGGAAAATAATTTTTTCCATGATTGTACTATAAATAGTTGGCTACATCTGAATATATTTCCAGGTTTTTCTGAAACTTCGAAATATGGTTTTTGAAATTTATAGAGAAACAATGCCCCAGAGCATCAAATCTCCGCCCCTGAAAGTACTACTAACAAGATGCAAAATGGCACCCTTTACATTTTTAAACTCAATATACGATATATCACGGCTAGTTCTACATTTTTTAGCATCTTCAAACGTTTTCGCTGCTTACTATCAATTTTGAGGTATTAGCACGGGAGGTACAAGAAGTTGTCTCGGGGGAGCAAATTCATACAACTTATTGTAAAAGGTGGTGGCGTGGTACAAATAGTTGTCACCCAGGTGCAAATTCGTACAATAGCCAATCACGCAAAGACAAATCAGCTGCCACGGTGGAAAAGCCTTTGCCACGTCAGACCATACCTTTTACGGATAACTCCCACGATGCGCTGCCCTATCGGAAGAGAAAACGAGAATTTCTGGCTCTTAGGGCGCCCGGTCCTTATCTATCACCGAAGATACCTGTTGGAGATTCGCATTTCATACATTTGCAGAAAAGTGCCTGCGATTTTTACTATTTAACCCACAGCTGGTAGAGGACATTATAAAAGCAAATCTGGGCCTGAAAGCCTAGCGCAGATTCATTCCACCCCGACGCTGCCGCCTTGCCCTCCACCTCGCCGCCGCCACTTCGCCCTCCACCCTGAGCTCCACCCGGACGGCAGCCGGCGGCCGCGAGCTCCACTCGCCGGCACCGTCGAGCTCCACCCGGATGGCCGCCGGCAGCCTCGAGCTCCACCCGGATGGCTGCCGGCCTCGTGATCCACGCGAGGTCGTGTCCCCCACCACGGGAACCTCGACGGCCGTTGTCCCTGACCACGGGAGCCCCGACGGCCACCGTCCCTGACCACGGGAGACCCGACCACAGCCATCCCCGACAACCATCGCCCCGATCACCCTCGTCCTCCACGACCACCTCTGTCCCCTACGACCACCGTCTTCCCTGGCCACCAGAATCTGTTGGATCTTGGCCTGCAGTGCCCTGTTGGATCTTGGCCCGCAGTGCCCGGATGAACGGATTGTAAGGGCACCTAGAGGGGAGGGTGAATAGGTGCTACTCAAATTTTAATTATTTTTCAATTTAGGCTTGACACAAAAGGTAAATTCTCTAGATATGCAACTAAGGTGAATTTACCTATATGACAACTGATGTCTACGCACTTCTATTCTTGTAGACACTTGTTGGGCCTCCAAGTGCAGAGGTTTGTAGAACAGCAGCAAGTTTCCCTTAAGTGGATCACCCAAGGTTTATCGAACTCAGGGAGGTTAGAGGTCAAAGCTATCCCTCTCAAGCAACCCTGCAATTACGATACAGAAAGTCTCTTGTGTCCCCAACACACCCAATACACTTGTCAGATGTATAGGTGCACTAGTTCGGCGAAGAGATAGTGAAATACAAGCGGTATAGATGATTATAAGTAGCAAACGTGATGTGAAATAAATATCGCTGCGAGCAAACATGTAACAAAACAGCAAGTAAACGGTGTGCAATGCTTGGAAACAAGGCCTAGGGATCATACTTTCACTAGTGGACACACTCCCAACAATATAACATGAATGAACAAATAAACAACTTCTCTCCACTATGGTACTCTGAATTACTCTCCTATTGAATAACACTAATCATTGTGTAGTGGCTATAGAAGCACCCCTTAAAGTTCATCAAGTACTTGACAAACACCACTCATAGAGATATCCAAATCAGATCACAACTCAAGATAGAAATCATTGCGACTTAGACCAAGTACTAACACGGTGCACACACTGTCAACTTTACACCATGAAAGGAGGAATAGATCACTCAATACTATCATAGTAATAATTACTCTCATAATCCACAAGAGATCACAATCATAGCCTAAACCAAGTACCACCACGATGCACGCACTGTCACCGTTACACCATGGCAGGAGGAATAGATTACTTTAATAACATCACTAGGGTACACTATAATAATTAAGCATAGGAGTAGCATAATATCTGAATAATAACATCTACTTGTTCAACATGATACAAAGCTCACGATCACATAAAGATCACATCATGGGAGAGAGAGGTGAACCACATAGCTACCGGTAGAGCCCTCAGCCCCGGGGATGAACTACTCCCTCCTCATCATAGGAGACAGCAAGGTTGATGGAGATGGCGGTGAGGTCGATGGAGACGGCGGAGACGGCGATGGAAACCGATGGAGATGGCTCCGGGGGCACTTCCCCGTCCCGGCAGGGTGCCGGAACAGAGAATCCTGTCCCCCAAAATTCGTCGGCGACGGCGGCGGAGCTGCGGAACTGTTCTGGAAAAATCGTCGACTCCCCTAGGGTTTTCCGTCCCGAGGCTTCTTATAGGCGAAGGGGCGATGTCAGAGGTGGCCCCAGGCCCCCTCACACCATGGCGGCGCGGCCAGGGCCTGGGCCGCGCCAGCCATGTGTGTGGGGCCCTGGTGTCCCCTCTCCTTCCTCTCTTCGGATGTCTGGATGCTCCCAGGAAAAATAAGACTTCTGGCTTTGGTTTCGTCCAATTCCGAGAATATTTCCTGTGTATCACTTCTGAAACACAAAAACAGCAGAAAACAGGTAACTGGCACTGTGGCATCTTGTCAATAGGTTAGTTCCGGAAATCGCATAAAAACGCCACGAAGTGTAACGAAACACAAGGCAAATGGTGTAAAAACAAGCATGGAGCATCAAAAATTATAGATACGTTGGAGACGTATCAGCATCCCCAAGCTTAACTCCTGCTCGTCCTCGAGTAGGTAAGTGATAACAAAAGAAATAATTTTTGAGGTGACATGCACCTACACAATCTTGATCATATATGTAAGCATTGTGAGCTGGGATCATAAGAACTTAAAACATGGGCATGAAGATATAATCTGGACAATAAGAACTTAGCAACCATGTTATAACATGCAAATGAACACAAACAAAAGATCATGAAAATGAAACAATGAAAGTCAAACGTGTGTTCAAATCATAAGAAAAAACATAACAAATGGTTTTCAGCTTGTCCTTCATGGAGAGCAAAACATAAATGCATAGGACACCTTCAAGTTTAAGAGGGCGACTAGATATAAATAATTTAAGAACAAGTGAAACCATGATCATGAATCAATCAATGATAAACTTTGGGACAATGCACATTATACTCAGAATGACAACTATGCTCTCTTAATGGTGCATAAAGGTAGAAGGTGGTGACTCAACATAAAAGTAAAAGAAAGGCCCTTCGCAGAGGGAAGCAGTGATTAAACATGTGCTAGAGCTTTTCATTTGCAAAACAGAGAGATAAAAATTGGGTTTTGAGAGGTGGTTGTCTTTGTCAACGACTGGCAATGGGGTTCTTACTATCTTCCATACAAAAATGAAGCAAGTTTTTGAGAGAGAGATTGGCACTTTTGTGCTCTTTTTATAAACTTGGCACTCCTCCCCACCTTTTTTCCTTTCTCAAACCATGGCTAACCGATTCCATCGGGTGCCCACCAACATTCACATTCCATGGAGGAGTGCCTTTTTTCTTTCTTTTTTCTCTTTTTTTTTCTTTTTGGAATAAGACAATATGGAAGATAGCAAATCCGACCACTACGTCCCCATGAGCTAAAAACAGTGTCACAAAATGAGAAGTATTTTGAAGGTTTTTTTGAAAGGTAGCACATGAAAATTTACTTTGGAATGGCTTACAAATACCATGCATAGGAATTTATAGTGGACACAATGGCAAACTTGGTTTTTAGGAGTTGGATGCACGAGTAGAGCTCATACTCAGTACAAAGTGAGGGCTAGCAAAAGATTGGGAGCGACCAACTAAGAGAGCAATAATGGCCATAATCATGCAGAGCGACAAAGCGACATTAAAAGAAGCATAAGATGGCATCAAAAGTCAAAAACTAAATGATCATAGAGTCTATTGGCGACTTTGTAAGAGTCTAACATGTGTGAGCATGCGCCAAGTCAACCCAAATAAAGCATCAAGGAGAAAACCAAAATAATGCTTCCAAATAATTAAAACAACGCATGATTTTTCAAAGGCTCATTAAGCAATCTCAGTTATTTGAGACAAGTCATGCTATAGCAAAACCACTAATCATACTATCAAAAATACATCAAGCACGACATGCAAAAGCCTAGGCCGCAGTCTATACAAGCTCCTTCTTGTACCACTTTTTTGCATAAAGCTTTTTCTCTTTTCCAACACCATTTGAAATTTTTAAAGACACCTCTTTTGATGAAAACCAATAAAGATCAGAGGCAAAAATACACCTTGAAGAAGAGATATGACAAGGTCTGAACGCAAATCAAGGCGAAAACGAAAACCAAAAGCAGTAGCAGAAAAAGAAGAACACTCGGTGAACGATAAGAGTGAAAAACTGAGTGTTCTTGGCAAATGAAAACGAGTTCATCTCCTCCAAAAGAAACATGATGTGATCTAACCATTTATTACAGCAAACAAAACTAAACTAACTAAGAAAACTAAAACAACTGACGCTCCAAGAAAAACACATAGTGCATGAAGCAATAAAAATATAGTGTTTTGAAAGGTGACCTGATTTTTGCCGATGAAGAAGGGGTGCCTCGGGGGCATCCCCAAGCTTTGACGCTTGTACTTCTTGGATATTTCTTGGGGTGATGCATGGGCATCCCCAAGCTTGAGCTTTTGTCCATTCTTCAACTCATCTCATCATTCTCCAATCCCTACACTTGAAAACTTCCTTCATACAAAACTAAACACAATTCTATTAGCAACATTAGTGCAAGCATAACATATAATCAATCCTCTATTTGCTTCAGGTTTCAACCCAAAACCACCATATATATAGCATATACTACTGTAGCAACTTCTCTAAAAGTTCCATGATCAAAAGAACTCAAAAGAAAGCGATAAAGTGGCAAACACAAATATTGGCAGAAATCTGTCAAAACAGAACAGCTGACAAAGGCCGAATTTTTGAGGGGTTTTCTGTTGCTCAAATCAAAAAGTGTTCAACTAACAAAAGTTTAGATATAACCTGGGGCATATGCACAAGAAATCGCAGGTCCAAAAGATATACAGAGAATTTTCACGAATTTTTACGGTGCAGCACCAAAAACTGTTTCAGGACAGCAATATCCCCAAATCTTTACCTCACTCAAATTAGAGGCTTCTCTTGGCACAAAACGAAATAAAAAGGACAAGGAGCGGTTATTACAGTAGTAATAACTTCCAAGACTCAAATAAAAGAAAAAGTACTGAAAATAAAACAATGGGTTATCTCCCAAGAGTGATTTTCTTTAACGCCTTTGAGATAGGCGCAGTAATTTGCAAAGATGCTCATGTGAGCGCCATATAAGAGCTTGAGGCAAAGGCGCTATATAGGAACTTAAAGCAATAGAGAGCATCAAAAAGCAAATGTGAAAGACATTTATATCTGAACCACTTTCTATGCATAGGAATCTTGTAAGAAAATAAATCAACGAGGCACATAGTAGCAAGCATGGACAGATAAAACAAGTGCCACTTCAAGATTTGCAACATAAAGAGGGGAAACTTAATATTGTTGAGATCCATCAAACCATGTTTCCCTCTCTCATAATAACTTTCAGTAGCATCATGAATAGAACTAACAATATAACTATCACATAAAACATCCCTATCATGAGCCACATGCATAAAAGAATTAATACTCACCACAGGAACAATAGTAGTATGAGCAGATTCAACAGAATAATTATTCTCATCACCATAATCATCATAAATAGGAGGCATATTGTAATCATAACTAATTTTATCCTCAATAGTAGGTGAACTGAAAATATTATACTCATCATCATAGCCATCATAAACTAGAGGTTTAGTATCATCACAAACTAAAGAACAGCTATTTCGCAAAGCATATTCTTCAAACATATCATCATAAGAAGGAACATCACATATGGGAGATAAAATATCATCAGAGCAAACTTTCTCCACTAAAGCTGGGGAACTAAAAATATCATGCTTAACAAAACCAGCTTCCCCAAGCTTAGACTTTTCTATAGCATTATCAACAACGGTGTTCAAAGCATTCATACTAACAACACTATTAGCATGCAAATTAAGCTCCAAAGGATTTTCAATTTTCACTTCAAACACTTCATATCTAAACTCAGGAAAAAGACTAACGAACTCATTGTTTTCCATTAAGCCTAACTAGTGAAAATAAAAACAAGAAACAAAAAGATGTAATTGCAGAATCTAAAGGAAATAACTTCGAGTACTCACACAGGAGGATGCGAGTACCTTTTACCTTACCTCCCCGGCAACGGCGCCAGAAAAGAGCTTGATGTCTACGCACTTCTATTCTTGTAGACACTTGTTGGGCCTCCAAGTGTAGAGGTTTGTAGAACAGCAGCAAGTTTCCCTTAAGTGGATCACCCAAGGTTTATCGAACTCAGGGAGGTTAGAGGTCAAAGCTATCCCTCTCAAGCAACCCTGCAATTACGATACAGAA
This sequence comes from Dactylis glomerata, assembly GCA_007115705.1. NCBI lineage: Eukaryota > Viridiplantae > Streptophyta > Magnoliopsida > Poales > Poaceae > Dactylis > Dactylis glomerata. Next base: position 312,983 of record QXEO01001081.1, on the reverse strand, counting down.
AGTCTCTTGTGTCCCCAACACACCCAATACACTTGTCAGATGTATAGGTGCACTAGTTCAGCGAAGAGATAGTGAAATACAAGTAGTAGTGATAATTATAAGTAGCAAACGTGATGTGAAATAAATATCGCTGCGAGCAAACATGTAACAAAACAGCAAGTAAACGGTGTGCAATGCTTGGAAACAAGGCCTAGGGATCATACTTTCACTAGTGGACACACTCCCAACAATATAACATGAATGAACAAATAAACAACTTCTCTCCACTATGGTACTCTGAATTACTCTCCTATTGAATAACACTAATCATTGTGTAGTGGCTACAGAAGCACCCCTTAAAGTTCATCAAGTACTTGACAAACACCACTCATAGAGATATCCAAATCAGATCACAACTCAAGATAGAAATCATTGCGACTTAGACCAAGTACTAACACGGTGCACACACTGTCAACTTTACACCATGAAAGGAGGAATAGATCACTCAATACTATCATAGTAATAATTACTCTCATAATCCACAAGAGATCACAATCATAGCCTAAACCAAGTACCACCATGATGCACGCACTGTCACCGTTACACCATGGCAGGAGGAATAGATTACTTTAATAACATCACTAGAGTACACTATAATAATTAAGCATAGGAGTAGCATAATATCTGAATAATAACATCTACTTGTTCAACATGATACAAAGCTCACGATCACATAAAGATCACATCATGGGAGAGAGAGGTGAACCACATAGCTACCGGTAGAGCCCTCAGCCCCGGGGATGAACTACTCCCTCCTCATCATAGGAGACAGCAAGGTTGATGGAGATGGCGGTGAGGTCGATGGAGACGGCGGAGACGGCGATGGAAACCGATGGAGATGGCTCCGGGGGCACTTCCTCGTCCCGGCAGGGTGCCGGAACAGAGACTTCTGTCCCCCGAAATTCGTCGGCAACGGCGGCGGAGCTGCGGAACTGTTCTGGAAAAATCGTCGACTCCCCTAGGGTTTTCCGTCCCGAGGCTTCTTATAGGCGAAGGGGCGATGTCAGAGGTGGCCCCAGGCCCCCTCACACCATGGCGGCGCGGCCAGGGCCTGGGCCGCGCCAGCCATGTGTTTGGGGCCCTGGTGGCCCCTCTCCTTCCTCTCTTCGGATGTCTGGATGCTCCCAGGAAAAATAAGACTTCTGGCTTTGGTTTCGTCCAATTCCGAGAATATTTCCCGTGTATCACTTCTGAAACACAAAAACAGCAGAAAACAGGGAACTGGCACTGTGGCATCTTGTCAATAGGTTAGTTCTGGAAATCGCATAAAAACGCCACGAAGTGTAACGAAACACAAGGCAAATGGTGTAAAAACAAGCATGGAGCATCAAAAATGATAGATACGTTGGAGACGTATCAACAACTAGCAAGCTAAGCAAAATACAATATATAAAGGCAATAAAGGATAGAGGTAACCGAGAGTTGAGCACACGGAGACACGGATGTAATTCCCGTAGTTCCTTCCTTTTTAGGGGAAGTACTGAAGGGTTTCGTAGCATAGTAAATCAAAAAATTTCCTACGCAACGAACAAGAAAGCCAAGATCTAATCTAGGAGATGTAATCAACGAGAGAGGTAGATGAGATCTTCATACCCTTGAAGATTCGCACAGCGGAAACGTTCAAGAGAACGTGGTTGACGTAGTCGTACTCGCCGTCTCCTCTTCGCGATCCGATCCGATCCTACGCCGCAAGTGGCGGCGCCTCCGAGAGTTGCACACGTGCGGTGCAGCGACGTCTCCTCCTTCCTTGGCCCAGCAAGTATGGTGGAGAGATAGATTGGATCAGCAGCACGACGGCGTGGTGCTTATGGTGGAGAGTTTCTGCGGCAGGGCTTCGCCTACGCGCAGTCGCGAGAGAGAGAGAGAGGGAGGGCAGCAGTTGGCGGCTAGGGTTTGGGTTAGGGGGTGTAGAGGGCTGCGCCCTTGCCCCCCTATATATAGAGGGGTGGCCGGCCAGCTTGGCCTCTCCCCAAACCCTAGGACGCCGACTTGGAGTAGGAAGAGTGGGGGGCAAGTTTCCCCCCCTTCCTTCTTTGAAGACTCCCTTAGGGTTTCCCCTTGGGCTGGCCGGCTGGGCCTTAGGGGCCTTGTGTGCCTGGCCCAAGGCGGCCAGGGCACTTCTCCTTAAGCCCACGCAGGCCTCCGTCAAGTGGGCCCACGTTGGTCCCACTCCGGAACCTTCTAGAACCTTCCGGTACAATACCGATAAACTCCGAAACCTTTCCAGAATCCAAAAACTGCTTTCCTTTATATGAATCTTATTCTCCGGACCATTCCGGAACCTCTCGTGACGTCCTGGATCTCATCCGAGACTCCGAACTAAAACTCATAAACCAATTATCCATTCTATCCTAGCATCGATACACGTTAAGTGTGTGACCCTACGGGTTCGAGAATATGTAGACATGATCTTCTATCAATAATCAACATCGGGATCTGGAAACCCATATTGACTCCCACATATTCATCGATGATCATATCGAATGAACCACGATGTCAGGATTCAATTAATACCGTATATGTATTTCCTTCGTCACACGATATTTTACTCGCCCGAGATTTGATCATCGGTATCACCATACCTAGTTCAATCTCGTTCACAGCAAGTACTTTACTCGTTCCGTAATCCGATATCACTTTGTGATTAACTCCTTAACCACATGCTTGCAAGCGGTGTTGATATCGATTACCGAGTGGGCCCAAAGTATATCTCTCCGACTTGGGAGGGACAAATTCCATCTCGATACATACAACCCAACAAGTACTTTCCGATCACCTGAGAGACACCTTTATTATCACCCTCACATAGGATGACGTTTGATGACTTCAAAGCTTTCTTCCGATACTAGGGAGTTGTATTATCTCATGGTCTAAGGAATACAATACTTGACATAGGAAAAGCTTCGCAAAGATGAACATGATGACACGATCTAATTGCTCTGCTTTATTTGGGTCTGTCCATCACACCATTCTCCTAATGATATGACCTCATTATTAATTGACAACTCATGTCTATGGTTAGGAAACCTTAACCATCATTAATCAATGAGCTAGTCTAGTAGAGGCATACTAGGGACACGGTGTTGTTCATAAACCATACAAGTATTAATGTTTCCGCTTAATACAATTATAGCATGGAATATAAACATTATCATGAACAAGAAATATGATAATAACAATATTATTATTGCCTCTAGGGCATATTTCTTTCAGTCTCCCACTTGCACTAGAGTCAATAATCTAGTCAATACTTGCGCATTCAACACCTATGGCATTCCGGTGTTACTCATACGCGTTGCACGTGGTAAACCTTATCTACGGATCTGACACTTTCAGGTCCGTTTGTATTTGCATATCTTTTGCGTCATCACGCATTACTCATCTTGACATGAGATGGCATCATATAAACTTGGTCTTCTGGCGAGACCTTAATTTCTTTGCCGAGACTATGTTGTCACTATTGTCATACAATAGAACTACATAGTACTAGCACACTTAGAAAAATAGCAATATCCACCGTGCATCGAAATACTCATTGGTCTGCACACATCGGTATGTATGATTTCCAATAAGTCCGTTGCTCGCTCCATTATTCCGGAGAATGGGTTTTTGATCATCTTGCCCATGAGGCATGGCTTGCACGTGTCAAATGATTCAAAATCAAGAGACTCCAAAAGTCCATCAGAATGGAGTTTCTTTATGCATTTTATGCCAATATGACCTGGACGACAGTGCCACAAATAAGTTGGATTATCACTATCTACTTTGCATCTTTTATGCCGCTTCTAAAGCGATTATATACTTAGCCCTCATTGCAGTGTCCGCCACAATGTTAACATTGGAACTCATCCAAGTCATCATGGAACTTTCTTCCATCTTATTGTGCCACCTTCTAACTCAAAACAAATAGCTTAAAATTGAGATAAAATTTTACTTGTATGTGTGACAAAGCCAATGTAACTCATTGCAATGAACCATTTGTCACTTCTGCATACAGAACATATTCTTACTTCTTCGAAAGTGCATAAGAATATCTTTACTATTGTCCAACGATCATCATATGAATGCTATAACCTTTAGAGCATTGGACACATCTGGATCTACATATCATGGTATACAAGATTGATAAAATCATTCTTGTGGTTTCACTCATCAAGTGTCAAAACAATTGAATCTTGCTCCAACCTCTTCCATGCAACAAGAACCGTTCTTATTGTTTCCATATTGAACAAATTCAATATTTCATCTATGTACTCTGGCAAAACTATATTAGTGCCTCAATCTATCTGTATAGACATTGATGCTCAATATTCTGGTTTTGCCTAAGTCTTTCATCAAAAATCCAATTATAATGAAAACTTAACAATATCAAGAAAAACACATTATTTCTAATAAACGATATGTCGTCCACATAAAGTATTAGAAATATGTCTGAGCGCTCCCACTTACTTTCTTGTAATACAAGCATCTTCAAATATCTTGATGAAATTAACACTTTAACATTTTCATCATTGAAGATTCCAACTTCGCTACGCTTACTTCTACCATAGAAGTTTGCATACATGTCTAGCAACCTTTGAATCAACAAAACCCATTGGGTCGTGTCAGTTACACGTCCTTGGTGTGCATTCCGGTAGAGGAACGTTGTTTCGTTTATTCAACTATCATATCTTAATATGTAATTGTTGCTAGAAAAATTCATATGACGAAGTCAGGGCCCATCACCGCTTCTTTGTATATTGTTGGTTACTATTATCTAATAATATCTCGTCCTCAAATCTTGCTATTTGATTACGACCAACTTGGTTAAATAGGAACTTCGATGTCGTGACTACAACATATTGTAGACACGTGAGCTATGAATGCAGTTGCCGCTTCCAGAACATATTCTGGTGCTGCGCTACTCTGATCATCTTGCTCAGATTCAATAACCTCATCAAGTTCTATCTTCCTCCCACTTAAACCTTTTGTGAAAAACTTCTTCATAAGAAGTTCACTTCTTTCAGTGACAATCACCTTTAATTGGGTTTATGGCAGAAGAAACACCCATCGACATTCTTTGGGATAACCTACAAAGACTTACTAATCCAATTTTGGTTGTAAACATTTTACACATATGCCTTGCATACCAAAATTCAAGAAAAGACAACTATAACTTGTATGGTGTCATTTCGGTAGATTATGATGGCACTCTATTCAGTGAAAAGCGGTAGTCTCTAAAGCATAATCCACAAATTATATTGGTAGTTTATTTCATTATTGATCTAACCATGTCAAACAAGGTTTGATTACATCCATCGAAAACTCCATACTCCTATGGTGTTTATCATGATGCAAGTTTGTGGAACAATTCCTCTAACTCTTAGATGTTTGCTAAACTTGTAACTCAAATATTCTTCTTTATGATTTAATCATACAACTTGAATATTCTTGTTACAACAATTTTCACTTCATAAATTGAACAATTTCATACTTCTATCTCATCAAGTAGATATACCGTATATCTATTCGAGTCATTGATGAAATAGAAAATACACCACTCTCGACTTCACACATGAACTACATACATCAACATGTACGATCTCCATGTAGTTAGTCGCTTGTTCTTTCTATGGCCCATGAACAAAGTTTAATCATCTTTAGGAAAAGTCTCACAAGCGTCAATCAATTCAAAAACAATTGACTCGAAAATCTATCAATATAGAATTTCTTTCATGTTTTGTTTCCAATATGACTTAAACTGCGGTGTCATATATAAGTGAAATTTGTTTTGTCTTGCGACCTTTAGCATCAGTGTTATAAATGTCTATTTCACCAACAAGATAATAATAATCTATCCATCGATTATGGAACACGGTAATAATTTGAACAACCATTGCTCTCATAATACCAGAACAAAATAACAATTATTAAGTTCTTAACATATCTAGAAGGCTAGGTTTTATGCCGACGAGAAGCAAAATAACACTTTTATTTGTATCTCGACATGCATTATTACCATATTCTTTTACTAGTTACTTAGGCCATTGTACTTCTTGTATTGTGTTGCTTTGTATGACATTTCATACCAACAAATCAGTATCGAATACCCAAGAATTACATTGTTAACGAGCAAAAGAATTCATCTATAACATGTATATCATTTATATACCTGAGCTGGACAATTCCAGTCTTTTCCTTTTTCTACCAAATAATTTTGCAGATCCTATTTAGCATTTCCTCTCCTTTTAGAAGAATCTATCGACATCAATAGTGGCGTCAATCATTTGACACATAGTCCAAAGGATTTTTAGTCAAATACTAATAGCCTTGGATTTTGCACTTTGAAGTGGATCACCATCATCATATGATTGGTATTCTTCCAGATTCCTTTCTTTAGTATTCTTTTGGTATAGCAAAACAATTTAGCCGATACCTTTTCATTCGTCCTATCATGACATCTTTCATGATGAAACTACTATAGCTTATAAGGATGAATGCAAGTATAATATTAGTTCCCAAACTTTTGGGTGATCGGGACGCCTAGCATCTTCAATCTTCGCATATAGTCATACAATATGAGCATATGTTCTTTTACTAAATTATACTTCATCATTTTGCAAACAATCAAAGTCTTTAGATATCAAATATCTTTCACTTCTTATTTGTTTCTGAAACAATTCTTTCAGCTCGATGATCATTTTGATTCTCAAACAATTTTGAAGATCAATTTATCATGAAGGCAAACATATGATCTTTAGATACTAAACTTGAATCGTTTGCTCTTAGATTAATACAATTTATTAAATCGTATGGAGCAAGCAAGGTTTGCTAAAGTTTGCAATAGGACTTAATCTTTAGTTTTGATATTCTAACTAAACGGCACTAGACCGAAAAGTGATTATCCAGAATTCTATAGTACTTTTAACTCAATTAAGCTAAGTGTCGGTGGGAAACGGTGCCAAAGACTACAACGACTTATGCAAATACACTAAGATTTAGTTCATGATAATTAGTTCAAGTTAATCAAATTACTAATGAACTCCCACTAAATTCAACATCCCTCAAAGTTGTTTAGTGAAGCATGATCCAAATTCACTACACCGAGACCGATCATCACGTGAATGATGTAGTTTTAATGGTGAACATCAACATGTTGATCATATCATCCATATGACTCATGCTTGACCTTTCGGTCCGTGTGTTCCGAGGCCATGTCTGTACATGCTAGGCTCGTCAAGTCAAACCCAAGTATCTCCGCATGTGCAAATACTGGCTTGCACCCGTTGTATGTGAACATAGAGTTTATAGCACCCGATCATCACGAGATGCTTGAACACGACGAACTTTCGCAACGGCTCATACGAGGGGAGAACACAATTTTATCTTGATCTTTAAGTGAGGAATCATCTTATAATGCTACCGTCGCGATCTAAGCATAATAAGATACATAAAAGGATAAACATCACATGCATATAATTTTATGTGACATGGTATAGCCAATCTCCGCGCCATGATCTCCATCTTGTGCGTGCCGGCATGATCTCCATCACTCCACCATGATTGCCTCCACCACGAATAGCAACTACAACTATTGCTAACTACTTAGCGATAAAGTAAAGCTATTACATGGCGTATAAGAAGTTGACACGCAGGTCATACACAATTATAAAGACAACCATATGGCTCCTGCCGGTTGTGAACTCATCGACATGCAAGTCGTGAAAGATTACAAAACATGATCATCGCATACATCTCAATTCATACACATCATGTCTTGGGCCATACCATATCACAAAACACTCCCTGCAAAAACAAGTTAGACGCCTCTACTTTGTTGTTGCATGTTTTACGTGGCTTATGGGAGTAGCAAGCTAAGAACGATTCTTACCTACGAAAGCCACAACGGTGATATTATGGTTGCTAACATCCGTTGTAAATCTCATGACTACTATAGTGAGAGAAACTGGCATCCACCAGCCGCATGTGTGGAACAAGCCACACGTCAAGTGCGGAGCCGGTCTCGCGAACGCGGTCGCGTAAAGTTGGCCTGGACCGCTTCGATCTCACTATGCCGCGCCATAAGAAGTACAAAACAAAGAGGTTTGCAACAGAAAACATCAACGCCCGCAACAAGCATGTTGCGTTCTACTCGTGAAACACATCTACGCATAGATCTAGCTCTGATACCACTGAAGGGTTTCGTAGCATAGTAAATCAAAAATTTTCCTACGCAACGAACAAGAAAGCCAAGATCTAATCTAGGAGATGTAATCAACGAGAGAGGTAGATGAGATCTTCATACCCTTGAAGATTCGCACAGCGGAAACGTTCAAGAGAACGTGGTTGACGTAGTCGTACTCGCCGTCTCCTCTTCGCGATCCGATCCGATCCTACGCCGCAAGTGGCGGCGCCTCCGAGAGTTGCACACGTGCGGTGCAGCGACGTCTCCTCCTTCCTTGGTCCAGCAAGTATGGTGGAGAGATAGATTGGATCAGCAGCACGACGGCGTGGTGCTTATGGTGGAGAGTTTCTGCGGCAGGGCTTCGCCTACGCGCAGTCGCGAGAGAGAGAGAGAGAGGGAGGGCAGCAGTTGGCGGCTAGGGTTTGGGTTAGGGGGTGTAGAGGGCTGCGCCCTTGCCCCCCTATATATAGAGGGGTGGCCGGCCAGCTTGGCCTCTCCCCAAACCCTAGGACGCCGACTTGGAGTAGGAAGAGTGGGGGGCAAGTTTCCCTCCCCTTCCTTCTTTGAAGACTCCCTTAGGGTTTCCCCTTGGGCTGGCCGGCTGGGCCTTAGGGGCCTTGTGTGCCTGGCCCAAGGCGGCCAGGGCACTTCTCCTTAAGCCCATGCAGGCCTCCGTCAAGTGGGCCCACGTTGGTCCCACTCCGGAACCTTCTAGAACCTTCCGGTATAATACCGATAAACTCTGAAACCTTTCCGGAATACAAAAACTGCTTTCCTTTATATGAATCTTATTCTCCGGACCATTCCGGAACCTCTCGTAACGTCCTGGATCTCATCCGAGACTCCGAACTAAAACTCATAAACCAATTATCCATTCTATCCTAGCATCGATACACGTTAAGTGTGTGACCCTACGGGTTCGAGAATATGTAGACATGATCTTCTATCAATAATCAACAGCGGGATCTGGAAACCCATATTGACTCCCACATATTCATCGATGATCATATCGAATGAACCACGATGTCAGGATTCAATTAATCCCGTATATGTATTCCCTTCGTCACACGATATTTTACTCGCCCGAGATTTGATCGTCGGTATCACCATACCTAGTTCAATCTCGTTCACAGCAAGTACTTTACTCGTTCCGTAATCCGATATCACTTTGTGATTAACTCCTTAACCACATGCTTGCAAGCGGTGTTGATATCGATTACCGAGTGGGCCCAAAGTATATCTCTCCGACTTGGGAGGGACAAATTCCATCTCGATACATACAACCCAACAAGTACTTTCCGATCACCTGAGAGACACCTTTATTATCACCCTCACATAGGATGACGTTTGATGACTTCAAAGCTTTCTTCCGATACTAGGGAGTTGTATTATCTCATGGTCTAAGGAATACAATACTTGACATAGGAAAAGCTTCGCAAAGATGAACACGATGACACGATCTAATTGCTCTGCTTTATTTGGGTCTGTCCATCACACCATTCTCCTAATGATATGACCTCATTATTAATTGACAACTCATGTCTATGGTTAGGAAACCTTAACCATCATTAATCAATGAGCTAGTCTAGTAGAGGCATACTAGGGACACGGTGTTGTTCATAAACCATACAAGTATTAATGTTTCCGCTTAATACAATTATAGCATGGAATATAAACATTATCATGAACAAGAAATATGATAATAACAATATTATTATTGCCTCTAGGGCATATTTCTTTCAAGTACGTCTACGTTGGAGGGGTGTGGTTGCCACAAAGGCCTAACCAACGCCACAAAGGCTCACCCTATTCTCCGGTGCAAGCTTCCGCCACAAAGGCCTAGCTCACTTTCCACTAAGGGATTCCTCAAGGCGGAATCGGCCTTTACAATCTTGGGGCACGCATCCACAACCGAATTGGAGGCTCCCAAGCACAACACAATGCTGTCAAACAACAAGTAGCAATATATCAAATACACAAATCAAGGTCTTGGGACACAAGGGAACCCAAGACACAAGGGCCCTCAAGCAAATGAGAGGGGAAAGTAAATCGCTTCGGTGAGGATGTAGATCAAGGCCTCCTCCTTCGATTCTCCAAAGATCAAGAGCTTTGGTGGGTTGAGGGGGGAGATCTTGTGGATTTGGTGGCTCCAAAATGGTGTTCTTCAAGCTTGGGACGAGCAGCTCTTTGGGGAAGAAGGAGGGGGGTATTTATACCCCCCTGATGTCTACACATGCTTCTGTTCTTGTAGACAGTGTTGGGCCTCCAAGTGCAGAGGTTTGTAGAGCAGCAGCAAGTTTCCCTTAAGTGGATCACCCAAGGTTTATCGAACTCAGGGAGGAAGAGGTCAAAGCTATCCCTCTCAAGCAACCCTGCAATTACGATACAGAAAGTCTCTTGTGTCCCCAACACACCCAATACACTTGTTAGATGTATAGGTGCACTAGTTCGGCGAAGAGATAGTGAAATACAAGTAGTACTGATAATTATAAGTAGCAAACGTGATGTGAAATAAATATCGCTGCGAGCAAACAAGTAACAAAACAGGAAGTAAACGGTGTGCAAGGCTTGGAAACAAGGCCTAGGGATCATACTTTCACTAGTGGACACACTCCCAACAATATAACATCAATGAACAAATAAATAACTTCTCTCCACTATGGTACTCTGAATTACTCTCCTATTGAATAACACTAATCATTGTGTAGTGGCTACAGAAGCACCCCTTAAAGTTCATCAAGTACTTGACAAACACCACTCATAGAGATATCCAAATCAAAGCACAACTCAAGATAGATATTATTGCAACTTAAACCAAGTACTAACACGATGCACACACTGTCAACATTACACCATGAAAGGAGGAATAGATCACTTCAATACTATCATAGTAATAATTATTCTCATAATCCACAAGAGATCACAATCATAGCCTAAACCAAGTACCACCATGATGCACGCACTGTCACCGTTACACCATGGCAGGAGGAATAGATTACTTTAATAATACCACTAGAGTACACATAATAACTGAATAATAACATCTACTTGTTCAACATGATACAAAGCTCACGATCACATAAAGATCACATCATGGGAGAGAGAGGTGAACCACATTGCTACCGGTAGAGCCCTCAGCCCCGGGGGTGAACTACTCCCTCCTCATCATAGGAGACAACAAGGTTGATGGAGATGGCGGTGAGGTCGATGGAGACGGCGAAGACGGCGATGGAGACCGATGGAGATGGCTCCGGGGGCACTTCCCCGTCCCGGCAGGGTGCCGGAACAGAGACTTCTATCCCCCGAAATTTGTCTTCGATGGCGGTGGAGCTGCGGAACTGTTCTGGAAAAATCGTCGACTCCCCTAGGGTTTTCTGTCCCGAGGCTTCTTATAGGCGAAGGGGCGATGTCAGAGGAGGAGCCAGGCGCCCTCACACAGGGCTCGCGCGGCCAGGGGCCTGGCCGCGCCACCCCTGCGTGTGGGGCCCTGGTGGCCCCACTCCTTCTCTCCTTCGGATCTCTGGAAGCTTCCGGGTAAAATAAGACTTCAGAAACTTGTTTCGTCCAATTCCGAGAATATTTCCTGTGTATCACTTCTGAAACACAAAAACAGCAGAAAACAGGGAACTGGCACTGTGGCAACTTGTTAATAGGTTAGTTCCGAAAAATGCATAAAAGTGCCACGAAGTGTATAGAAACAATAGGCAAATGGTGTAAAAACAAGCATGGAGCATCAAAAATTATGGATACGTCGGAGACGTATCAGCACCCCCAAGCTTAACTCCTGCTCGTCCTCGAGTAGGTAAGTGATAACAAAAGAAATAATTTTTGAGGTGACATGCACCTACACAATCTTGATCATATATGTAAGCATTGTGAGTTGGGATCAAAAGAACTTAAAACATGGGCATGAAAGATATAATCTTTGACAATAAAAACTTAGCACCATGTTATAACATGGAAATGAACACAAACAAAAGATCATGAAAATGAAACAATGAAAGTCAAACGTGTGTTCAAATCATAAGGAAAAACATACAGATGGTTTTCAGCTTGTCCTTCATGGAAAGCAAAACATAAATGCATAGGACACCTTCAAGTTTAAGAGGGCAACTAGATACAAATAATTTGAGAACAAGTGAAACCAACAATATGAATCAATCAATGAACTTTAGGACAATGCATATCACACTAAGAATGACAACTATGCTCTCTTAGACGATGCATAAAGATAGAAGGTGGTGACTCAACATAAAAGTAAAAGAAAGGCCCTTCGCAGAGGGAAGCAGTGATTAAACATGTGCTAGAGCTTTTCATTTATAAAACAGAGAGATAAAACTTAAGTTTTGAGAGGTGGTTGCTTTTGTCAACGACTAGCAATGGGGTTCTTACTATCTTCCATACAAAAATGAAGCAAGTTTTTGAGAGAGAGATTGGCACTTTTGTGCTCTTTTATAAAGCTTGGCACTCCTCCCCACCTTTTTTCTTTCACAAACCATGGCTAACCGATTCCATCGGGTGCCCACCAACATTCACATTCCATGGAGGAGTGCCTTTTTTCTTTTCTTTTTTTCCTTTTTTTTCTTTTTGGAATAAGCAATATGGAAGATAGCAAATCTGACCACTACGTCCCCATGAGCTAAAAACAGTGTCACAAAACGAGAAGTATTTTTAAGGTTTTTTTGAAAGGTAGCACATGAAAATTTACTTTGGAATGGCTTACAAATACCATGCATAGGAGTTTATAGTGGACACAATGGCAAACTTGGTTTTTGGGAGTTGGATGCACGAGTAGAGCTCATACTCAGTACAAAATGAGGGCTAGCAAAAGACTGGGAGCGACCAACTAAGAGAGCAATAACGGCCATAATCATGCAAAGCGACAAAGCGACATTAAAAGAAGCATAAGATGGCATCAAAAGTCAAAAACTAAATGATCATAGAGGCTATTGGCGACTTTGTAAGAGTCTAACATGTGTGAGCATGCGCCAAGTCAACCCAAATAAAGCATCAAGGAGAAAACCAAAATAATGCTTCCAAATAATAAAAACAACGCATGATTTTTTCAAAGGCTCATTAAGCAATCTCAGTTATTTGAGACAAGTCATGCTACAGCAAAACCACTAAGCATACTATCAAAAAGACATCAAGCATGACATGCAAAAGCCTAGGCCGCAGTCTACACACGCTTCTTTTTGTACCACTTTTTTGCATGAAACTTTTTCTCTTTTCCAACACCATTCGAACTTTTTTTAAACAACTCTTTTGAGGAAAACCAACATAGACCAGAGGTCGAAATACACCTTGATGCAAAGATAAAACAAGATCTGAATAAAAATCAAGGCGAAAAATGCAAGCTAAACCCAGTAGCAGAAAAAGAGAGCACTCGTTGAAACGATAAGAGTGAAAAACGGAGTGTTCTTGGCAAATGAAAACGAGTTCATCTCCTCCAAAAGAAACATGATGTGATCTAACCATTTATTGCAGCAAACAAAACTAAACTAACTAAGAAAACTAAAACAACTGATGCTCCAAGAAAAACACATAGTGCATGAAGCAATAAAAATATAGTGTCTTGAAAGGTGACCTGATTTTTGCCGATGAAGAAGGGGTGCCTTGGGGGCATCCCCAAGCTTAGACTTTTCTATAGCATTAGCAATAACAGTGTTCAAAGCATTCATACTAACAACACTATTAGCATGCAAATTAAGCTCCAAAGGATTTTCAATTTTCTCTTCAAACACTTCATATCTAAACTCAGGAAAAAGACTAAAGAACTCATTGTTTTCCATTAAGCCTAACTAGTGAAAATAAAAGCAAGAAACAAAAAGATGTAATTGCAGAATCTAAAGGAAATAACTCTGAGCACTCACACAGGAGGATGCGAGTACCTTTTACCTTACCTCCCCGGCAACGGCGCCAGAAAAGAGCTTGATGTCTACACACGCTTCTGTTCTTGTAGACAGTGTTGGGCCTCCAAGTGCAGAGGTTTGTAGAGCAGCAGCAAGTTTCCCTTAAGTGGATCACCCAAGGTTTATCGAACTCAGGGAGGAAGAGGTCAAAGCTATCCCTCTCAAGCAACCCTGCAATTACGATACAGAAAGTCTCTTGTGTCCCCAACACACCCAATACACTTGTCAGATGTATAGGTGCACTAGTTCAGCGAAGAGATAGTGAAATACAAGTAGTAGTGATAATTATAAGTAGCAAATGTGATGTGAAATAAATATCGCTGCGAGCAAACAAGTAACAAAACAGGAAGTAAACGGTGTGCAAGGCTTGGAAACAAGGCCTAGGGATCATACTTTCACTAGTGGACACACTCCCAACAATATAACATGAATGAACAAATAAATAACTTCTCTCCACTATGGTACTCTGAATTACTCTCCTATTGAATAACACTAATCATTGTGTAGTGGCTACAGAAGCACCCCTTAAAGTTCATCAAGTACTTGACAAACACCACTCATAGAGATATCCAAATCAAAGCACAACTCAAGATAGATATTATTGCAACTTAAACCAAGTACTAACACGGTGCACACACTGTCAACATTACACCATGAAAGGAGGAATAGATCACTTCAATACTATCATAGTAATAATTATTCTCATAATCCACAAGAGATCACAATCATAGCCTAAACCAAGTACCACCATGATGCACGCACTGTCACCGTTACACCATGGCAGGAGGAATAGATTACTTTAATAATACCACTAGAGTACACATAATAACTGAATAATAACATCTACTTGTTCAACATGATACAAAGCTCACGATCACATAAAGATCACATCATGGGAGAGAGAGGTGAACCACATAGCTACCGGTAGAGCCCTCAGCCCCGGGGGTGAACTACTCCCTCCTCATCATAGGAGACAGCAAGGTTGATGGAGATGGCGGTGAGGTCGATGGAGACGGCGAAGACGGTGATGGAGACCGATGGAGATGGCTTCGGGGGCACTTCCCCTTCCCGGAACAGAGACTTCTGTCCCCCGAAATTTGTCTTCAACGGCGGCGGAGCTGCGGAACTGTTCTGGAAAAATCATCGACTCCCCTAGGGTTTTCCGTCCCGAGGCTTCTTATAGGCAAAGGGGCGATGTCAGAGGAGGAGCCAGGCGCCCTCACACGGGGCTCGCGCGGCCAGGGGCCTGGCCGCGCCACCCCTGCGTGTGGGGCCCTGGTGGCCCCACTCCTTCTCTCCTTCGGATCTCTGGAAGCTTCCAGGTAAAATAAGACTTCAGGAACTTGTTTCGTCCAATTCCGAGAATATTTCCTGTGTATCACTTCTGAAACACAAAAACAGCAGAAAATAGGGAACTGGCACTGTGGAAACTTGTTAATAGGTTAGTTCCGAAAAATGCATAAAAGTGCCACGAAGTGTAACGAAACAATAGGCAAATAGTGTAAAAACAAGCATGGAGCATCAAAAATTATGGATACGTCGGAGACGTATCACCCCCCCCCCCCCCGAAAATCTGACCGTTGCCAGCCAGGAAAGTCCGGCTAAAGCCGGAGTTAAGTCCGGCTATAGCCGGTCACAACGGCTAAAGCCGGCCTACACACCGGCTAAAGCCGGTCTGAAAAATCCGGCCTGACTGAAATAGCCGGACAAATGTCCGGGTTGCAACAGAGAGGCATTGCCCTCTCGAAATCTGGGCAGTCCGGCTAAAGCCGGTCAGTGGGCCGGCTATAGCCAGCCTAACTGGCCAACCTTCAATAAAATCTTCTCCCTGAGCATATTAGAACCATTTCCTCAAGAATTTCCTTTGGGCAATAATAGTTATCAAGTATAACATAGGAAACCCAATATCTTGTGCAAGAATATAATAAACTCCTGCAAAGCATAATCACCACATTAATAGATAATGTATTGTTAACAAATGCCAAAATCAATTAGGCGGGAAATGCATGTTTCAAACAATATAAAATATAGACGGAGCTCCCCCTTGCTATGTGCCTTATTTTGAGTTTTGTATTTGAATACAAGGACACATCAACAATAAAAACTCCCCATAGATTTTATAATGTGATCCATATGTGCACAAGATATAATAATTCAATAGCACATAATCAACAAGCATATATAATATGACAAGATATAATATGACAAGGATAATCAATAAGACTACTACACACATAATAATAACACATAGTTCAACACAAAGTAGTAGGTGATAATCCAACTAGAGTTCAACCATGGGACACAAGCGAGCAAGCACACGATAAGAGATAAGAGCTTGTGACCCAAGTAAATCCAAATGGAAGAAACAAACTCAAATCCAGATGGAACACATGCAAATAGGACTTCTCCCCCTTTGGCATCAAGACGCCAAAAAGGGAGACAACAACACAAGATCACTCCTCAAAGTCATCAAAGTCCTCACCATCCTCATCATCTTCTTGGTCATCCCCTTCTTCATCTTCATCGTCATCTCCATGTTCTTCCTCAACTTCTTCATCAATGGCTTCCTTGCCCTTGGAGGTGACTTCGGCAAGCTCCTTCCAATCAAAAGATGAGCCCTCATTCCACTTGCCAAAGGAGAAAGTGTCCTCGGATGGGTCTTGCTCTTGGGACTCTTCTTCAGTGCTAGATCCTTTACCCTTCTCCACAATCCTCAAACGAGCATCCAAATCCCTTTGCTTCTTGTGAATGTGCCTGCGGTCCACATAGTCCGTGTATTGAGTTTGGCGCACATCATTGTTCATGCAAAACAACGCCCTTTGCCACCACTTGAGCTTCTTCATCTCTTGACCCATTCCACCACTTGGTGGATCCGCGTTCTTCCTCCTACAACCACTAGCATAGCGGTTGCCACCTATCACATCGCTCGAAGAGGGGAAAGCACTTGAGGTGCTAGGCAACAAATGAGCGGTCTTCTTGTAGAGCTTGTTGGGCTTGTGCACTTCCAACTCTTCATCTAGAAAATCTTGCTCAATCTCAAAGTCTCCTTCAATGCCTCTGTCAATGATAAGCCTCATGATAAATGGAGCATAAGGAGGGATTTTCCTATCAAGCATAGCAATCTTCATCTCCATAAAGATAAAGTACATCACATCAAGCTCCATCCCTTCACACTCCCTTCCGGCCTCGAAGACAAGACGGGCATGGTGGAGTAGATGCACAAGTCCACCTCTGATAGAGTCATTGTTGCCCCCACTTGGAGCAATGTTGGCACGAAACATCCGAAGCAAAATATCATAGAGGGGAAGGAGATTTGCAGTCTCTCCCGCTTTGCCCCCGGGACCATAAAGACACTGGATCTTCCTCTTGCTGTACTCTGTGGTGTCAAGATGCAAGCGGGCACCTCTAGGTCGATGAATGCCATCAAACCTATAGCCCAAGAGCTGCCCAAAGCGAGATATGGTCGAGCTCTTCCTCAATTCACCTGACATCCAAGTGAAACCAACCTCATCCCGAGTGTCAAACTCCAATGTGGCAAAGAACTGCTGAATCAGATGAGGATTGTAGTCTTGCTTGAAGACCATCAACTTGTGCAACCCTAACTTCTCGGTGACCCAAAGCGCATCGGCAAAGTACTCATCCTTGGATAGTGACACAATATTGGTGAACTTCATGGGGCAAACCTTTGTGCTCATGGTCTCATAAACCTGCTCATAGATCCTCTGATGCTCTGACCGGTAAAAGGAACCACTGTCGATGTCTCTAGGCATGGCATAGAACTTCTGCTCACGGAACTCACAGTACTCTTGCTTGGAAAACTTCTTGAGGTCAGAAATGCTAGCAAACAGGGATTTCTTCTTCCTTTCTTCCAACCTCTTCCTCTTCACAGCAGCGGTCACACGAGCATCTTGTTGTTCTTGACGACGGGCAAGAGAAGGATCAACATAACGTGTCCGCTTGGGACGCGAACCACCTGCAAACAGCACATAGGTAGCAAGCATATAGGATGAGCATGCATGCCAGAGGATCAAAGAGCAATAGCACAAAAGGAAAAAACAGGACAGTAATTGGTGATCTACACCGGCTATTTCCGGACACAGGCCGGCTTTAGCCGGCCAGGCCCGCAATAGCCGGTCTGACACCGGCTTTAGCCGGACCAGATGAACAAAGTTCGAAATCTCAGGAGTAGGCCACCAACACTAGTCAAGTATTTTTGATCTATGCAATGCAGGAAGGAATCACGAATCCAAAATCTCTTAGATGAACAACAAGGTACCAAGAATCAACCAACCCTAACCCTAGGTAGCCCTAGAGGGAGAGAGAGAGAGAGGAGTACCCTGGTCCATGGGAGAAGGCACCGGAGAAGGAGGGCCGGCCGGAGAGGGGGCTCCGGCGGCCGGAGAAGGGGCGAACGGCGGCGGCGGCGTCGGGTCCAAAGGAGGGGGCTCGAGCAGAGAGAGATAGGCATGGGGGTAAAATGAGGAAACCCTCACCCCCACAGCCTTATGAGTTGGGCTCGAAAACCCCAGACCGGCTATAGCCGGATGGGCCGGCAAAAGCCGCACCCCGGCTATTTCCGGTGCAAGATCGGCTAAAGCCGGTCTAGATGACACACAACAGATGAATTCGATTTCAGGAAATTCTGGGCATGCAAGAGAGGATGCTAGGCTTTAGATAAGAGGGCTTAGGATGGAAAATACGCAAGGAGTGGTTCTCGGCACTTGACATTGCAAGAACAAGAAATCATCAAAAAATCCAATGCAAGTGCCTTCCCATATCAAGGATAGAGACAATGACGAAAAAGCTCAATAAAACTCAAATAGAATTTGCAAGGAATCAACTCTTCGAAAAGAAGAGGTCGGTGGTCGAGGCCACCATGTATGAGTGATATGGCATTGGACCGCGAAGATGTATCTTGGGTCCATAACCAATACTCGTCATTGAAGCTCATATATCACAAAATGATAGAAAGAGAACAATTTTGTTACTATCGGCATTATGGGGGGAGGGATAGCCCAATTAATTAGGACCGCACTCCCCCTATCTCCATGCCCACACCTAAACCCAACAAGTATTGAAAAATAGGTGTATTTGCAAGATGCTCAAGCCACACTCCTTGAATCAATGATATTTAGCTCATTCCTCAAATATCCAAATCTTGCTTCATCAAGAGGCTTCGTGAATATATCGGCAAGTTGATCCTTGGTGCACACATATGCAAGCTCAATATCACCACGGGCAACATGATCTCTAATAAAATGATTCCGGATCTCAATATGCTTGGTTCTTGAATGTTGCACCGGATTATAGGCTATCTTGATAGCACTCTCATTATCGCATAAAAGAGGCACTTTGTCACAATTGACATCATATTCCTTTAAAGTTTGCCTCATCCACAACAATTGAGTGCATCCACTTGCGGCGGCAACGTATTCGGCTTCGGTGGTGGAGAGAGATATACAATTTTGCTTCTTAGAAGACCAACACACCAAAGACCTACCAAGAAATTGGCAAGCTCCGAAGGTTGATTTCCTATCATCCTTGTCACCGGCCCAATCTGAATCCGTGAAACCACAAAGAGAGAAATCCGAGCCTTTGGGATACCAAAGCCCATAAGATGGGGTATGAACCAAATATCGAAAGATTCTCTTAACCGCCATAAGGTGGCTCTCTTTAGGAGCGGCTTGATACCTTGCACACACACCTACACTCAACACAATATCGGGTCTAGATGCGCAAAGGTAAAGCAAAGAACCGATCATAGAACGGTATACCTTTTGATCCACATCTTTACCATTGGGATCTAGTTCAAGATGACATTTAGTGGGCATTGGTGTGGCGGCCCCATTAAGTTCCTTCATCTTGAACCTCTTGAGCATGTCTTGGATATATTTGGCTTGATTAATGAAAGTCCCTTCCTTCAATTGCTTGATTTCAAAACCAAGAAAGAACTTCATTTCTCCCATCATAGACATCTCGAACCTATCGGTCATAAGCTTTGAAAATTCATCATTAAAAGCTTTGTTAGTAGAGCCAAAGATAATATCATCAACATATAGTTGGCATATGAAAAGCTCCCCATTGACCCTCTTAGTAAAAAGAGTGGGATCGATTTGCCCAACTTCAAACCCACGGTCTACCAACAATTCCCTAAGGTGCTCATACCACGCACGTGGGGCTTGTTTAAGGCCATAGAGTGCCTTATGGAGTTTGTAGACATGGTTAGGAAAGTTGAGATCCTCAAACCCCGGGGGTTGCTTAACATACACTTCCTCTTTCAATGGACCATTAAGAAAAGCACTCTTAATATCCATTTGTTGCAACTTAAAATTATGATGAGTGGCATATGCAAGAAGGATACGGATGGACTCAAGACGAGCCACGGGAGCATTAGTCTCTCCAAAGTCAATGCCTTCAACTTAAGAGAAACCTTGAGCAACCAATCTTGCCTTGTTCCTCACAACAATTCCATGCTCATCTTGCTTGTTCTTGAATATCCACTTCGTGCCAATCACATTGCGGCACTCTCTTGGTTTCTCCACTAACACCCACACATTATTGCGCTTGAAGTTATTGAGTTCTTCATGCATAGCATCCAACCAATCCGGATCTTCAAGTGCTTCAAATACTTTCTTGGGTTCAACCATGGAGATATAGGCATGATGATTGCTAAATTGTGCCAATTGCCTCCGGGTTGACACTTTGCTTCTTAAATCTCCAATAACCCTCTCAAGGGTATGACCTTTAAGTTCCAAGTCCCTTTCAACTCTTCTCTTGCGACGGGTTTCGATCTCCTCATTTGACCTTGGAGGAATCACTTGATCATCTTGATCATTTTGGTCCCCGTCTTGACCATTAACTTGACCTTGATCATCATTATGCACAACATCACTCTCTTCATGAGTAGGTTGATCTTGGTCATGTGAAGAATTAGGGGCGGTTGCTCCTTCTCCTTCATGAAGGTCCTTGTCTTGTTCTACGGTTGGTGCATTAGTTGCTTCTTTGGGAGAGGCTTGTTGAGCTTGTGAAGATGAGGGCTCCACTTGAGTATAGCATAGTCCTTCTCGGTCTGCCACAAGGTGTCCCTCAATGGGGCGGAAAAATCCCACGCCCATTCTTCTTATGGCATCTTGAGGTATTTCAACATCTACATCACAAGCAACAACATCTCGCCCCCCTTGGGAGCTATCATTTTCTTCGAATACCACACTACAAGATTCTTCAACACGTCCGGTGGACTTGTTGAAGACTCTATAAGTGTGGCATTCGGCACCATAACCAACAAAAATACCTTCTATTGCTTTAGGATCAAATTTACCTAAACGAACTCCTTTTCTTTGAAAGAAACACTTACAACCAAAAACCCGGTAGTAGGAGATGTTGGGCTTGCTTCCGGTGAGTATTTCATATGGAGTCATGTTTAAGCCTTTGCGAAGGAAGAGCCGGTTCGACGAGTGACAAGCCGTAGAGATAGCTTCGGCCCAAAAGTTGTATGGAGACTTAAACTCCGCCAACATGGACCTAGCCATATCCATAAGAGTCTGGTTCTTCCTCTCGGCTACACCATTTTGTTGAGGGGTGTATGCAGTGGAATATTGATGACGAATCCCCTCATCACTAAGAAATCCATTTAAGGTGTAGTTCTTGAACTCGGTGCCATTGTCACTTCTTATTGCCAAAATAGTTTGCCCATGTTGACGTTCAACTTCTTTGGCAAAGTCGATGACGGTTTGTTGAGTCTCACTTTTGTGCTTGAAGAAATAGACCCAAGTGTATCTTGAATAGTCATCAACAATCACCAAACAATATTTCTTCCCACCAAGACTTGCATGAGAGGGAGGACCAAAGAGATCCACATTAAGGAGCTCTAAGATCCTCTTGGAAGAAATGATAGTCTTGCTTGGATGGGGAGAGTCATGCATTTTTCCTAGAACGCAAGCCCTGCAAACACGATCTTTGGCAAAAGAAACATTCTCTTTTAGTCCGAGTATGTGGCCACCCTTGTGAAGACTTTGCAAAGTTCTCATATTGACATGGGCTAGTCGGCGATGCCAAAGCCAACCCACATCGATCTTTCCAAATAAACACATTGCACTTGTAGTGGTTTTCCCCGAGAAGTCCACCACATACAAGTTGTTTTCAATGTGTCCAACGAAAGCGACCTTTAGAGACTTGCTCCACAAGAGCACCACAATTTCATTATCAATGAAGACGACAAAACCCATCTTACCAAGTGCACGAACTGAAAGTAAATTGTAACCAAGGGTCTCAACAAGCATGACGTCCACAAGGGAAATATCCGGTGTGACCACCACCTTGCCAAGACCCAATACCTCGGATTGTGACATGTCTCCATAAGTGACGGTTATGTTGTTGACGTTAGGCCTCATCTCCGTCATGATATTCTTGCTTCTGGTCATATGACTTGTGCATCCACTATCAAGCACCCATTTTGAACCACCGGAAGCATAGTCCTACAAGAGATCATTGCTTGGTTTTAGGTCCCCATTTCTCAATGGGTCCTCTTTTGTTAGTAACAAGGGTTTTTGGAACCCAAATAGACCAAGCAACATAACCATCATTCGGACCAACATATTTTGCATAAACATCACCATAATAATCACGAAATAAGACATAGTGAGGGTTAGCAATTCCCGCATGATCATCATGAGTGGCTTTGCCACCCACAATAAGATCCTTCTTTGCTTGTGCGGGCTTGGCCTTCTTTTTCTTGTTGTTCTTCTTCTTCTTCTTCTTCTTTGAGACAAAGCCAATCCCCGTTTTATCACCAAATGCCTTTTGCTTACTCAAAAGGTCATTCAAGTTTTTCTCACCTATGGGAATGGAGGACTTGGCAAGCTCATCTTTCAACCTAGCATTTTCTTCAATAACATTTGCATGATCACAAGTAGAAGTAGAAGAACTAGGCACATTATTCTTAGTCAATTGAATTTGAAGTTGTTCATGTGACTTGGTAAGAATAGAGTGTTCACTTTTCAAGGCCTTGTGAGCCTTGTCAAGATCTTCTAAATCCTTAACAAGTATATCATGACCAACACCAAATTCAACCTTTTCCTTCTTAAGCATTTTTACTTTAGCACGAGCATGGTCTCGCTCTTTAATGAGTTTGGAAACAACTTCATTATTAGATTCCTCAATGGAATCGAGCTTCTCTTCGAGAGTTGCTCGTTCCTCTTGCTCTTCTTCAAGAGACTCGTTTAGTGAGGCAATATCTTGAGCATATTCCTTTTCAAGCCTCATTTGTTCATCTAGTTTTTCAAGAGTTTTACCATATTGGCTCAATAGACGTTCAAAGTGTAGCTTGTGAATGCCATCTACACTAGACACATAATCATCAAAAGCAACAATTTCTTCCTTTACTCTAAGACTAGCAAGATCATTCAAGGGAGCATCATTTGTCTTAGAGGAGGAGAAAGGTGGGAAGACTTGGCCATAAGGCACTTGACGTTCTTGACGAGAGAGTCCTCATTGGGGGATTCAAAGAGTGATGTGGGGGAAGTGGAGGTGGTTTCCATTGCGGCCATCTCACTAGTTGTGGTTTCTTCTTCATCACTCTCACTTGCGGAGTACTCTTCTTGAGTCAAGAACACAAACTTTGGTTGTTTCTTCTTTGGTCTACCCTTCTTCACAAATGGCTTCTTTGATGGTGACTTGGTCTTGCTTTTGAGGATGAGCTTTCCACCATGATCTTCTCTCTTCTCATAAGGGCACTCGACAACAAAGTGGAATCTATCATTGCAATTGTAGCATGACCTCACCCTTTGACCATTGTTGTCATTCCTTTGATACCCACTTGACTTGCTGCTTCTTTGATTGTCTTCTTTAGCCTTGTGTGGATCAACCCAAAAGGTTTTTCCATAGAAGGCCATGTGCTCATTGTACTCATGTCTTATGTCCTCGGGACACATCTCTAGCCTTGCTTCTATGCTTGCTTGAAGAGGAACCTCTTTCTCAACCACACTTGCTTTTAATGCAAGATTAGAGCTTCTTTGCATTCCTATGGCACCAGCACAAGCATCTTCCGCATTTTGTGCGGAAACCTTGTAGGCTTGAATCTCTTGCATCACTTGATTGGAGGTCATCTCATTGAAGTTGTGCTTTCCTTAAACACTCTTCACATCCGCGGGCTCATATGGGGTGAGAGCAAGAATGTACTTCAACTTGATCCACTCATCATCAATATGGTGAGCACCGAGGTTCTTGAAGGTGGTGGCAATTGCCTTGAGTCTTCTATACATCTCTTGATGATCCTCACCATCCATCATAAAGAATCCCTCCGCTTGATTTGAGAAAGCTATGTATCTTGTTTTCTTCATGCTCTCATTGCCAACAAAAACATCGGAGAGTCCTTGCCAAGCTTCTTTGGCGGTGGAGAAGTGTTGGATGTGAGGTAAGTCCTTGGGCCCAATGGCGACTTGAATCATGTGGAGAGCGGTTGCATTGAGTTGGCTATTGACCGTCTCTCTTCTTGTCATGTTGGTGGGATCCACGGCCTTGAATCCTTCCTCAACGATCCTCCAAAGCTCGATGCAAGAACTGCGCATATGAGAGATCATTTGATATTGCCATTGACCAAAGTTTAATGCATCAAGCTTAGGTGGATCTCCTCTATTGTTAATATGAGGATGAGGAACCGGCGGGTCGGGTGAATACCAATGTGGGAATTCACCTTTCCCGTCGCCCTTGGTGGAAGACTTAGCATCGGTACCTTTGTCGGCACCCTCCTCATCTATCCCCACATTCTCCACTTGTGGAGTAGCGGGTTTTTCCGGAGGTGGAGGAGCATTAGCAGTTTTAGCTTGCATGAGTTGCGCTATCATTTCACGCAACTCGTTTATTTGAGAGGTCATGGAAGTCATGGATGATTCCAAAGATTTGAACTCACCCATGGAAACTTGACCCGAGCCCTCACTAGGTGGTGGATCCATACTCTTAGGCGGTTAAGCCTGAATTAAGAGCCGAGGCTCTGATACCAATTGAACGGATCGTAAGGGCACCTAGAGGGGGGGTGAATAGGTGCTACTCAAATTTTAATTCTTTTTCAATTTAGGCTTGACACAAAAGGTAAATTCTCTAGATATGCAACTAAGGTGAATTTACCTATATGACAACTAGCAAGCTAAGCAAGATACAATATATAAAGGCAATAAAGGATAGAGGTAACCGAGAGTGGAGCACACGGAGACACGAATGTAATTCCCGTAGTTCCTTCCTTTTTAGGGGAAGTACGTCTACGTTGGAGGGGTGTGGTTGCCACAAAGGCCTAACCAATGCCACAAAGGCTCACCCTATTCTCCGGTGCAAGCTTCCGCCACAAAGGCCTAGCTCACTTTCCACTAAGGGATTCCTCAAGGCGGAATCGGCCTTTACAATCTTGGGGCACGCATCCACAACTGAATTGGAGGCTCCCAAGCACAACACAATGTTGTCAAACAACAAGTAGCAATATATCAAATACACAAATCAAGGTCTTGGGACACAAGGGAACCCAAGACACAAGGGCCCTCAAGCAAATGAGAGGGGAAAGTAAATCGCTTCGGTGAGGATGTAGATCAAGGCCTCCTCCTTCGATTCTCCAAAGATCAAGAGCTTTGGTGGGTTGAGGGGGGAGATCTTGTGGATTTGGTGGCTCCAAAATGGTGTTCTTCAAGCTTGGGATGAGCAGCTCTTTGGGGAAGAAGGAGGGGGGTATTTATACCCCCCCCCGAAAATCTGACCGTTGCCAGCCAGGAAAGTCCGGCTAAAGCCGGAGTTAAGTCCGGCTATAGCCGGTCACACCAGCTATAGCCGGCCTACACACCGGCTAAAGCCGGTCTGAAAAATCCGGCCTGGCTGAAATAGCCGGACAAATGTCCGGGTTGCAATAGAGAGGCATTGCCCTCTCGAAATCTGGGCAGTCCGGCTAAAGCCGGTCAGGGGGCCGGCTATAGCCGGCCTAACTGGCCAACCTTCAATAAAATCTTCTCCCTGAGCATATTAGAACCATTTCCTCAAGAATTTCCTTTGGGCAATAATAGTTATCAAGTATAACATAGGAAACCCAATATCTTGTGCAAGAATATAATAAACTCCTGCAAAGCATAATCACCACATTAATAGATAATGTATTGTTAACAAACGCCAAAATCAATTAGGCGGGAAATGCACTTTCACCGGATCTACTGAATCTTGGCCTAAAGTGTCTGGATCTGTATGGATTTGTTGCATGTTTTTGTATGGATTTGCTGCATGTATTGAATGGATTTATGCATGTTTGTATGAATCTTTTTAAAATCGATCCATGTTACTTATGAAAATATCCAAGGAACTTTGTATGTGTAGTATGAATTTATGGGGATCTTTTTACATGGATCTTGCTCAAATGTAATAAAGAATTTTATATTAGAGTGGATGGATCCACACTAATAATCCTATAGAACTTTTTGCAAGTGCATCATCTGACCAGAAACCTAAAAGGATCTCGTAATAAAAATCTGAACATGGGCATGACTTTTTTGGCAAAATTGTCTCACCAATCTTAATGCACTTACGAATTTCAACGGCTAGCGATAGCGACCTGGTGCCATAATGTTCGGACAAAATCCACGTTATCTAAAGCCCCTGCTTGTATGAAGCTGCGCTGCTTCCCGACTGCCTGAACATGTGCTGCCCCCTTCTGCCACCGTCACGCCTCCGCCTGGTACAGGAGCCGTTGAGACTTGCGACGGCTGAAAGTCAAAACAATATCAGATCTACACCTTTCTTGTTTTCCCTACGAGGATATGCATGCAGAGCTTCATATGTGTCTTGCATATACTTCCTTCGTCCACCAAAGAGTACTTCTAACTTTTTTAGAGAGTCAAATTTTTTGATTTTGACCAAGTTTTCAAAAAAATGTAATAATATTTATTGAAAGAGAAAGCTATACAATAAAAATATATTTCATCATGAATCTAATGAATTTAATTTGATGGCATAAATATTGGTGCATTCTCCAAGATAGTTGGAAGTACACTTTTTTTAGGACGGAGGGTGAAATCCGTCAAAAAAAAGAAAATTATGTTATAAGATCTAAACATTACTGTCTAAAAGAAGAAGAAAGTAAAGGAAAACATGGTGGTTATAAAATTAGAGGAAAAATGAAGAGCTCGCCACTTGCGTGTTGTTTAATCAGTATAATCACTCCAACCCGCAGATCGTGTGCTTGCTTTTGGTGAGGAGCTAGACAAATGCTCCAGCGAGTCCACGAGCGCCAGGCATTCTCCCCTCGTGCCTGAGCTCCAAGATCCATCCATCCATGGCGGACACGGCCATGCTCTCCGTCCTATTCCTCTCGCTCGCTACGCCTCTCTTGCTCCTAGCCCTCCTCCTCGGGAGCCGGAGGAAGCGCCTCCGGCTGCCGCCGAGCCCGCCGTCCTTGCCCGTCATCGGCCACCTCCACCTCTTCAAGAAGCCCCTCCACCGCGCGCTGGCGTCCCTCGCGGCGGCGCACGGCCCCGTGCTCCTCCTCCGGTTCGGCTCCCGCCGCGTGCTCCACGTCGCCGACCCCGCCGCCGCCGAGGAGTGCCTCGGCACGCACGACGTCCTCTTCGCCAACCGCCCGCACCTCCCCTCCGCGCGCCACCTCTCCAACGGCTACACCACGCTCGGATCCTCCAGCTACGGCCCCAACTGGCGCAACCTCCGCCGCATCGCCACCGTCGAGGTGCTCTCCGCGCACAGCCTCCTCCGCTCCGCCGCCGTGCGCGCCGCCGAGGTCCGGGACACCGCGCGCCGCCTCTTCGCCGACGCTGGGGCCGCCGCCTCGGAGTCGAGGCCCGCGCGCGCCGACGTCAAGGCGCGCGCGTTCGAGCTCGCGCTGAACGTCGCGTCGCGGATGATCGCCGGGAAGCGGTACTACGGCGGCGAGGAGTCCGAGGAGGCGGCCAGGTTCCGGGAGATGGTGCGGGAGTACTTCGCCATGCACGGGGCGTCCAACCTGCAGGACTTCCTGCCGGTGCTCGGCATGGTGGACTTCGGCGGCGCCAAGCGGCGGGCGATGAGGCTGTCCGCGAAGCGCAACGAGTGGGCGCAGCGGCTCATCGACGAGCACAAAGCCACCGTCGCCGATGACGAGGGGAGGAGGAGCCGTGGCAGGACGATGGTCGGCGACCTGCTGGACATGCAGGCGTCGGACCCGGAGGCGTACAGCGACAAGGTCATCAGAGCGCTCTGCCTGGTGAGCAAATACTTGGCTTCATTTCATCTTGCTACGCTGACTACTTCTCTCGCGCGTTCTGCTTCGCAAACTGCAAGAGCTAGAGACTGCATTAGCATCTGCTCCTGGATTTTATCAGTAGCAAATCATACGAATTAGTGAAAACTATTAAGGCTGCATTTGGTCAAGAGTAAAGGATTACTCCAATCAAGGCGCCGTCGCAAGCACCATCGACAGAGACTGGCCTCGATATACCTGTAATTGGGCAGACCCGTGGGTGTTCGTCAGCTGGCCATTCGTGTCCGTCTGACATCAACGGGACGTCCGCTACTGTCCATTCATTTATCTGATGTTTACTTGGCGTCCAACGGACAACAATAAAGCCGCTAAATGATACATAGGTCGCAGGCCGCACCGCCTTGGTAACTGCGAGCGTGTCTCCTATGCGCGACCCAAGCGACGTAGGCCCCGCCACTAGCGCCTTATCCTCCCAGCATCTCTCCTCCTCCACCCGTTCTCCTCCCATCTATTTTCCTTTTTATTTTTTTCTTCTCTTTACAGTGCGCCATGGAGGACACGGCCGCGCTGCAAGGTCTGGCCGCCCAACACTTGCCTAGTCCCGGGAAAGAGCAGCACATCATAGCAAAAAATAAGATGGCACCTAGCCATCCGCCGGTGGCCTCCATCTTTCACAGCGCCGCCGAACGTCCACCGCGCGCCATCGATAGCTTCTGCTCCGACCTGCTCCCTGACCGCAGGCTCGAGCACGACTCCGTTAAGCTGTTGTGCCTTGTTACTTCGTGGTTGCCGTCGACCTCGACTGGTTGGCCGCCTCGAGTCCTCGAAAGCACCATCGACAGATACTGTCCACTTCCTTTTTAAAAACCTCTTAATTCCTCCCAACCAAGCAAGTTGCTAAATTAAGTGTTCAGAATCGCGATGAAATCTTCAGTTTCGGGCACTACAGCGACTTGGTTGGCTTTTACTCCTACTTCGTAGCCAAGGAGCTTCCGAGCTTGGTTGTTAATCCATCTTAAATCACATCCTTATCATCTAAATTGACACCTATTTTCCTCTCCACATCTTCAGCAATCTAGAAATGGAAACATTTTAGCAGTCGCTGAAAACCCAAATTTTCTTTCTGCCACCGAAAAGCGACACCTTTCACAATCCATATTCTTTGGCACGTTTTATTCATGCATTATATGCATTGTACTAACAGATATTAGTAGCGACCTAATGTAGGAATGCATCTTCTTCCTCTTCAAATGAATTAACTCTGAAAATTTCCACAGTACCACGTGATGCAATGGCTCATTTATCAGAAAACTTGGAGGAATATTATACTGGACCCATCAATAAAAAAAGACGAGTGCTGACAATCCCCCGGGAGGCTGGAACTTTCCAGCCTCCTGGTCCAGGTGCTGACACATGTCCTATTTAGACCTCCAACCCCGCAGGTTGCTGCAATGGAGCAAAAATGTATCGCTCGGAACAAAAAATTTGTGTAATTGTAGCAAAAATAGTTTTCACCTAAATCCCTCAAATGCTTGTATGAAGCAAAAAAACCTCTTTTTTGCTTCATCGTAGCAAAAACGATTAGACCACAACACAGACATGACTCGCCGGAAACCTCGCCGGAGACCTCGTAGCAAAAAAATTATGCTTTTGTAGCAAAACTAAGCTCATCAGAGATATCGAAGGAGACCTCTCCGATGACCTCACCAAAGACATCGTCGGAGACCTCGTAGCAAAAAAATCATGCTATGTGGCAAAACCCGACTTCACCGCCCACTCTAGCCAGATACCTCGTAGCAAAACTTTTTATTATTATAGCAAAACTACACAACGATTGTAGCAATAAATTTGTTCTATAGTAGCGTCGTAGCATAAAAATCTCGGACATACCCCCGATAAAACTAACCACAGAGTAGTTGTAGCGAAAGAACACAGATTAATTGTAACATCATAGCATTTTGAGAACACCAATATAGCAAAAGGAATTTGAAGTATAGCAACAAATCCAACTTATGGGGCAAAACACGGAACACAAAAGAAAACTTCGCATGATGCAAAACCAAAAAACTATTTTAGCACAAAAAATCTCCCTATGGTGCAAATCCATAAGGGGCTGTTTGGTTTAGGGGATAACCCCAAGTGGCTAGGGATAGCCACTGAAAAAATGGTTGCCACTCGTTTGGTTTAAAGGGTGATAGTGGCTAAGGATAACCAGATTCTAGGCATATTCCTCTAAAACGGTGGCTCACCATATCCGGCAAAATCTGGCGGATGAGCTCAACCACTTGTGGTTGGAGACATTTCACTCCCTCACCGCACGCGAAAAAAATGAAAACGCACGCCAAAAAAAAGAAAACGCTCGGCCCTATGTCCCGTCTTCTCACTCTCTCTCTCTCTGGTAAATCAAGGCGGCGACAGAGGCCAAAATCCAAGTTTGGCGGCGGCAAGAACTCGGGTGCGACGACGGGAGACATAGGACATGGCGGCGATCCTCCCTTTCCCCTGCTTTTTTTTGGCCCGCGCGGCAAGAACTCGAGATCTCTGCGATGGCGGTGGACATGGGGGGCGATGGGGGAGACTGGAGAGGGCCATGGAGGGGCGACGGAGGCGCTGCCCTGGGATGGTAGGCGAGGCGACGGGGCGATGCCCTGGGATGGTCGCCGAGGCAACGGCTGACAGAGGGCTCGAGGAGCCGACGGGCCAGGGAGAGCTCAAGGAGACGAGGAGGCGACCTAGGGATGGATAGACATGCGAGGGAGGGCTCGAGGAGGGAGACGGGTAGCGGTCTGCCCAACCACTTCTCAACCAAACAAAAAACTAGATCATCCCTTACACTCAACCAAACAAGTAAAATGGCTACCTCTGACCAGATGGCTGTGAATATCCCTAGCCACTTGGACATATCCCCTAAACCAAACAGCCCCTAAAACTATGTCAGCACAGCGGGCGCTTGCTTGCAGCACCCGACTCCGAGGATGCGCCGGTAGTCGGCCTCGTGGCTGTCGAGGAGGGAGTAGAAGGAGAGGCGGTCGTTGCAGAAGCCGTCCACGCGGAGGCAGCCATGCTTAGCACCGACGGGGGGATCGAGGCCGGCGATGGCCTCCATCTCTGGTGAGTAAGCTATCCTAGAGGAGGAAGAACCCCCCTCACCCGGACGTTTAGGACGCCGCGCCAGCGGTGGAGCGGCTGGGAGGCAGCGCGCTCCGTTGAGGCCTGCACCGGCGCTCCGTCGCGGCCCGCAGCAGCGGAAGTTGACGAGATCTGCCGGATGTCCGGGCAGACAGCCACGACGACCTGCTCCATAACCTCTAGAAACCACCGCTGAGCTTGCATCCCGCCTCCTCCAACAAGCAGCCAAGCTCGTGTCCTCAACGGCCGTGCGGCGCCGCCGCTCCTCGTCATGCAGCAGTTCCAAGCACCAAAAGGCGAGGGAGATTAATTTGGGCAAGTAGGAGGATCGGGCTTGGAGCTGAGCCGCATCGACCGGATAAGGCAAAATCCACTTGAGCGGTGGTTGGTGGCACCCGTGAAAAAAAATACCCGTTCGATTGGGGAGCATCGGACGGCTAGCCTCCGGCTTAAGAGAAGCATTTTCCATAAAAAAATCGGATACACTATTCAAGAATAAGCCGGATGCGAAATCTGCCTTAATATAATGGACTCTACAAAATGTGCATGTAGCCCCTGTGACTATTTTTTCGTGGAGTAAGCTAATTACAGAATGTACCTGATACAATAGATTACTACGCAGCCCATGTATTAGCTAGTGATTAATTTAGGTGATACATGTACTGAGCATGGTACCAGTCTACCAGATAATCCATTGCAAGTTCGAAATTTGTTTTTGTCATATCGTTGCAGTCTGAACTAAAGATCAAATGCCACCAGCTTCTTGCTATATCCGGACTTGCCTTGGCTGCTCAGAGCATATTAGTTGCATCGCTCTGTTACGATTGATCTTAACCATCAACACATCAACAGCTCATGTCAATCTTTGCTGCAACAGAGCATCCTGCAAACAGGGACGGACACCTCATCGAGCGCCATTGAATGGGGCATGGCGGAGCTGCTAAACCACCCGACAGCAATGGCCAAGGCAAGGGCGGAGCTCGACAAGGTTGTCGGCACGGGGCGCCTACTGGAGGAAGCTGACCTGCCAAGCCTAACCTACCTCCAGTGTATCATTACGGAGACCCTCCGGCTGCACCCAATTGCCCCGCTCCTTGCGCCGCACGAGTCATCCGCCGACTGCACCGTCGCTGGTTACGACATCCCAGCGGGGACGATGCTTCTTGTCAATGTACACATGATGCACAGGGACACAGGCATATGGGAGGAGCCGATGAAATTTATGCCGGAGAGGTTCGAAGGTGGAAAGAGCGAGGGGAAATGGATGCTGCCATTCGGCATGGGACGGAGACAGTGCCCAGGCGAGGGATTCGCCATGAAGGTAGTCGGCCTCACGCTGGGCACGCTGATGCAGTGCTTCGAGTGGAGCAGGGTCGAGGAGGAGGAGATTGACATGTCTGAAGGGTCTGGGCTGACCATGCCCATGGCCGTGCCGTTGGAGGCTTTGTACTGGCCTCGTGCAGAGATGGCGTCGGTGCTAAGAACACTTTAGGGGGGAAAAGTAGGATCATTTCTTGGCTTCTCTAAAAATTTGACTAATAGAAAAGCACTGCAAGAACAGGAGATCCAGAAATTACCTTTGGTGAACTGTGTAGTTCTCTATCACATGCTGAACATTTGTATTGGAGAATGAATATTTCGCAAGATTATTGGAACCAAAACTTGGACACTATTGATAGCTCCTGGCTACATGAGAACATGAGGTTTAAGGAGAAAAGAAGAAGAAAACGTTAGATATGCACAAAGGTCGGGCACAAGCAAAATCAGCAGGAACTGATGCACACAAAAATTATGAACATGACAAATAAAATCAGGCATGACAGAGAAGTGGACCTTACCTAATGCTACCTGCATGTTTTCATACTAACGAACTTCATAACTGATAATCGTTATGATAGAAGATATCCACAAGCTGTTAGAGGTATATTTAGTCGCTTAGATGAAAAACCAACTGAAAATCAATGAGGAATCTCAAGATAGTCCTAGGAACATGGTCATCAGATCATGGATGTGTTTCAACAGGCATGAAGACAGCAAAATTCAACTGGACAGATATTGATGGCTAGGTTTCAATTACCAGATCTGTGGATAATCTGAAGTCCCTTAAACACATCTACTACAAGAGTTCGGATGAAATATTATTGGAGAACGTCAATCCTGAACCTTCGGTTCCCTTCTACAAACTGCACTGCTCACAAAGCATCTTGCCCGGCACATGAGCCACCACCTACACAGAGAGATCTCCTAATGACAACATAGAACCAAAAGGCAGCATCCTCTTTCCATCTTAAGACCTCAGCTAGTACTAGAAGAGATTTTCGAGTTACTGTGCATCGCACACACGTCCACCAGAAGCATTTTTACCTCGGTAAGTCATAAGCCAGTAAACAGAGCAGCCCATGGGTGAATGAGTCATGCTGGGCTAGGGCCATACAATAGAAACATAGGGTTTCAAATGTACTAGAGCTCTCGTTCTTTCAGTAGGGTTTATGTCGCAGTTAACTATTGTGTCTACCTCTTCTCTTGCTTCCACCATCGTTACTGGATGGTAAGGTAGCAGTTGCCATGCCCCAACTCAATGATGTCAAATCCCCGTTTGTAGGACGCTGTGTTACAGAAATATCGATCAAAAGTTAGGGTTAATTCTCAATAGATTCATGAAGATATCAAGACTCCCGAAGAATAACAAATATAATGTTACCCCAAATAAATAATGCACACATATTTGCAGATAAAAGTGCACTGCATGTGTGGAGAAAGTGAACATGACAACAAATAACACTGATATGTCACATATGTCAAAGAGCAACCAATAGGAAGGCTAATTTTATACTTTTTTTTAAATTTCTTACTTCATGTATCAAGAATATAGAAGGAATCAAAGGTAATGCCGTTTACAAGATGATATATAGTCTGGACGCTATTATGTTTTGCATCTACTGTGCATTATACTATCTTTATAGACATTCATATTTCTACCAAAACATGTTCTTAGCTGCATCTCTTTTTTACGTTACCAGCTGTTTAAATATTATCATGTCCACCGTGCAAGCTCAAGACTATATTCATGATAGATATTTCCAACCATAGTGTAACAATGCATAATTAACACAAAGGATGTGCTGCTTAAAATAACTCAAAATGACGACTTCAGTAATTTTCAGTTAGTAGCGCAGCTGCATAATACAGAGTTAAAGGTGTCTGTCTTCAAAAAATTATCAGGTCCATTTGTTCCGATTTTTTTATGTCTCCTTATCTAATCCCACCAATATTTATAGCTCAGTAGTGTGACACTATTTTGACAAAGATTGTGAACTAAGGAATATGATAAATGAAAAGATAGTGTAAGGCAACATAATGCTATCAAATAAAGCATGTGAATGAGAAGAAAAAAAACAGATCAGGCTTACCGCTTATTTATGATGAGGAAAACAATTGTAGCAATATATTCCTTAAAAACATCGAGCCAAAAACCTTTACCAGAATGTTCCACGCTCTTCTAAATTAGACTTTCCAGGGTGCCCTGCATACACATGCATTTTCTGATGCCCCAGAACTAGTCACCACTCCCAAGGCAAGGTGATTACATTCTGCAAATGCCAGTTGGCAGACTTATGGATGAATGTATAGAAAAAATAGACATGCTTTCTCCAGCTGGAAGAAATCAGGGATAACATCGGTGATGCTTTTCTACAGACTCCTTGAATATAATCACATGGCCTGACAGGATATATAAGATACTCAAGATGTTGAATCCCATTCTTTGGGTGTCTATTATAATACGCTTCTATATTAGAGAAAGAATCTATAGAAGCACCATTATGCGTAGTGTCCCTACCTGAGTTGAGTGCCCATGAATATTAATTGAATCATAGGTTATATCCATCCCTCAGCTATAATAGATGGATTTATTTACTAGTTACTGCTGCTAATACCTCTTGACATTTTAGGTGCGAGTATAGAAATTACATTACCACCCTCCAAACAAGAATAATTTAAGCTGTATCTGTAAACCATACGATGACTCAATTTAACAAAAGCACAACATACAACATAGAACCTTCGCAAATCTAATAGTTGAAAACAAAACTTCATCTAACAACTAATGCTGACAGCTGAAATTCACATGCACTTGACTGGATACAGATTGCATGAAGCCATGACTCAATTAGTCTCTACTTGTGATCACACTCCTACAATAAGGTACAGACACATCACTAGTCTAAGAACAATAAGGAATTAAATGATCCATCCAAGTCCTTTTCTGTTCCCAGCTTCTTAAGGCTTCAGGGATTGCCCCATAATAGTTGAACTGACACAAGAATACTAATACTTGAGAAAATCAGGCACTAAAGGGCGACACATTACTCATGTACCCTTCTCCTGCTACAAGAGACCAGCCAATCCATAGATCGGTCATCCATCTACAGTAGAACTTTGCATATCAATAAGAGATCGATCAAACCTAGCAACATAGAACCTGTAAACAACGTAACAGTTAAGAACCTGAAAGCCTATAAATATAAATTTGGAAAGCTTTTTAAACCTGGCATCAACTAGTAGCTACCATGGACAATACAATTCATGAATGAAACTAAATGCTGGTTCTGGTAGTAATGGAATTAGATAAATTCAACCATGAAATGCTGCGAATTGCCCACTAATCAGGGTGTAAACAATCTTTCCAGCAGCACCAATATTCACAGCTATGGTATTATACAAGATGATGAAAATGACACATTTAGATTCATGATAATTTGAATATCAAAGCATGCCCATTAACCCCGAACTATCTAGCATGACTTATCTTCGCTACTTTATCTGAGATTTAAAGCAGCTTATCATATTTAATCTGACAAAGGAGGATAAACTTGATCCTCCAGGAAACTAAACCATATTATCAGACAAAACTATTACAATCTAACACCCAATGCTGTAGAATGACAAAAGCAAGCAGAGAGCACAAACTTACCGCATCATACACTGGGAAGAGACAGTGATGGTGCAAACCCAGTGTACAGGTAGGCTTCGTTCACGGTCGCAGAACTTATTTCAGTGAACCTATCAACATGCATAGTCTTGACATCGAACCGAAAGTAAGTGACATTCTGCTCAACCGGATCTCCCAAGTTCTCCTTCGGATGATCTAGCTTTATGAACAAGCACCCCTCAGATGCACCTATGATGCCTCGAAACCGGTCTCCCCATTCCTCGGGCAGTTTGATCTTGTGGTGCAGCTGCCACCGGTCACTGAACGCCATGAATGTATAGAAATACAGGACACATCTCTTATCCGCACGAAATAGGTCCGAGACCACAACGGTAGTCCTGCCTTCTTCGGATTCCAGAGTGGTGATCTGATTGCTGAACATCATGGTGCGGCCTAACAGGACAGGCGAGATGTCGAGAATGGAGAACTCCATTTCGC
This sequence comes from Dactylis glomerata, assembly GCA_007115705.1. Taxonomy (NCBI): domain Eukaryota; kingdom Viridiplantae; phylum Streptophyta; class Magnoliopsida; order Poales; family Poaceae; genus Dactylis; species Dactylis glomerata. The sequence continues at coordinate 276,096 of QXEO01001081.1, read as the reverse complement.
CGCGGGTGTCCAGCACGAGCCACCTCCGCGTGAGAGTAATCATCCAGTAGAAGCAGCCATGGGCATGGTTGCGCTGTCCCAGCCGAACGCCCATGACTCTCCGCATGCTCAAAGCGTGGTGCACAGGAGGTGAGAGCACACGCCACTGCCGGGATTGGGAGCAGAAGGCGAAGGCGACCAGCTTGCCTCGGCAGCAGGCCATCCAGATCACGGCGAACGGTGGCGAGGAGCCGCGACGGTCGTCGTCGTTGGCGCGAGAAGCCAGGAAGATCTCGTTACTGCGGGAGTGAAGCCCCTCGTCCCCGCCGCGCTGGAGGTAGGGGTTCTCGACGGAGGCGGCGAGGTCGTCGGGGATGGGCGGGAGCAGGGTGTAGCGCCGGAAGAGCGGGTCGCAGACGGCGACCTCGGTGAAGGCCGTGGAGCCGGACGGCGCGGCGCGGTCGAGGAGGAAGCGGCCGTCGCGGTGGTCGCGGACGAGCCATGCGCGGCCCGGGGGCGGGAGGAAGGCGAAGGAGAAGTCGGCCGCGAGGGCGAGCGCGCGGGCGGCGGGGGCAGTGGGGTTCGGAGGGAGGGCCGGGTAGAAGGCGGCGCCGTCGGGGAAGAAGACGCCGAGTGGGGGCGGGGCGTGGAGGGAGCGGAAGCGGCGGAGGAACCGCGGGGAGGTGGCGACGCGGCGGAGCGAGGCGCAGGACGCGGAGGCGCGCGCGAGGTCCGCCGGCGACGGCACGTGGATTAGGACCTCCGCGAGGAGGTCATCGGGGAGGGCGAGCAGGCAGCCCATTGGCGGCGGATCTGCGGCGGCCGAACGGAGAAGGGTTCAGAATGCTCGGTCAGGTTGCAGCCTCGTGTTGCGAATGGGCAGAGCGGCTCGGTGAGGACGGTCGGGATTTGTTTTTTCCAATCAAGGTCGGTCGGGCTAAGATACCGCCAATCTTGCGAGGCCGGGTCTTGGAGGCCCAAAATGGATCAAGCCCAAGCCCAGCCTGCCCTAGTAATATGAGTTCTAAAATTAGGTTTTCCTAAAAAAGAGATCCCTAGAAAATGACTTCTAAAATTTACTAAAAAGTCATTAGTTAAAAAATCTGGGATTATTTTTCTCGAAATACCACCTTTAATATTAGTCCATCTAAAATAGCTAGACTACTAGTCGGGCCAAAACCTTCGATGGGAGTACTACTGAAATGCAGAGAAAAACCTTCACCTTCATCATTTTCTGTTAGGCTCTCTCATCTTTAGCAAACAAACTGGTGTCAACGGGTGTGACGAACCACAATTTATTACATTACATTTTAGTAATCTTCAACTTTAAGTTTATGTTTTAACGCACATGTGAATAAAGGTCTCATGGCTCTATCCTTCTCTTGACGTGGTTGTTGCTAACGTGGTTAGCACCGAGTATTTTGTGGTGCTTTTATCTCGTGGATCTTATTTCTAGATTTGGTGGTCTGTTGTTTGACACTTCATTTTGTCTCAGTGTTGGTGGTGTAGATAGCTGTATGAAGTTACATGTGGTCACAAGTTTGCATTTTGTTCTTTTGTTCTTGCAACCTTTTAGCGTTAGCACAACCATAAGTAAGTGGTTTTGCAGCATGCCTTGTAAGTGGTGTATCTTCAGCCATAATGTTCTTAGCAATCTTAGGCTCTTCAATTTTGTGTGCTAAATTTGGATTGTCCATGTTTGGTCTTATGTGAATTCTTCAGTTTGGAGGAACATCAATATGTAAAACGTAGAGCTAGAGAAGATGTCTTCAAAAATCTTTGGTAAAAACTTTTAGTTCATGCATCTATATTTTTCTATTTATTTCTTTTCGCTGGTCTGATGGACTCTGGTTAATTACTGGTAAAGTAGGGTCATTAACTAAAGAGACTAAGATTACTTCTCACAAACAACTAAGATGAGACCAATAACCTCCCAAAAGACCTAGCCACCTAGTAGCCAATGCCATAATTTAAATGGTTCTCTCGCTCTATAAGGGCCGATTAGGCAAATGGAAGGTGAGTAAAACCACGAACTAATAACTTTAGTTAAGTTTATGTTCTCCATAGGTTTGTATACCACTGAGTGCTGTAAGTGGATATGGTATATATTTCTTCCCAGAACAAAAGTCCCATGCTTATATATCCATCATTTTATGATTTCTAAGGGTAAAACGAGAGAACATGTGGTGTTTTGGTTTCGACGATTCTTGATTGAGTGAGTTAATTGTCTGGAGCTTCCACATTGGACAACATCGATGGCGGTGAACATGATGTCAATGTGTTTTGTCAGTGATGTTTTCTGTTCTCATTGTCTTCTTCCTATATTGCTAGGTAATAAAACCACAGCTCAAAAGTACCTTGCGAAAGGTGATCTTGGGTCACATTACGCTCATCGGCCTTAGTTTCCCACTTATTTGGGTGGATGGCTCAAGTATCTTTTCAAAATCTAGAATATATGTTAGTTCAACTTGTGCAGGTTTGGTCTTCAAATGGTTTTTCACCGTAATCATGCTAGAACATCATGATCCTTCAAGGGTCAAGCTATAAAGCACATTTTTAAAGAATCTTGACATAATTTTCATTTTATCATGTCTCTTTTCACATATTCGCTTTATACTAATTTCCAAAAAAAATGAGGTTATAAAGTTTGATCTACTATAGCTATTAAAATTTTATATGCAGATAAAAAGTAATTGTACATTTTGTCGAGAATTATATATAAGAACATAAAAATGTCCTAAGTGGATGTGCATGATGACCTCCAAACTTCCAAACATACTCACATTTAACTATTTGATTTAATTGATGTTTATAGTATTTGTATAGTCTGAATTTTCACTTCAAATTTTGTGAAAATGTATAATAACAATCGAACTCCTAGCAGCGGCGGGCGCAGGATTTCGACAATGGGTATTCAAAGTCTAAAATTTTGTTCTCCAGAATAAGGTAAAAAACCAAAACTACCGAATTTTTGTAATTTTTTTCTTTGGGAGGCTTCTTTTGCTAACTTTGAGGCTTTTTTTAGTGAGTGCGAATCGTAGAGGGGAGAATTCTTTTTCAGTAGAATCAGGCGTGAGAGAGTGAGAGGCGCTAAGTGCGTTGTTAGCTATGATTCGTCTTCGATGCCTGTTATGAGTTTTCCCTCAGTCGTTTTCGGTCAGTTTTTAGTTGGGCCAAGTCCTGCCGATGCAGAATAACAGAGTTTGGCCATGGGCCGTTGGGTGTCGCCGGGACATGGTTTGATCGCAGGAGTTCCCTACGCATGAGGATCACAGGAGTCGTGCACATGAGCTGAAAGTTAGACAAATACCAAAAGTAACTCATACATATACTGTATATACGAAATGTTTTGCCAAAAATTATGGGTGTTCAATTGAATACCCTTGAATTGAGCTGGACCCGCCCCTGACTCCTAGGTAGATGGGGAGTACTTGTTTTTTCTCATTTTCGATCAAACACTGCTATCCCAGTTGGCTCAAGCCGATGCTAGTAACTCGGGGTTTTGGCTAGCAGAGACTAGGAAACATTCTGGTTCAAACACCGAATTTTTAGAAAATTGTTCGCAACAAATAAGACCTCGAATGGAGAACTCCTATGCTTGCTGGTTAAAGCGATGTCAAGGAGTACTTAGTAAACCGACTGTAGAGATGATCGATCAACGGGTTGGGACGACGACAGGGCCGCTGTGCTGTCTCAATCTCCAGAAATAAAGAGCATCAACGCGTACGTGTAGACGCGACGGTCTTGATCGACAAAGGATCGATGTTACCTTGTGTCCTAACGAAGCACCATTCTTCAGAGATGTTGCCATCACGGCTAGCTTTTGGTCCTGCGCGCCTGATACAAGTCGAGCACGTACCATGATGATCGAGCTCGAACGCCGGAAAACATGGGACGACGACGACGGTGACGCCTGTCGGTTCGCCGCCTGCCGTACGCGACGCACTGTGGCTGAGTTCATCCTGAACCTGACACGGGAGAGGAGTACAATCAGCTGCCTCTGCAAAATGTAACCACACTGTGGCTGAGTTCATGCGCAGGTGCACTCCAACGCACTCGCATGCAGAAATCTGCACAAAGCAGCAGCGCTGCAGACGGGCATTTCGTCAGTTGTTCAGCGACGAGATGACGGGCACCAACGCCTTCTTTTGCCTTGATTTCAAAAACAAAAACATACACGACGGGATGAATTTTTGGCGCCCTCTATGAGAGTAGTTGGCAGTGTGCACTCATTTTAGTCACCGGGGCAGGCCACTATTACAGATCGGGCTTTTTAGTCCCTCCGTCAAAATGATGTGCCATGTACGATCACGTATATATGGCATACGGGCCGCGAAACATACCGTGTGCGGAAATATCGCACACGGATTTCCTTTATGATTATAACAATTACTTGTTTGGCTGCCACGGAATTGGTTATGGAATTCATTTGAAATTCCATGGGTTTCATCTCATGCCTAACCTTAATACCTATTGGGTACCCTGTCATTTCTGTAGATTTTTCAAAATGAAATGATATCATCATGTCATTTCATTTCATTTCTACCAAATGAAATGAAATGATGGGTGCCAAACGAGCCCTTAGAGATCGTCACTAAATTCACACACGGCATTCAACCGGCTACCGTGTGCTTTAATTTCGCGACGCTTAATCTGTGTCAGCCGTTTTCTTTTTCCTGCTCCATCGCTGGCGTGTTAGCCACATTAATTGTGTATGTAATCCTGAGGTTGCCTTCTCGTATTCCGATCACGACTCTCGCCTTCCACGTACGTGTTGGCGACGGTGGCACTTCCTTGGCTAGTCGCCTGAAATTCAGCGCCACCGTGCTCACATTGATCATGAAATTAATGATACGGTGTTGTAGACTGATAATACACTATAAAATCTTAAGATCGATTACGAGACGAGATTAGCACCTCGGCCACAGTCCTAGCATTCTCCTCTCGACCATCTTTCCATCATTCTACTGCATCGAAATCTAGAGACTTATTGAGTGTGCTTGCTATTGCGGCCATACTAGGAGCAGGCTATACTATATATTTTGAAGATAAAAGCAATCAGAAAAGAAGGATGGGCCGACGTTGATGTCTACGCACGCGTCTGTTCTTGTAGACAGTGTTGGGCCTCCAAGTGCAGAGGTTTGTAGAGAAGCAGCAAATTTCCCTTAAGTAGATCACTCAAGGTTTATCAAACTCAGGGAGGAAGAGGTCAAAGCTATCCCTCTCAAACAACCCTGCAATTACGATACAGAAAGTCTCTTGTGTCCCCAACACACCCAATACACTTATCAGATGTATAGGTGCACTAGTTCGGCGAAGAGATAGTGAAATACAAGTAGTAGTGATGATTATAAGTAGTAAATTTAATCTGAAATAAATATCGCTGCGAGCAAACATGTAACAAAACTGAATGTAAACGGTGTGCAAATCTTGGAAACAAGGCCTAGGGATCATACTTTCACTAGTGGACACATTCTCAACAAATATAACATAATTGAACCAATAGATACTAACACCAATATGCCACTCTAAACAATTCTCCAATGGAAAACGAACAGTAATCATGCGTAGGGCTACGAAGCACTCCTCAAAGTCCGTATTTCCCCAAACTAGATTATCCCACACTGTCACCGTGAATGCACTAGATGATTCCAACAAACACCAAGAATTCATAGAGACATTAACCAAAAAGACACACATAATGCGCACACTGTCACCTTCACATCATGATACAAGATGTCTCTGGAGTTTACAATAATAAAGCACGGGAGTAGCATAATATCTGAATAATAGCATCTACCAATTCAACTAGATACAAAGCTCACGATCACATAAAGATCACATTATGGGAGAGAGAGGTGAACCACATAGCTACCGGTAGAGCCCTCAGCCCCGGGGGAGAACTACTCCCTCCTCCTCATCGGAGGCAGCAACAACGATGGAGATGGCGGTGAGGTCGATGGAGACGGCGGAGACGACGATGGAGACCAATGGAGATGGCTCCGGGGGCACTTCCCCATCCCGGTAGCGTGCCGGAACAGAGACTTCTGTCCCCCAAAATTCGTCTTCGACGGCGGTGGCGCTGCGGAACTGTTCTGGGAAAAACGCCGATTGTTTTAGGGTTTTCCGTCCCGAAGCTTTTTATAGGCGAAAGGGCATCGTCAGAGGTGGACCAGGGTGGTCACCACCAGGGGGCGCGGCCAGGGGCTGGGCCGCGCCCCCTCATGGTGAGGCTGGCCTCTGGCCCCCCTCCGGCTCTCTTTCGGTCCTCGTTCTTCGTCCGGGAAAAATAGGAGTTTGGGTCTTCGTTTTGTCCAATTCGAGAATATTTCCTATGTAGCTTTTCTGAAACACAAAAACAGCAGAAAACAGGGAACTGACACTGTGGCATCTTGTCAATAGGTTAGTTCCGGAAATCGCATAAAAACGCCACGAAGTGTAAACAAAACATGAAGCAAATGGTGTAAAAACAAGCATGGAGCATCAAAAATTATAGATACGTTTGAGACGTATCAGACGTACTGAGCTTTGAACAAGTCAAGTATGCCGCTCTAGATGCTCGCATAGGAATCGAGATTGCTAGGAAGCACTTTCAATTGGCTAGGTACAATAGTCATGTAGATCGTCTCAATGTAGCTCTCCTTGAATAAGTTCAATTATGTCTATATACAAAGTTATATTTTGAATTTACTTAAGAGCAAATGATTGTCCAGTAGTTAGCCGTATAGGATAATTTGTGACACACATAGTTCACGTCATAAAGACCGTGTGCGATACTTACTGATGCAAACAATTCTGTATGAGAAAACGTATGCAATTCGTGACCGTCTTTTAAAATCGCACACATTTTCTTTGAAATATTATTGTGTGAAATAAGGCTCATAAGGCCCCAGCAAGCCTAACCCTACCTTACTCCTTATCTATAAGTATGAGACCAGCGGTGCCCGTTCGGTCACTTGCATTCTATAGCCACCACACTCTTCTTCAGAACCAGCAGGGACCCCGGCCGGCCGGTCTCACTGCTGGCGAGAACCACCAGATCAAGTTCCATCTCTATGGATCTTCTCGCCAGTCTCGTGCCCACCCACGCAGTCGTAGTCTCCAGGGTGACGCCGAGAATGCCGGTCAAGCCGCATCGCCTTCGCCAGTTTACGCGTATGTACGCGACACCTCCCCAGAGGTATATGTTGTTAGCATGCATTTGTACTTATATATAGTGCAGATCTGCTATGTAAGCACTATTAGCAAGGCCAGATCTATTATAATATAGTGCGGATCTGCTATATATAAGCACTGTTAGCAAGGCCGGATCCATTACAATATAGTGCGGATCTGCTATGTATGCACTGTTAGCAAGGCCGGATCCATTATAATATAGTGCGGATATGCTATGTAAGCACTGTTAGCAAGGTCGGATCTGCTATGTATCTTTCAGATCTTGCTATGAGATTTTATATTACTTCTGTTTCCTTTCTTCTATAGGGTTGATATTTTGGTGGCACTGCATAGGAACTGGACAGCCTCAGTTTTTTCAATTGCTGATGTGTAAGAACACAAATCATTTGAACTTGCATTTATTTTATCGATGTAACATCAATATTCTAGTTCTAATTAATGATTTTATTGTGCAGTTTTTCCTACTTTGAGTGTTGCATCCAGAATAGGGGATAAGAAAATTGAGCTGTGGTGCTTCAGACCGTCCATCATCTTTCTAAGATTTGATTTCACTACAAAGTGTTGCTCATATTTAATAAAGGTGATGAGAAGATTGAAGATTGAAGTGAAGGTTCAACAAGGGCTGCACCAGGATATGGTGCATCATTGCCAGCAGAACTTTTGTCCACGAGACGAGACGTAACCAAGAAATATACAACAGCTAGCTAGCTCATTTATATTTCCAGGAATTCAACGTATGTCAAAATTTATGTACATATTGTGTATGAAATATGTGGAAATGCAAGCACATGAGGTGTATGAGATGTACAATAAAATCAGATTTTGTTTGCAATGCTGACTAATGGTACTGGTATGCAATAACACACACGACAAACTATGCAAGACACCATTTGTGAATTACATTACTCTCGACGGTTAAGTACAAATATCCATGTTTAATAGCCTACTGACGGTGACCCCTAAAAATTGCTACAGTGTGCAAAGGCCATCAAGTTCGCACACGATTGCGAAAAAGCACCGTGTGCGAATGGTCCATATCACACACGGTTAAAATAACCTTCTGTGTTAGTCGGCCTCATCGCACACCCCCGTGTAGCGACTGTTTAGTCAACCGTGTGCGACGGGCCGATTCAGCCGTGTGTGAAGGCCTGATCTGTACTAGTGTCCTGAAGGCCCTTGAGTCATGCTCTTCGTTTTGTTTGGCAGCCTAGGTGGCATTACTGGATACTATGCGCCACTTTATTTGGTTGCATATGAGTTTAGTTATGGTCTCACCATTAATATAAATAATAGTCTTTATATTACCGCACATTATCTACTATGAAAGTAGTAACGTAGACAATTAGTATAGACAATTCTAAGTTACTCCCCGGTGTGACGAGCCAGATAGAAGATGCTCATAGGCCAAACTATCACTTCTTGGAGAGTACTACCGCCAGGAACTTCCCATGTCACAGAAATCTGCCGCCAATATTAGTGTCACATACAAACTCGATAGACTGTTACAAGAACTTGACGATCTTGGGTATGAACGCGTGATGACATCTACTATCAAGCAGCACAGGAGCTGATATCAAATGGGTACATGGTGGTTGACTGGTGGTTCTGTTTAAGCCACGTCCGGAATCCGAAGTCAGCTATACATAGATGTGGAACAGTTTGTAGATGTGTGTTTTCAGTATTCTTCTAATATTTCATCTCTCAGAAATAGCTATTACTCAGACAGGGAGTGTAGTATATTGATTCTTCTTTGAATGGGGTCTCATAGCCAGCTAATCTATCCTCTCAAAATCAAGCCCCTTTACAATCGAGATGGGGGCAGCCTGCCCCTTTTATAATAAGGGCATCAACACCCCCGTTCCACCCAATCCATGTGAAATCTCTCACATTTGTCTTGTTTTTCACAGCACCGATGTTTGATGAAGGCACATCAGAAACTGGTCATGGATCAGTTACAGATCAGTTGAGCCACTAAACAAAAACTTGCTAACCGTATGCCTGAAGTCTATTTTTGCTTGTAATGTTTGCAAAGCATGACAGAGTTTCAAATCAACTTGCTAGTTATACAAAACTAGCTCTGCCTTGGAATCTAGACATACCAAGTTCGATCGTTCGGGGACTCTGCTTTAACGGAACGTATTCATCTCCTGCTTCGACAGCCGGAAAATTCGATTTACAGAGAAGTGTGTCGTCACACAATTTGTCTTCAGCTTGCTCGGATTTTGCAGCATGGTCAAATATTAGAAACATGATCTCTGCATTATTTATCCCGCCTCTTTGTGATTACGCGGTTACAGGTAAGATACGACACTATATTTCTGACAAACGAAAATCATTCTCTGGTTCTGTTTGGTACTTCCAAAGCTTAAGCACCTTATAGGTTATGCTGGTTTTTGCTCACTGTAGCACGTCCGGCAACATGGTTGATATGTCCCACCTCCACCACCACCTGACACTGACAGTACTATGGCAAGTTTATGTCTCTCCATGATTTCCATCTTCTAGTCTTACAAAAACTCGATTATTATCGATCTAGATTTTTTTGGCAAGGGGATAGTGAGAAAAAGAAGTATCGACTGGTAAAATGGAGTGTGGTCTGCAAACCAAAAGACCAAGGTGGGCTTGGAATTCATGACCTTCAAGTCAAAAATTCCGCCTTATTAGGTAAATGGCTCTTCAAGCTGCTTACCGAAAATGGTGTTTGGCAGACCCTCCTTAAGAGGAAGTATATTGGTTCGAAACCGCTGTCCCAAGTTTTATGGAAACCTGGTGACTCGCATTTTTGGGCTGGCCTTATGGCATCGAAGAAATTTTTCTTTCCTTATGGTACTTTCTCTATTAATGACGGATCGCAAGTACGGTTTTGGGAGGACACCTGGTTGGATAATGTCCCATTACAAGATCAGTATCCTGCTTTGTATAGTATAGTCCGGTTTAAAAGTGATACCATTGCTAAGGTAATGGCAACCTCGCCACCGGCTGTATCGTTTAGAAGAGACCTATTGGGTAACAGGTTAGCTGATTGGACTGCCTTACAACGACGTTTGGAGTCCATTCAGATGTCCCCAGGTCCAGATGAATTTCGTTGGAATCTCCACACAAACGGAACCTTCTCGGTAGACTCTCTTTACAAAGCAATTTTGCAATCTGATATACCAGTTGATAATAACAAGAAGATTTGGAAGATGAAAATACCGCTAAAAAACAAAAAATTTTGCTTGGTATTTACGTCGGGGAGTGATCCTAACCAAAGACAACCTTGCTAGGCGTAATTGGCATGGAAGCAAAATGTGTGTGTTCTGTCAGCAAGACGAGACTATCAAACACCTTTTCTTCCAATGCCGCTTTGCCAGATCTATATGGTCAATCATCCAAGCTGCTTCCAGCCTGTACCCTCCGACTAGTGTTGCCAATGTTTTTGGAAATTGGCTTCATGGTATCGATCTCAGGTTTAGAACGCTACTTAGGGTGGGAGCGATAGCCGTTATCTGGTCGCTTTGGCTATGTAGAAATGACAAAGTTTTTGATAATAAAAATTGTTCTCTTCTGCAGGTTATTTACAGATGTACCGCTACGCTCCGTTTGTGGTCACCTCTTCAGCGGCTGGAGAACAGAGACCTGTTTACGGAGGTCTGTACACGACTGGAGGCTACGGCGAGGGATATTTTTTCCTCACATGGGTGGCCGCATAATCTTAGGATTGGTCCTCCTCCAACTACTTAGGCGATTTACAATTGCTCGCTACGATATGTATTTTGCCTTCTTTTGAATCATGAACTTTTGGACGGCTGTGTGCATCTTGTTATGCAGAGGCCGGGTGTAATTGCTTGCTAAGTAATGAAAGCCCTTTATCGAAAAAAAAGAAGTACTGTAATGTCATGGAAACTCCTGTTTGAATATTGTGATCTCAAATAGGTAGTTGTTTTGACGTAATCCAAGGGCTCTCGGCCTCTGGACTATAGGATGCGCAAAAGCATTTTAAAGATCAGTAATAACTTCACATTGAGCATGAACGCCCAGTAGCATTAGCATATGTAGATGGCGTCTGGTGAATGTGTTGCAGACTTCCTATTAACTAGTGGCATCAAATCAATCAATTGAACACGGAACATCCTGAGTATAACTCCAAGAGGAATCTTCGTTCATATGTATAAAGCCAATCCATCGTCAAGGAACACACACTGGGCCGGACAACTACATTATCATACCAAGATGGAGATAGGACGGCAAATATATTTGTCAATAAAGGAGCAAACTATCTTGCTCTTTTAATCACGACAGCGATGGTAACTATCAACTAGACTCGCCATCTATGATGTTGATATTGGTGTTATAATATATACCCTAGCCTTTTTTATCAGTTCGGACTTTTGAAATAGTTGCCTAAAGTATCAATCCAATATGATATTAGAGCCGGGAGGTCTCAACTCTTAAGTTTAAGCCCTAGCCAATGCACTATTTAACCTAAAAATAGTTACAGCCCGTCTATCCCATGTCTAGTGTCTTTCCTTTCGTCCAGTCTAGACATGAGGGAGAGTGTTGTAATATATAGCCTAGCCCTTTCCGTTAGTTCGGACTTTTGGAATAGTTAGGGCATGTACAGCGCTGAGCATGCTTAAGTACCAAAAGAAAAATTAATTAGCATAATATATAAAAATAAGAGTCCTGAGCTCCAACGGAAGGCGCTACCTTCGGGCGCTAAAGAGATGTTCTTGTGCCAGGATTAGCGCGAGCGGCCGGTAGATTCTTCTTCCATGATAGAAAAAAGAAGCGAAGCGTCAGACGCATACTTTGGCATCGATGCAAAGCGAGATCCCTGGATCGGCAGGGAATTGAGCAAACGGCCAGGAATCTTATCCTAGCGCCTGCTGTTAGTAGCTGCGTTGTACATGCCCTTAGGGCACCTCTAACCGAAGTACAGAACTTTAGAGGAGTAAATGGATGAGTAAAACAGAGAGAAGTAAAAATAGTTCCAAGCGAACCTCTATATTTAGAGTAGTAAAACTTTTTTTTGCCTCATTTCTTTCTAGCAATCCACATATGCATTCATAGATCTCAAATAGAATATGCGTAGAGTTCATACAAACAATAAAATCACCATAAACCCGACAACTTTTACCGTATCTTTTCTAATTATACTAGTTCCTGAAAAAGGGACTAGTATGAAAGGCCCAGAAGGCCCATATCATTAAGCCGTGATTGCTGGGAAACGCAAATCATAGGTTTGTTGAAAAAACAGATAAACTCACGTCCTGATGCAGCCACCTCCATATCCCGTCGCCGTCGCCGTCGCCGCATAGCACACCCGAGCAGGCCGTCGCTACCGCTCACGTCCCTTCCCTCGATGGTGCAGGACGCGCGTGCACGACGTCTCCTCCTCCAGGCCGCGTCCCTGCGGCTGCCCCTACAGTACATCGTGATGCATATGGGTACTCTTCAAACAGCAATTGGATAACACAACATGGACTATATGATTTGATGAGGGGAAAACAAATTGCTTTCGCTTTAATTTTTAGGGTTGTTTCACGATATCAAACCGCTGCATTGCATCACCATCTGAATGAAAAGTGGAGACGACCGATGGAGACAAGTGTCATTTGTGATTTTTTCTGCACTTCGATGTCCCATTCTGAAACTGCACAAGAGGCTGACGCTTTAGTATGCAGCCTATCAACATCGTACCTTGTTTGATGAATATAGCTGGAATTCATCATCAATGTGTATGCTTTGTTTAATCTTAATTCATCGCGAGGAAGGAGGGGCGTCCATACTCACAGGTAGATTTTGGGCTCGGCGCAAGGGTTGGGGCCCATCAACATAATTTGTTTTTGAGGTGCCGATTTTCCTCAGTAGTATGAATGATACTAGTCACGTTTTTTGCACTAGTATGAACTCTTATTGACCGCAAGATGCACGAAAATGAATGACTATTATTCATTTGAGGGTACCATAAAATAACTCTCTACGGATTATTTTCTACCTCATCACTAGAACCATCGGTGTTAGGTTCTCCACCATCTACGAATTATTTTCTACCTCATCACTAGAACCATCAAAGTTGGGTTCTCCACCATCTATGGATTATTTTTATGCGACAATAATCATCACGATTATAGCGCATTACTAGCACGTGCCACATATTCATCATCGATGTTAAGGACCGATAATCTGCAGTTGTTCTTTGATTTTAGTTGTCACGGATCTCTTCCTAAAATTGCTTGATCAGTTGCTTATCGCCCACAAGTGTTTGATGATGCCATGCGAAGTACAAATCATTGTCCTCATCCTCACTCCATGGTGGTTGTTTCTTCACCTTGCTATGAATTTAAACGAACATGCATTGGCTTCGGCCGGCGATTTCAGTAAGAAAAGAGGTTGAGAAACACACCTCGTCAAATCCGGTATCCAAGAAGCTACCGGAGCTGGCACCGGAACTGGTGCAGGTGCAGGAGGCGATGCTGGCACAAGTGCTGCTACCAGAGCAGGAGCAGATGCCAGTGCCGAAGCCGGCGCCGGGTGCGGTTGCCCACACGAGCTCCTTCAACCCTAGATCCGGCAACTTGCGGCGGAGCATTGAGGAAGAAGACATCAGGGCAGAGGTTGGCAGAAACTCGACGAATCCAACGGTACCTCGACAAATCCCGGCGCGATTTGGAAGAAATCATGGTGGCGGAAACTTGATCCCCTCGTTGATTCCGGCAATGGCGAGATGCAGCGAGCGACAGAGATGTGGCCTGGAGCGCGGCGCAGGGACCTGGGTGGGGGCGGTGGGGCTATGGCGGTCACCGGCGACGACGCCGGCTGGAATGGGTGCGGCGGGGGTGGAGTGGGGAGTTTTTCTCGGAAGTGGCGGCCGGCTCCTAAGAATACTCCTCCGCGACCAAGTTTACTCCTCTGACTCATAAATATTTACTCCTCTAACCGTTTTATACTTCGGTTAGGTGCATCTCTTACCTGTTTTTACTCCTCTAACCGGTTTTTGTACTTCGATTAGAGATGCCCTTAGGTAGAGCATCCATCCAATAATTGGCAGTGGCATATGATCACATTCTAATATCATAGCTTAGCTCATGTTCCTCTTAATCACTTCACTGTAGCCCAATCCGAGTGACTAAAAATAGATACTTGCATGGCTTCTTCAGAAATAAAATAAACAATTTGCGTGCTTTCACTAGTGGAAAACGGGCCTTTGGCCTGGACCCTTTAGTCCCGGCCGCAATCTGGGCCGGGACTAAAGGCCCGGCCACGTCGCCCCAAAATCGCCTAGCCGCCCGGGAGGCTTTGGTCCCGGCCCGTAACGAGCCTTTAGTCCCGGTTTGAGACACAAACCGAGACTAAAGGGCTATGCGCTGAGCGGCCCGCATGTGCGCCCCCTTTAGTCCCGGTTTGTGTCTCAAACTGGGACTAAAGGCCTCTGCCTATATATATGGCCGCAGCCCCTCTCTCCCATCTTCCTTGCATTTTTCTTGGATGGAAGAGTGTGGGTGTGTGCTAGCTCTCCATTTTTCTTGGATGCACTAGAGGTGTTTGTTGAAATGTGTGTTAGAGCGATGCCGCTTCAGTTCACCGAACACAACTACGATATGAGATGCCCGAGCCACGCTTAAACCTCTTCCTCTTTATTTCCACTTATTCTAAAAGGTTAGCAACTATATTTTCTCGTTTAGACCGTGCGGTACTAATTTTTAGGATCGTGATTGTGTTTGATATACTGCCGTATGACGCAGATGAGCCATCCATGGATGTACGGTGATCGACGCATAGCCGCTTACAGAGAAGGCGTGCATTCTTTTCGAGATGCGGCCGATGCGAACAAGCATGGTGGTGGCTATATGTTTTGTCCATGTGTTGAATGTCGGAATGAGAAGGATTACACTTCCTCAAGAGTCATTCAGAGCCACCTGCTTTGGTCCGGTTTTATGTCGGGCTATAATGTTTGGACCAAGCATGGAGAAAGAGGGGTTATGATGGAAGACGACGATGAAGAAGAAGAGAACGATGATGACAACTACCGATCTATGTTCCCTGAGTATGCTGATACCGCAATGGAAGACAATGAAGAAGAAGAGCAGGGTGAAGAACGGGAACCAGATGAGCCCGCTGATGATCTTGGCCGGGTCATTTTTGATGCACGACGAGGCTGCGACACAGAAAAGGAGAGGTTGCAGTTCGAGCAGATATTACAGGACCACAACAAATTGTTGTATCCAACTTGTGAAGATGGCCAGAAGAAGCTGGGTAGCACACTGGAATTGCTAAAGTGGAAGGCAGAGACCGGTGTGACTGACTCGTCATTCGAAAAGTTGCTGGTACTGATGAAGAAGATGCTTCCAAGAAAGAACGAATTGCCCGCCAGCACGTACGAAGCAAAGAAGCTTGTCTGCCCTCTAGGATTAGACGTGCAGAAGATACATGCATGCCCTAATGACTGCATCCTCTACCGCGGTGAGAAGTACGAGAATATGGATAAATGCCCGGTATGCACTGCATTGCGGTATAAGATCAGAAAAGATGACCCTGGTGATATTGAGGGCGAGCCACCCAGGAAGAGGGTTCCTGCCAAGGTGATGTGGTATGCTCCTCACTAGTGGGGACAGGGCCTCCAGTCCCGGCCCGTAAGGGCCTTTAGTCCCGGTTTGCAAACCGGGACCCCAGCCGCGGGACTAAAGGCTAAACCTTTAGTCCCGGCCCGGTTACCAGCCGGGACTGGAGGGTGTCCACGTGGGCGGCTTCGAGTGAATCCAGGGCCAGGACCTTTAGTCCCAGTTTGTAAGACAGACCGGGACTAAAGGCATCTACAGATTTTGTTTTTTGCTTTAGGGTTTTAGGGTTTAGGGGTTTTAGGGTTTTAGGTGTTCGGGGGATTAACGTGATGCCTCGTTTGGTGCCTTGTTTGGTGTTGGGAATTAGTTTATGCATATATATAAGATTAACTTATCTTACAAGCGAGCATATATATACAATTATATGGAGATCAGAATTATCGGGACTAGAGCCCGTCTATTCGATTACATGGACCAACATCAGTAATGGCCCCTAGCTACACTAAATCGTCCTTTGTCATCTATAGCTTCCGTCCTCAGAAAGGTCGCTAGCTCCTTTGCAATAGCAATCGCGCGTTGCTCTGGTAGGTACTTCTCCCTCATGGCCGTGTACTATATAAGAAGAGGAGATGAATATGAATATCAATCATGATAACAAAGAATGACGGGTAAAAATAGAGGTGTGAATGTTCATTGCTTACGTCGTATCTGTAATCCTTGTGCTCAGAGGTAAACGTGCGAATGGTCTCGCAAACATAGTATCCGCATAGATGCGTCCCCCGTGGCTGCTGGTCGCACTTTACGAGAATAGAATATATATAATCAAAATAATAATCTAGCATCATAAATGTATTGAAAATAGAAGTATATCATACTACTACTTACCTGAGCCGCTCTAAAGGTCAGCTTCTCATGCTCGATACCGTCAGTCACGCACTTGAACCGCTTCCAAACCCTGCCCGACAAGGAAAATGATTTGCTAAGTTTTTCATTAATTGATATATCAGAAAAATCATCGAAAGAGACCGATAGAGCGCAAGAATGATTGAAATTACCCTTGGAGCATGTCCTGTAGGCTTTGGAACTGTTCCAAGGGTCTCGATAATGGGTCGAAGGCATCAACTCTTCCCTTATCAATTTGAATGTCCAACAGAATCCAGTGGTAGCTGCACATGTATATATATATGTGTCAGTAACTTATCAATTACACTTATAAGTGAATGGACACAACAGAGTAAGACCCTCACCTGAAGTTGTATGGAAACAGTATGTGGTCACAGAAATTTTGATCTGTTAGAAACCTTAGAAGGTTTTCCTCTGTCTCCTTGGGGTTATCAGTTAGCGTCTTTATATGTATTTTATCTGGGTCAATAAACCCAATATTTAGGATGTTCCTACTTTTACATTCCAGAATCTTCATTCTGCATAATAGAGTACAAGTCAGAACGGAACAAGTTATATGTAGACAATGAATTGAAATAACTGAACAAGTTATATGTCGACAATGAATTGAAAAACTTACAGACAATAGCAACTCATAAGTGATTTGTCGAGGGCGTCGGCATTGTACATCTGGAAGAGTTCATCAAAGTCGATATGGATGACTTCGGGACGGCCATAGTACTCCCGTGGGACACGCGCCACGATCATCGTTCTCCCATTCTTTGATTCATCAAACTTATCTTTGCTGACCAAAGGCGCTCCCATGACAAACTGTGGCTTAGGGGCTACCACAGCCTTGGGTAACCTGTCGTCTTGGGAAGCCAAAACGTCTTCAACCGGGATACCCCATTCAGCCGCCCACTTCTTTGCTAATTCCAAATCTTGCCCCTGCACCAGAGAGGGAACATTCTCGGGTAACACCCTGAGGGGTGGGATCGACTGTTTGGCCTGTTGTCCAAGCTGAGGAACGTCTGATCTTTTTTTGCTTGTAGTTGAACTTGATTTGCTCCCACTTGCACTTGCACGTGACTTGCTCTTTTTCCCTTCCTTCTGCAATGTGCGTGTATAGTCGTCAGGCTTATGGTGTAAGTCATACTGTGATGGAAGGGTTAGTAAGTATTTTGCATATGCTATTTGCTTCTCGGTGTATTCCGGGCGGGGCTCGGGTTCCTTCTTTTTCATCTGCGCATCATAATGTTCCTTTGCTATCCTGGCGTTTTCCTCGTCAGTACGATCATAAGGTCTGATAGGAAGATTAGCATGAGGTACCTTTGGGAGGGGCGACAGTTTGCGCTTTGGGGAGCTCCGTCGCTTAGAACTCATCGACGGAGCATTCTTGCGGGCACGCTTCCGCTTAGTATCCTTAGCGGGCGGCGGCGGAGACGGCCGACCCAAGTCCGGCGGCGGTGATCGAGATGGACTCGTGTTGTGGTGGCCGTCGTCATGTGGAGGGCTTGGAGGTGATGGAGGTGTAGGTGACCTACGATGACTCGGAGGCGGTGTTGTCCGTGGGGCCGAGCCTGGAAGCTTGATGTAGTTCTTGTCCCATAGGATGACTCCACCCAGTACTTCTCCGAGTGTCCTCTCATCTTCGGGTCCAGCTATGTCGAGCTCCATATCATGAAACCCCGCCATGATTTCATCCACCCCGACTTTAGCAAAGCCAGCTAGAATCTCACGGCCATGCCAGCGTGCATCAGGGCCAGAAGGTAAAGCTTGTCCGACGGCCACCTTCATGGATATGTTCTTGAATTTCTGATGGAGTTCACATGATGTTGACTCCTTGATTCCATCCACGGGGTAGCCGGGACCGCCCTCTATCATTCTTCGTGCATCGTCGGGCGGGGCC
Source organism: Dactylis glomerata (assembly GCA_007115705.1). Taxonomy (NCBI): domain Eukaryota; kingdom Viridiplantae; phylum Streptophyta; class Magnoliopsida; order Poales; family Poaceae; genus Dactylis; species Dactylis glomerata. The sequence continues at coordinate 257,607 of QXEO01001081.1, read as the reverse complement.
TCAGATTCAGCCACGCTGCTTTTCCGCTTAGATGGGGCGCCGGTAATATCGAGTGCAGGATCTTCCTGGCGCGCTACTCCTCTAAACTCGTCAATCTGCTTCTGTTGCTCGTTAAGCCTGGCAAGCAACTGGTTGAACTTGTCATTCTCCTCATCCTGCTGTCGCTTCTTTGCTCTCGCTCGGCTTCTGTAAGTGTCTTGGTCTCTGGCAAACCCAAGCCACCACGGGTAAGAAGGACCGAAGCCTCGCATTCGTCCTCCATGTTCGTCATTGCCGAGGACCAGTGTGAGCAAATCTTTCTCTCTATCTGCAGTGAACTGTCTTTTTCCCTCTTTAATTTCTTTCACTATCTTTTTCCAATTCTCCCTGGGTATCCTAAGACCGTCACTGCAGATGAGGTCCCCTGTTTCTTCGTCGTACGAACCACCATGCGCAAGGAACCAATTCCTTGCTCTCAATTCCCACTCATCACGGATGGGTTCAGGTACGATGCCTTTAGCTAGCAGATCTTGCTCTTTCTTATCCCACTTTGGGATGGCAGTCTCATAGCCCCTGGCCCCAGCGTGTGGTGACATTTCTTCTTATCGGCATTTTTCTTGTTCTTTTCTGATAATGCCTTGGCATCTTCTGACTGCTTGTACTCCTGAAATGCCTTCCAGTGATTCGCCTGCTTGGCTAGATACCCCTCGAATACTGGCACTTTCTTTGTCTTCAGATAGTCTTTCCATAGCTTCTTCTTCCAGCTACGGAACAGTTTGGCCATCTTCTTTAGAGTCCACTGCTTGACTTTGGCCCTCAGTTTTTTTTGCGGCGTCTTCATTCCCACATTCTGGCAGGTTGAAATGTGACATGATATCATTCCAAAGATTATCTTTGTACCTTTCGGCGACATAGTCACTATCGGCTGCCCCTTTGCGCTTGTTCCACTCCCGAACGCTGATCGGGACATGATCCCTAACGAGAACTCCGCATTGCTTCTTGAATGTGTCAGCAGCATTCTTAGGAAGCTTGGGTTCGCCCGTAGGCAATATCACCTCAAAGGTGTAATGCGTCCGTGCATCCAACTTTTTAGTCGGGCCTCGTTTCGTAGCTTTGCTCGATGTGGAGGCCTAAGAGGGAGAAACATTCGTCAAATTAATATATATGTATACAATATAGAGCTATCTCCAATATTTTTCACATATTACAAGTGATTGCCGAACTTCATATGAATACCTCGCCAGACTTTATTATTTCTCCACCGGCTTCTCCACCGGCTTCTCCATCAGTGGAGCTATCACCTTCTCCGTCATTGGAGCTATCTCCTGCCCCGTCGGCTTCATCTTCGTGTCGGTCGACCTCCATTCCATCTCCGGAGGGGTTTAGATATGACGACGGAGATTCAGCTGGTTCAACGTCGGGGGCGTCTTTGATTATATCTTCGAGAAGTTCTTCCTCTTCGAGGTTCCTGCTATGTGGATCCATAGTTTCTGCAAAATACGGACATTTGATTAACTAATAAACTAACAAACTTAAAAATACTAACAATATATGATGCTAGATTATTATTCTATTTCTATTTGCAAAGTAATTCTATTTCTATTTGCAAAGTACTTCTATTTCTATTTGCAAAGTAATTCTATTTCTATTTGCAAAGTAATTCTATTTCTATTTGCAAAGTAATTCTATTTCTATTTGCAAAGTAATTCTATTTCTATTTGCAAAGTAATTCTATTTCTATTTGCAAAGTACTTCTATTTCTATTTGCAAAGTAATTCTATTTCTATTTGCAAAGTACTTCTATTTCTATTTGCAAAGTAATTCTATTTCTATTTGCAAAGTAATTCTATTTCTATTTGCAAAGTAACTCTATTTCTATTTGCAAAGTAATTCTATTTCTATTTGCAAAGTAATTCTATTTCTATTTGCAAAGTAATTCTATTTCTATTTGCAAAGTACTTCTATTTCTATTTGCAAAGTAATTCTATTTCTATTTGCAAAGTAATTATATTTCTATTTGCAAAGTAATTCTATTTCTATTTGCAAAGTACTTCTATTTCTATTTGCAAAGTAATTCTATTTCTATTTCTATTTGCAAAATAATTCTATTTCTATTTGCAAAGTAATTCTATTTCTATTTGCAAAGTAATTCTATTTCTATTTGGAAAATAATTCTATTTCTATTTGCAAAGTACTTCTATTTCTATTTGCAAAGTAATTCTATTTCTATTTCTATTTGCAAAATAATTCTATTTCTATTTGCAAAGTAATTCTATTTCTATTTGCAAAGTAATTCTATTTCTATTTGGAAAATAATTCTAATTCTATTTAATTCTATTTCTATTTGCAAAGTAATTCTATTTCTATTTGGAAAATAATTCTATTTCTATTTTTTCTAACTTATTTCTATTTGCTATTTTTTCTAACTAAAAATTCTATTTGCTATTTGCTATTTCTAACTTATTTCTATTTGCTATTTGCTATTTTTTCTAACTAAAAATTCTATTTGCTATTTGCTATTTCTAACTTATTTCTATTTGCTATTTTTTCTAACTAAAATTTCTATTTGCTATTTCTAACTTATTTCTATTCTAAAAAAAACCTAACCTAATAAAACCTAACCTAATAAAATTTAACCTAATAAAATTTAACCTAAAAAAACTTAACCTTAAAAAATTTAACCTAATCTAATCTAACAAAAAAAAAGGGGCGGCTTGGGCGGCTCGGGCGTCTCACCGGCGGTGGCCGCGGGGGGGGGGGGGGGGGGGGGGGGGGGGTGGCGGAGGGGTGCTGGAGGGGTGGCGGAGGGGTGGCGGCACCGGCGGTGGCCGGAGGGGTGGCGGCGCCGGCGGTGGCCGCGGGGGTGGGGCGGGCGCGGCTCGGGGGAGGCTCGGGGGAGGCTCGGGCGCCGGCGGTGGCCGCAGGGGTGGCGGCGGGCGGTGGCCGGAGGGGTGGCGGCGGGCGGTGGCCGGAGGTGGCGTCTCGAGCGAGTTTTCCGGCGACCGCAGCGATCGGCAGCTAACTCCTCGCGCGCGTCGACGGCAGAAACGGCTAAGTGCCGGGGAGGAAGAAGGGGCCTTATATACCCCCCCCTTTAGTCCCGGTTGGGGGCTCGAACCGGGACTAAAGGGTGCCTTTAGTCCCGGCTGGAGCCCCCAACCGGGACTAAAGGGTGGTGGGCGGTTGGCGCCCGATAGGGATGGCAATGGGTACCCGTCACCCGCGTACCCGCCGGGTTAATACCCATTAGGCATACGGGTATGGGATAAAAAAATACCCATGGGTATACAAATGGGAAAAATCTATACCCATTGGGTAGAGCGGGTATGGGTATGGGATCCTAAAACTCATACCCATATACCCAGATACCCATCTAATAGTCTGACATGTGGGCCTTCGGAGTATCAGCGTACTAAATTAATACAGTGCTATTATGCGCAAATATGGTTATTTATGAGAATGTTTTGTTGTTCACAAGTATTTGTTGTCGATTATAATATATTGTTATTAAATTATGGTTATACGTTGTTTATGAGTATTTTTTTGATCAAATTGATGTATTGTAAATGCGGGTATTTTTACCCACGGATACCCATTTACCCTGGCGGGTGACGGGTATGGAAAAATTTTGTACCATTGGCGGGTATGGATACGGGTGATGGGTAAGATCAAGAGAGATGGTACGGGTATGGGGTGGTTCCACCCGCACCCATACCCTGCGGGTGCCATCCCTAGCGCCCGAGCCCCCCCCCCTTAGTCCCGGCTGGTGGCTCCAGCCGGGACTAAAGGCGCAATAAATGCGCGCCAAAGCAAAAGTTTTTCAGGTTTTCATTTTCAAATATCAATTTTTAATTTTTAATTGAATAACTAATGTATATTTTAGAATCTGATAAAACTATGAATATGAAAAGTGTTTGAAATTGAATAACTAATTCAAAAATATTTTATATTTTCAAAATTAATTATTTTAACTATCCAAACTATTAACTAGTTTGCCATTTTCAATTAAAACTATATTAATTAATATTCTTTTTGTATATTTTAGAATTTGACAAAACTATAAATATGAAAAGTGTTTGAAATTGAATAACTAATTCAAAACTAATTTATATTTTCAAAATTAATTATTTTAACTATCCAAACTATTAACTAGTTTGCCATTTTCAATTAAAACTATATTAATTAATATTCTTTTTGTATATTTTAGAATTTGACAGAACTATGAATATGAAAAGTGTTTGAAATTGAATAACTAATTCAAAACTAATTTATATTTTCAAAATTAATTATTTTAACTATCCAAACTATTAACTAGTTTGCCATTTTCAATTAAAACTATATTAATTAATATTCTTTTTGTATATTTTAGAATTTGAGAGAACTATAAATATGAAAAGTGTTTGAAATTGAATAACTAATTCAAAAATATTTTATATTTTCAAAATTAATTATTTTAACTATCCAAACTATTAACTATTTTGCCATTTTCAATTAAAACTATATTAATTAATATTCTTTTTGTATATTTTAGAATTTGACAAAACTATAAATATGAAAAGTGTTTGAAATTGAATAACTAATTCAAAAATATTTTATATTTTCAAAATTAATTATTTTAACTATCCAAACTATTAACTAGTTTGCCATTTTCAATTAAAACTATCCTACAAGAACTGTGAGGCGAAGAAATCAGGACTGGGTATAGCGGCGGCAGGGGTAGGGGAGAGGTAGTAGCCCGCCGGGAGGAGTGCTATCGGAACGAAAGGCGAGGCAACGGGGTTGAGGCGGGAGACGGCGGCCATTGCTTTCGTTTTGGCTTTGAGGGGAGGCACTTTAGGAAGACGCAGCACGGTGTGTATAAAGAGCAGGACGGGAAAAGAACTAGTGAGCCGGCTTTTTTTCTAAAGAGCGGTGATGACCGATCCATACCATTATTCACATCCAGCCATCTATGTAACCGTGTCTGTCGTAGCCATGGAGAATCTTCATCATGCATTACATAAAAGGTTTAATACATTATTACATTATAGCACCAACAATCCTATCTATTATTTCTGTTTTCTCCTGGGTCGTAGCCATGGAGAATCTTCATCGTTCAGTAGGATGCTTGGGTCAGTTTTCACTTTGAAGGGCGGAATTTCATGAAACTTATTATAATCTACTGACATGTCTGTCTTGTCATCTACTCCCACGATGTTTCTTTTCCCTGAAAGAACTATGTGGCGCTTTGGCTCATCGGACGATGTCTTCTTTTGCTGATTTATTTTTCTCGTTTTTGTAGACATGTCCTTCACATAGAAAACCTGAGCGACATTGTTGGCTAGGACGAATCGTTCATCCATGTACGCAAGATTGTTGAGATCCACTGTTGTCATGCCGTACTTTTGGTCTACAACTACCCCGCCTCCTGTCAGCTTCACCCATTTGCACCGAAACAAAGGGATCTTAAAAGTAGGTCCATAGTCAAGTTCCCATATCTCCTCTATGTACCCGTAATATGTTTCCAAACAGTGCCCATTCTCGTCTGTTGCATCAAAGCGGACACCACTGTTTTGGTTGGTGCTCTTTTTATCTTGGGCAACCGTGTAAAATGTATTCCCATTTATCTCGTACCCTTGGAAAGTACATATAGTCGAAGATGGTGGCCTGGCCAAACAGTACAACTGATCTCCAACGGTGTCGTCATTCATGAGATGTGTCTGCAACCAACTGCCAAAACTCTTCTCGTGTTCCCCTTTAATCCAAGAGTCAGTCTTCCCCGGGTTTTTGGAGCATAGAATATTCTTGTGTCTCACGATATACGGAGCCACCACGGTGGAATTGTGTAGAACTGTGTAGTGTGCTTGAGAGAAAGAATGCCCGTCCATACATACTTTTGCTTTCCTTCCTAGTGTGCCTTTTCCTGTCAGCCTACCCTCATACCGAGATTCAGGAACACCAATCGGCTTAAGGTCAGGAAGAAAGTCCACACAAAACTCAATGACCTCCTCTGTTCCATAGCCCTTGGAGATGCTTCCTTCTGGCCTAGCACGATTACGAACATATTTCTTTAAGACTCCCATGAACCTCTCGAAGGGGAACATATTGTGTAGAAACACAGGACCGAGAATTCTAATCTCTTCGACTAGGTGAACTAGGAGGTGTGTCATTATATTGAAAAAGGATGGCGGGAACAACAACTCGAAGCTGACCAGACATTGGACCACATCAATCTGTAACCCTGATAGACTTTCTCGATCGATTACCTTCTGAGAAATTGCGTTGAGGAATGCACATACCTTCACAATTGCCAGGCGAACATTTTCCGGTAGAATTCCCCTCAATGCAACCGGAAGCAATTGCGTCATAAGCACGTGGCAGTCATGAGACTTTAGGTTTTGGAATTTTTTGTCTTTCATATTTACGATTCCCTTTATATTCGACGAGAAACCAGTCGGGACCTTGATACTGAAAAGGACTTCAAAGAAGATTTCCTTCTCTTCCTTGGTAAGAGCATAGCTGGCACGCCCTTGAAACTGCCCTGGATGCATGCCATCTCTTCCTTTATGACGTTCCTGGTCCTCCCGTGCTTCCGGTGTATCTTTTGACTGCCCATACAAGCCCAGGAAGCCTAGAATATTCACGCAGAGATTCTTCGTCAGGTGCATCACGTCGATTGCGGAGTGGACCTCATGGACTTCCCAATAGGGTAGCTCCCAAAATATAGATTTCTTCTTCCACATGGGTACGCGCTTATCAGGGCCGTTAGGAACAGGTTGGCTGCCAGGACCCTTTCCAAAGAATACTTTTAAATCTTTGACCATATCAAATACTTCAGCACCAGTACGGATGACAGGCTTCCCCCGGGGTTCTGCCTTGCCATTGAAATGCTTGCCTTTTTTCTTTAAGGGATGCTTGGGCGGAAGAAAACGACGATTGTACGGGTACACATTCTTCCTACATTTGTCCAGATATATACTTTCTGTCTGATCCAAACAGTGTGTGCATGCATTGTATCCCTTGTTTGACTGTCCTGAAATGTTACTAAGAGCAGGCCAATCATTGATGGTTACGAAAAGCAACGCTCGAAGGTAAAATTCCTCTTGTTTGTGCTCATCCCACACACGTACACCTGGTTCGGCCCACAGCTGTAAAAGTTCATCAACTAATGGCCTTAGGTACACATCAATATCGTTGCCGGGTTGCTTTGGACCTTGGATAAGCACTGGCATCATAATGAACTTCCGCTTCATGCACAACCAAGGAGGAAGGTTGTAGATACATAGAGTAACGGGCCAGGTGCTGTGACTGTAACTCTGCTCCCCAAAAGGATTCATGCCATCTGTACTCAGACCAAACCATAAGTTCCTTGCGTCACCTGCAAATCTCGGGAACTCTCTCTCGATTTTTCTCCACTGCCGACCATCAGCGGGGTGCCTCAACTTATCGTCTTTCATACGATCTTCCATGTGCCATCGCAACAACTTCGCATGATCTTTATTTCTGAATAGACGTTTCAACCATGGTATTATAGGAGCATACCACATCACCTTGGCAGGAACCCTCTTCCTGGGTGGCTCGCCCTCAATCTCACCAAGGTCATCTTTTCTGATCTTATACCGCAATGCAGTGCATACCGGGCATTTATCCATATTCTCATACTTCTCACCGCAGTAGAGGATGCAGTCATTAGGGCATGCATGTATCTTCTGCACGTCTAATCCTAGAGGGCAGACAAGCTTCTTTGCTTCGTACGTGCTGGCGGGCAATTCGTTCTTTCTTGGAAGCATCTTCTTCATCAGTACCAGCAACTTTTCGAATGACGAGTCAGTCACACCGGTCTCTGCCTTCCACTTCAGCAATTCCAGTGTGCTACCCAGCTTCTTCTGGCCATCTTCACAAGTTGGGTACAACAATTTGTTGTGGTCCTGTAACATCTGCTCGAACTGCAACCTCTCCTTTTCTGTGTCGCAGCCTCGCCGTGCTTCAGAAATGACCCGACCAAGATCATCAGCGGGCTCATCTGGTTCCCGTTCTGCACCCTGATCTTCTTCTTCATTGTCTTCCATTGCGGTATCAGCATACTCAGGGAACATAGATCGGTAGTTGTCATCATCGTTCTCTTCTTCTTCATCGTCGTCTTCCATCATAACCCCTCTTTCTCCGTGCTTGGTCCAAACATTATAGCCCGACATAAAACCGGACCGAAGCAGGTGGCTCTGAATGACTCTTGAGGAAGTGTAATCCTTCTCATTCCGACATTCAACACATGGACAAAACATATAGCCACCACCATGCTTGTTCGCATCGGCCGCATCTCGAAAAGAATGCACGCCTTCTCTGTAAGCGGCTGTGCGTCGATCACCGTACATCCATGGATGGCTCATCTGCGTCATACGACAGTATATCAAACACAATCACGATCCTAAAAATTAGTACCGCACGGTCTAAACGAGAAAATATAGTTGCTAACCTTTTACAATAAGTGGAAATAAAGAGGAAGAGGTTTAAACGTGGCTCGGGCATCTCATATCGTAGTTGTGTTCGGTGAACTGAAGCGGCATCGCTCTAACACACATTTCAACAAACACCTCTAGTGCATCCAAGAAAAAAGGAGAGCTAGCACACACCCACACTCTTCCATCCAAGAAAAATGCAAGGAAGAGGGAGAGAGGGGCTGTGGCCAATATATATAGGCAGAGGACTTTAGTCCCGGTTTGAGACACAAACCGGGACTAAAGGGGGCGCACATGCGGGCCGCTCAGTGCATAGCCCTTTAGTCCCGGTTTGTGTCTCAAACCGGGACTAAAGGCTCGTTACGGGCCGGGACCAAAGCCTCCCGGGCGGCTAGGCCATTTTGGGGCGACGTGGTCGGGCCTTTAGTCCCGGCCCAGATGGAGGCCGGGACTAAAGGGTCCAGGCCAAAGGCCCGTTTTCTACTAGTGCCTATAATACCACGGTTGAAACGTCTGTTCAGAAATAAAGATCATGCGAAGTTATTGCGATGGCACATGGAAGATCGTATGAAAGACGACAAGTTGAGGCACCCCGCTGATGGTCGGCAGTGGAGAAAAATAGAGAGAGAGTTCCCGAGATTTGCAGGTGAAGCAAGGAACTTATGGTTTGGTCTAAGTACAGATGGCATGAATCCTTTTGGGGAGCAGAGTTGCAGTCACAGCACCTGGCCCGTTACTCTATGTATTTACAACCTTCCTCCTTAGTTGTGCATGAAGCGGAAGTTCATTATGATGCCAGTGCTTATCCAAGGTCCAAAGCAACCCGGCAACGACATTGATGTGTACCTAAGGCCATTAGTTGATGAAGTTTTACAGCTGTGGGCTGAACCAGGTGTACGTGTGCGGGCGAGCACAAACAAGAGGAATTTGACCTTCGAGCGTTGCTTTTCGTAACCATCAATGATTGGCCTGCTCTTAGTAACATTTCAGGACAGTCAAACAAGGGATACAATGCATGCACGCACTGTTTGGATCAGACAGAAAGTATATATCTGGACAAATGTAGGAAGAATGTGTACCCGTACAATCGTCGTTTTCTTCCGCCCAAGCATCCCTTAAAGAAAAAAGGCAAGCATTTCAATGGCAAGGCAGAACCCCGGGGGAAGCCTGTCATCCGTACTGGTGCTGAAGTATTTGATATGGTCAAAGATTTAAAAGTAATCTTTGGAAAGGGTCCTGGCAGCCAACCTGTTCCTAACGGCCCTGATAAGCGCGCACCCATGTGGAAGAAGAAATCTATATTTTGGGAGCTACCCTATTGGGAAGTCCATGAGGTCCGCTCCGCAATCGACGTGATGCACCTGACGAAGAATCTCTGCATGAATATTCTAGGCTTCCTGGGCTTGTATGGGAAGTCAAAAGATACACCGGAAGCACGGGAGGACCAGGAACGTCATAAAGGAAGAGATGGCATGCATCCAGGGCAGTTTCAAGGGCGTGCCAGCTATGCTCTTAACAAGGAAGAGAAGAAAATCTTCTTTGAAGTCCTTTTCAGTATCAAGGTCCCGACTGGCTTCTCATCGAATATAAAGGGAATCGTAAATATGAAAGACAAAAAATTCCAAAACCAAAAGTCCCATGACTGCCACATGCTTATGACGCAATTGCTTCCGGTTGCATTGAGGGGAATTCTACCAGAAAATGTTCGCCTGGCAATTGTGAAGGTATGTGCATTCCTCAATGCAATTTCTCAGAAGGTAATCGATCGAGAAAGTCTATCAGGGTTACAGATTGATGTGGTCCAATGTCTGGTCAGCTTTGAGTTGTTGTTCCCGCCATCCTTCTTCAATATAATGACACACCTCCTAGTTCACCTAGTCGAAGAGATTAGAATTCTCGGTCCTGTGTTTCTACACAATATGTTCCCCTTCGAGAGGTTCATGGGAGTCTTAAAGAAATATGTTGGTAACCGTGCTAGGCCAGAAGGAAGCATCTCCAAGGGCTATGGAACAGAGGAGGTCATTGAGTTTTGTGTGGACTTTCTTCCTGACCTTAAGCCGATTGGTGTTCCTGAATCTCGGTATGAGGGTAGGCTGACAGGAAAAGGCACACTAGGAAGGAAAGCAAAAGTATGTATGGACGGGCATTCTTTCTCTCAAGCACACTACACAGTTCTACACAATTCCACCGTGGTGGCTCCGTATATCGTGAGACACAAGAATATTCTACGCTCCGAAAACCCGGGGAAGGCTGACTCTTGGATTAAAGGGGAACACGAGAAGACTTTCGGCAGTTGGTTGCAGACACATCTCATGAATGACGACACCGTTGGAGATCAGCTGTACTGTTTGGCCAGGCCACCATCTTCGACTATATGTACTTTCCAAGGGTACGAGATAAATGTGAATACATTTTACACGGTTGCCCAAGATAAAAAGAGCACCAACCAAAATAGTGGTGTCCGCTTTGATGCAACAGACGAGAATGGGCACTGTTTGGAAACATATTACGGGTACATAGAGGAGATATGGGAACTTGACTATGGACCTACTTTTAAGATCCCTTTGTTTCGGTGCAAATGGGTGAAGCTGACAGGAGGCGGGGTAGTTGTAGACCAAAAGTACGGCATGACAACAGTGGATCTCAACAATCTTGCGTACATGGACGAACCATTCGTCCTAGCCAACGATGTCGCTCAGGTTTTCTATGTGAAGGACATGTCTACAAAAACGAGAAAAAGAAATCAGCAAAAGAAGACATCGTCCGATGAGCCAAAACGCCACATAGTTCTTTCAGGGAAAAGAAACATCGTGGTAGTAGATGACAAGACAGACATGTCAGTCGATTATAATAAGTTTCATGAAATTCCGCCCTTCAAAGTGAAAACTGACCCAAGCATCCTACTGAATGATGAAGATTCTCCATGGCTACGACCCAGAAGAAAACAGAAATAATAGATAGGAGTGTTGGTGCAATAATGTAATAATGTATTAAACCTTTTATGTAATGCATGTATGGAATGTACTAAACCTTTTATTTAAGGAGCATGCATGTATGGCAACCTTTAGTCCTGGCTGGAGGGTGCAACCGAGACTAAAGCCGTCGGCAGGATAAGGGCGCATGGGTAACCTTTAGTCCCGGCTGGAGGGTGCAACCGAGACTAAAGCTGTCGGTAAGATAAGGATGCATGGGTGGATGCACTGCTCGATGAGATAAAGCATGTAGCGCATGACGCCCCTGTCGGAGGAACAAGACAAAAGTAGAAGCGGCACCGTGCCTATAAAAGGAGCATCGATACGCCATGGCAAGCACAGCTCGAAGGCAGGGAGAGTTTCATCCCCATGGATGGAGGAAAGGGTTGGGAAATCTCCCGTGGCAGAGCTTCTCGAAGATGTTGTTGGTGCTCACGCCCTACGGCATCTTCGGAAGCTCTGCCTCAGAAAAATTTCCCTGCAAGCCCGTGAAAGACTCCATCTCCTCTAACAGTTATGGAGGAAAGGGTTGGGAAATCTCCCGTGGCGGAGCTTCTCGAAGATGTCGTTGGTGCTCAAACCCTACGGCATCTTCGGAAGCTCCGCCTCGGAAAAATTTCCCTGCAAGCCCGTGAAAGACTCCATGTCCTCTAACTGTGTTGGGGAAAGGGTTGGGAAATCTCCCGTGGCGGAGCTTCTCGAAGATGTCGTTGGTGCTCAAACCCTACGGCATCTTCGGAAGCTCCGCCTCGGAAAAATTTCCCTACAAGCCCGTGAAAGACTCGGAATAATTAATTTTGAAAATAGAAAATAGTTTTGAATTATTTATTCAATTTCAAACACTTTTCATTTTCATAGTTTTGTCAAATTCTGAAATATGCAAAAAGAATATTAATAAACATAGTTTTTAATTGAAAATGGCAAAATAGTTAATAGTTTGGATAGTTAAAATAATTAATTTTTAAAATAGAAAATAGTTTTGAATTATTTATTCAATTTCAAACACTTTTCATTTTCATAGTTTTGTCAAATTCTCAAATATGCAAAAATAATATTAATAAACATAGTTTTTAATTGAAAATGGCAAAATAGTTAATAGTTTGGATAGTTAAAATAATTAATTTTGAAAATAGAAAAAGTTTTGAATTATTTAATCAATTTCAAACACTTTTCATTTTCATAGTTTTGTCAAATTCTCAAATATGCAAAAAGAATATTAATAAACATAGTTTTTAATTGAAAATGGCAAAATAGTTAATAGTTTGGATAGTTAAAATAATTAATTTTTAAAATGGAAAATAGTTTTGAATTATTTATTCAATTTCAAACACTTTTCATTTTCATTGTTTTGTCAAATTCTCAAATATGCAAACAGATAACTATTTATAAAACAAAAAAAACAAAAAAAAAACAAAAAATAGGCCTTTAGTCCCGGCCCGGGCCACAGACCGGGACTAAAGGCCCTGGTGCTGGAAACCCCCCGCCGAGGCCTTTAGTCCCGGGCGGTGGCTCAAACCGGGACTAAAGGCCCCCCCTTTAGTCCCGGCTTGAACCACCGCCCGGGACTAAAGGTCCGGGGGTATAAAAGGTGCACCCTTCGTCCCGGCCGGTTACACTGGCCGGGACTTAGGATTTTTCGCGCGCGAGGAGATCACCGGACGCCATCAGGCTGCCCAAACTCGCCGCCGCCGCGCCGCCGTCCAGCGCCCCCTCGCCCGCCGCGCCGCCGTCCAGCCACGCCACCGCGCCCGCCAGCCGCGCCCGCCGCCGTGCCAGCCGCCGCGCCGCCAGCCGCGCCCGCCACCGCGCCGCCGTGCCCGCCGAGCCGCCGTCCAGCCGTGCCGCCGTGCCCGCCGCGCCGCCGGCCAGCCCCAGGCCCGGCCATCTGCAAGGTTTTAGTTATAAAAAAATTAATTTGTTAATTAGTTAGTGTTAGGGTTAGATATAGAAATTAGGGTTAAAATTTAGTTAGTGTTAGGGTTAGTATAGAATTAGGGTTAGAATTTAGTTAGTATTTATTTAGTTAGAATTATTTTAGTTAGAATTATTTAGTTAGAATTATTTAGTTAGAATTTATTTGCAAATAGAAATAGAATTATTTAGTTAGAATTATTTAGATAGAATTATTTAGTTAGAATTATTTAGTTAGAATTTATTTGCAAATAGAAATAGAATTATTTAGTTAGAATTATTTAGTTATAATTTATTTGCAAATAGAAATAGAATTATTTAGTTAGAATTATTTAGATAGAATTATTTAGTTAGAATTATTTAGTTAGAATTTATTTGCAAATAGAAATAGAATTATTTAGTTAGAATTTATTTGCAAATAGAAATAGAATTATTTAGTTAGAATTATTTAGATAATATTATTTAGTTAGAATTATTTAGTTAGAATTTATTTGCAAATAGAAATAGAATTATTTAGTTAGAATTTATTTAGTTATAATTATTTAGTTAGAATTTAGTTGCAAATGGAAATAGAATTAATTTGCAAATAGAAATAGAATTATTTTGCAAATAGAACTAGAATTATTTTGCAAATAGAAATAGAATTATTTTGCAAATAGAAATAGAATTAATTTCCAAATAGAAATAGAATTATTTTGCAAATAGAACTAGAATTATTTTGCAAATAGAAATAGAATTATTTTGCAAATAGAAATAGAATTAATTTCCAAATAGAAATAGAATTATTTTGCAAATAGAACTAGAATTATTTTGCAAATAGAAATAGAATTATTTTGCAAATAGAAGAAGAATAATAGTCTAGCATCATATATTGTTAGTATTTTTAAGTTTGTTAGTTTATTAGTTAATCAAATGTCCGTATTTTGCAGAAACTATGGATCCACATAGCAGGAACCTCGAAGAGGAAGAACTTCTCGAAGATATAATCAAAAACGCCCCCGACGTTGAACCAGCTGAATCTCCGTCGTCATATCTAAACCCCTCCAGAGATGAAATGGAGGTCGACCGACACGAAGATGAAGCCGACGGGGCAGGAGATAGCTCCAATGACGGAGAAGGTGATAGCTCCACTGATGGAGAAGCCGGTGGAGAAGCCGGTGGAGAAATAACAAAGTCCGGCGAGGTATACATATGAAGTTCGACAATCACTTGTAATATGTGAAAAATATTGGAGATAGCTCTATATTGTATACATATACATTAATTTGACGAATGTTTCTCCCTCTTAGGCCTCCACATCGAGCAAAGCTACAAAACGAGGCCCGACTAAAAAGTTGGATGCACGGACGCATTACACCTTTGAGGTGATATTGCCTACGGGCGAACCCAAGCTTCCTAAGAATGCTGCTGACACATTCAAGAAGCAATGCGGAGTTCTCGTTAGGGATCACGTCCCGATCAGCGTTCGGGAGTGGAACAAGCGCAAAGGGGCAGCCGATAGTGCCTATGTCGCCGACAGGTACAAAGATAATCTTTGGAATGATCTCATGTCACATTTCAACCTGCCAGAATGTGAGAATGAAGACGCCGCAAAAAAACTGGGGGCCAAAGTCAAGCAGTGGACTCTAAAGAAGATGGCCGAACTATTCCGTAGCTAGAAGAAGAAGCAATGGAAAAACTATCGGAAGACAAAGAAAGTGCCAGTATTCGAGGGGTATCTAGCCAAGCAGGCGAATCACTGGAAGGCATTTCAAGAGTACAAGGAGTCAGAAGATGCCAAGGCATTATCAGAAAAGAACAAGAAAAATGCCGACAAGAAGAAATATCACCACACGCTGGGGCCAGGGGGCTATGAGACTGCCATCCCAAAGTGGGATAAGAAAGAGCAAGATATGCTAGCTAAAGGCATCATACCTGAACCCATCCGTGATGAGTGGGAATTGAGAGCAAGAAATTGGTTCCTTGCGCATGGTGGTTCGTACGACGAAGAAACAGGGGACCTTATCTGCAGTGACGGTCTTAGGATACCCAGGGAGAATTGGAAAAAGATAGTGAAAGAAATTAAAGAGGGAAAAAGACAGTTCACTCCAGATAGAGAGAAAGATTTGCTCACACTGGTCCTCGGCAATGACGAACATGGAGGACGAACGCGAGGCTTCGGTCCTTCTTACCCATGGTGGCTTGGGTTTGCCAGAGACCAAGACACTTACAGAAGCCGAGCGAGAGCAAAGAAGCGACAGCAGGATGAGGAGAATGACAAGTTCAACCAGTTGCTTGCCAGGCTTAATGAGCAACAACAGCAGATTGACGAGCTTAGAGGAGTAGTGCGCCAGGCAGATCCTGCACTCGATATTACCGGCGCCCCATCTAAGCGGAAAAGCAGCGTGGCTGAATCTGAGGCCCCGCCCGATGATGCACGAAGAATGATAGAGGGCGGTCCCGGCTACCCCGTGGATGGAATCAAGGAGTCAACATCATCTGAACTCCATCAGAGAATCATGAACATATCTATGAAGGTGGCCGTCGGACAAGCTTTACCTTCTGGCCCTGATGTACGCTGGCATGGCCGTGAGATTCCAGCTGGCTATGCTAACGTCGGGGTGGATGAAATCGTGTCGGGGTTTTATGATATGGAGCTCGACATAGCTGGACCCGAAGATGAGAGGACACTCGGAGAAGTACTGGGTGGAGTCATCCTATGGGACAAGAACTACATCAAGCTTCCAGGCTCGGCCCCAAGGACAACACCGCCTCCGAGTCGTCGCAGGTCACCTACACCTCCATCACCTCCAAGCCCTCCACATGACGATGGCCACCACAACACGACTCCATCTCGATCACCGCCGCCGGACTTGGGTCGGCCGTCTCCGCCGCCGCCTGCTAAGGATACTAAGCGGAAGCGTGCCAGCAAGAACGCTCCGTCGATGAGTTCTAAGCGACGGAGCTCCCCAAAGCGCAAACTGTCGCCCCTCCCAAAGGTACCTCATGCTAATCTTCCCATCAGACCTTATGATCGTACCGACGAGGAAAATGCCAGGATAGCAAAGGAACATTATGATGCGCAGATGAAAAAGAAGGAACCCGAGCCCCGCCCGGAATACACCGAGAAGCAAATAGCATATGCAAAATACTTACTGACCCTTCCATCATAGTATGACTTGCACCATAAGCCTGATGACTATACACGCACATTGCAGAAGGAAGGGAAAAAGAGCAGATCACGTGCAAGTGCAAGTGGGAGCATGATGTCTACGCACGCGTCTGTTCTTATAGACAGTGTTGGGCCTCCAAGTGCAGAGGTTTGTAGAACAGCAGCAAGTTTCCCTTAAGTGGATCACCCAAGGTTTATCGAACTCAGGGAGGAAGAGGTCAAAGCTATCCCTCTCAAGCAACCCTGCAATTACGATACAGAAAGTCTCTTGTGTCCCCAACACACCCAATACACTTGTCAGATGTATAGGTGCACTAGTTCGGCGAAGAGATAGTGAAATACAAGCGGTAGTGATGATTATAAGTAGTAAATGCAATCTGGAATAAACATGGCAGCAAGCAAACAAGTAACAAAACAGCGAGTAAACGGTGTGCAATGCTTGGAAACAAGGCCTAGGGATCATACTTTCACTAGTGGACACACTCCCAACAATATAACACAATTGAACCAGTAGAAAACTTCTCTTCACTATGGCACTCTGAATTACTCTCCTATTGAATAACACTAATCATTGCGTAGGGCTACGAAGCACTCCTTAAAGTTCATCAAGTACTTGACAAACACCACTCATAGAGATACTCAAATCAGATCACAACTCAAGATAGATATTATTGCAAATTAGACCAAGTACTAACACGGTGCACACACTGTCAACATTATACCATGAAAGGAGGAATAGATCACTTCAATACTATCATAGTAATAATTATTCTCATAATCCATAAGAGATCACAATCGTAGCCTAGACCAAGTACCACCATGATGCACGCACTGTCACCATTACACCATGGCAGGAGGAATAGATTACTTTAATAACATCACTAGAGTACACATAATATCTGAATAATAACATCTACTTGTTCAACATGATACAAAGCTCACGATCACATAAAGATCATATCATGGGAGAGAGAGGTGAACCACATAGCTACCGGTAGAGCCCTCAGCCCCGGGGATGAACTACTCCCTCCTCATCATAGGAGACAACAAGGTTGATGGAGATGGCGGTGAGGTCGATGGAGATGATGGAGACGGCGATGGAGACCGATGGAGATGGCTCCGGGGGCACTTCCCCGTCCCGGCAGGGTGCCGGAACAGGGACTTTTGTCCCCCAAAATTCGTCGGCGGCGGTGACGGAGCTACGGAACTGTTCTGGAAATTTCGTCGACTCCCCTAGGGTTTTCCGTCCCGAGGCTTCTTATAGGCGAAGGGGCGTCGTCAGGGGGCAGCCAGGGGCTCCTCACACCAGGGTGGCGCGGCCAGGGCCTGGGCCGCGCCACCTATGTGTGAGGGCGGCCTCTGGCCCCCCCTCCGGCTCTCTTTCGGTCTTCGGGAAGCTTCCGGGAAAAATAAGACTTCTGGCTTTTGTTTCGTCCAATTCCGAGAATATTTCCCGTGTAGCTTTTCTGAAACACAAAAACAGCAGAAAACAGGGAACTGGCACTGTGGCGACTTGTTAATAGGTTAGTTCCGGAAATCGCATAAAAACGCCACGAAGTGTAACGAAACATTAGGCAAATGGTGTAAAAACAAGCATGGAGCATCAAAAATTATAGATACGTTTGAGACGTATCAGCATCCCCAAGCTTAACTCCTGCTTGTCCTCGAGTAGGTAAGTGATAACAAAAGAATAATTTTTGAGGTGACATGCACCTACACAATCTTGATCATATATGTAAGCATTGTGAGCTGGGATCATAAGAACTTAAAACATGGGCATGAAAGACATAATCTTGATAATAAAGAACTTAGCAACCATGTTGTAAACATGAAAATGAACACAAACAAAAGATCATGAAAATGAAACAATGAAAGTCAAACGTGTGTTCAAATCATAAGGAAAAACATACAAATGGTTTTCAGCTTGTCCTTCATGGAGAGCAAAACATAAATGCATAGGACACCTTCAAGTTTAAGAGGGTGACTAGATACAAGTAATTTAAGAACAAGTGAAACCATAGTCATGAATCAATCAATGATAAACTTTGGGACAATGCACATTATACTCAGAATGACAACTATGCACTCTTAATGGTGCATAAAGGTAGAAGGTGGTGACTCAACATAAAAGTAAAAGAAAGGCCCTTCGCAGAGGGAAGCAGTGATTAAACATGTGCTAGAGCTTTTCACTTGTAAAACAGAGAGATAAAAATTGGTTTTGAGAGGTAGTTGTCTTTGTCAACGACTGGCAATGGGGTTCTTACTATCTTCCATACAAAAATGAAGCAAGTTTTTGAGAGAGAGATTCGCACTTTTGTGCTCTTTTTATAAAACTTGGCACTCCTCCCCACCTTTTTTTCTTTCTCAAACCATGGCTAACCGATTCCATCGGGTGCCCACCAACATTCACATTCCATGGAGGAGTGCCTTTTTCTTTCTTTTTTTTCTTTTTGGAATAAGCAATATGGAAGATAGCAAATCCGACCACTACGTCCCCATGAGCTGAAAACAGTGTCACAAAACGAGAAGTGTTTTGAAGGTTTTTTGAAAGGTAGCACATGAAAATTTACTTGGAATGGCTTGCAAATACCATGCATAGGAATTTATAGTGGACACAATGGCAAACTTGGTTTTTAGGAGTTGGATGCACGAGTAGAGCTCATACTCAGTACAAAATGAGGGCTAGCAAAGACTGGGAGCGACCAACTAAGAGAGCAATAATGGCCATAATCATGCAAAGCGACAAAGCAACATTAAAAGAAGCATAAGATGACATCAAAAGTCAAAAACTAAATGATCATAGAGGCTATTGGCAACTTTGTATGAGTCTAACATGTGTGAGCATGCGCCAAGTCAACCCAAATAAAGCATCAAGGAGAAAACCAAATAAATGCTTCCATATAATAAAAACAACGCATGATTTTTTCAAAGGCTCATTAAGCAATCTCAGTTATTTGAGACAAGTCATGCTACAGCAAAACCACTAAGCATACTATCAAAAAGACATCAAGCACGACATGAAAAAGCCTAAGCCGCAGTCTACACAAGCTCCTTCTTGTACCACTTTTTTGCATAAAGCTTTTTCTCTTTTCCAACACCATTCAAACTTTTTTAATCCAACTCTTTTGAGGAAAACAAACATGGTCCAGAGGCAAAAATACACCTTGATAAATAGATATAAGAAGATCTAAACGCAAATCAAGGCAAAAAGAAAACCAAAAGCAGTAGCAGAAAAAGAAGAACACTCGGTTTTTGATAAGAGTGAAAACTAGAGTGTTCTTGGAAATGAAAAATGAGTTCATCTCCTCCAAAAGAAACATGATGTGATCTAACCATTTATTGCAGCAAACAAAGCAAAAGAAAACGAAAAACTAAAACAACTGACGCTCCAAGAAAAACGCATAGTGCATGAAGCAATAAAAATATAGTGTCTTGAAAGGTGACCTGATTTTTGCCGATGAAGAAGGGGTGCCTCGGGGGCATCCCCAAGCTTTGACGCTTGTACTTCTTGGATATTTCTTGGGGTGATGCATGGGCATCCCCAAGCTTGAGCTTTTGTCCATTCTTCAACTCATCTCATCACTCTCCGATCCCTACACTTAAAAACTTCCTTCATACAAAACTAAACACAAATCTATTAGCAACATTAGTGTAGCATAATATATAATCAACCTCTTTTTGCTTCAGGTTTCAACCTAAAACCACCACATATATAGCATATACTACTGTAGCAACTTCCCCAAAAGTTCCGTGATCAAAAGAACTCAAAAGAAAGCGATCGAGAGGCAAACACAAATAGTGGCAGAAATCTGTCAAAACAGAACAGCTGACAAAGGTCGAATTTTTTAGGGGATTTCTGTTGCTCAAATCAAAAAGAGTTCAACTAATGAAAGTTTGGATATAACCTGCGGCATATTCATAAGAAATCGCAGGTCCAAAAGATATACAGAGAATTTTCACGAATTTTTACGGTGCAGCACCGAAAACAGTTTCAGGACAGCAACATCCCCAAATCTTTACCTCACTCGAATTAGAGGCTTCTCTTGGCACAACAATAAAATAAAAAGGATAAGGAGCGGCCATTACAGTAGTAATGACTTCCAAGACTCAAATAAAAGAAAAAGTACTGAAAAGAAAACATTGGGTTATCTCCCAAGAGTACTTTTCTTTAACGCCTTTGAGCTAGGCGAAGTAATTTGCAAAGATGCTCATGTGGGCGCCATATAAGAGCTTGAGGCAAAGGTGCCATATAGGAACTTAAAGCAATAGAGAGCATCAAAAAGCAAGTGTGAAAGACATTTATATCTGAACCACTTCCTATGCATAGGAATCTTGTAAGAAAATAAATCAATGAGGCACATAGTAGCAAGCATGGATAGATAAAACAAGTGCCACTTCAAGATTTGCAACATAAAGAGGGGAAACTTAATATTGTTGAGATCCATCAAACCATGTTTTCCTCTCTCATAATAACTTTCAGTAGCATCATGAATAGAACTAACAATATAACTATCATATAAAGCATCTCTATCATGAGCCACATGCATAAAAGAATTAATACTCACCACAAGAACAATAGTAGTAGGAGCAAATTCAATAGAATAATTATTCTCATAACCATAATCATCATAAATAGGAGGCATATTGTAATCATAACTAATTTTATCCTCAATAGTAGGTGAACTGAAAATATTATACTCATCATCATAGCCATCATAAACTAGAGGTTTAGTATCATCGCAAGCTAAAGAACAACTATTTCGCAAAGCATATTCTTCAAACATATCATCATAAGAAGGAACATCACATATGGGAGATAAAATATTATCAGAACAAACTTTCTCCACTAAAGCTGGGGAACTAAAAATATCATGCTTAACAAAACCAGCTTCCCCAAGCTTAGACTTTTATATAGCATTAGTAATAACAGTGTTCGAAACATTCATACTAACAACACTATTAGCATGTAAATTAAGCTCCAAAGGTTTTTCAATTTTCTCTTCAAACACTTCGTATCTAAACTCAGGAAAAAGACTAAAGAACTCTTTATTTTCCATTAAGCCTAACTAGTGAAAATAAAAACAAGAAACAAAAAGATGTAATTGCAGAATCTAAAGGAAATAACTTCGAGCACTCACACAGGAGGATGCGAGTACCTTTTACCTTACCTCCCCGGCAATGGCGCCAGAAAAGAGCTTGATGTCTACGCACGCGTCTGTTCTTGTAGACAGTGTTGGGCCTCCAAGTGCAGAGGTTTGTAGAACAGCAGCAAGTTTCCCTTAAGTGGATCACCCAAGGTTTATCGAACTCAGGGAGGAAGAGGTCAAAGCTATCCCTCTCAAGCAACCCTGCAATTACGATACAGAAAGTCTCTTGTGTCCCCAACACACCCAATACACTTGTCAGATGTATAGGTGCACTAGTTCGGCGAAGAGATAGTGAAATACAAGCGGTAGTGATGATTATAAGTAGTAAATGCAATCTGGAATAAAAATGGCAGCAAGCAAACAAGTAACAAAACAGCGAGTAAACGGTGTGCAATGCTTGGAAACAAGGCCTAGGGATCATACTTTCACTAGTGGACACACTCCCAACAATATAACACAATTGAACCAGTAGAAAACTTCTCTTCACTATGGCACTCTGAATTACTCTCCTATTGAATAACACTAATCATTGCGTAGGGCTACGAAGCACTCCTTAAAGTTCATCAAGTACTTGACAAACACCACTTATAGAGATATTCAAATCAGATCACAACTCAAGATAGATATTATTGCAACTTAGACCAAGTACTAACACGGTGCACACACTGTCAACATTACACTATGAAAGCAGGAATAGATCACTTCAATACTATCATAGTAATAATTATTCTCATAATCCATAAGAGATCACAATCGTAGCCTAGACCAAGTACCACCATGATGCACGCACTGTCACCGTTACACCATGGCAGGAGGAATAGATTACTTTAATAACATCACTAGAGTACACATAATATCTGAATAATAACATCTACTTGTTCAACATGATACAAAGCTCACGATCACATAAAGATCATATCATGGGAGAGAGAGGTGAACCACATAGCTACCGGTAGAGCCCTCAGCCCCGGGGATGAACTACTCCCTCCTCATCATAGGAGACAACAAGGTTGATGGAGATGGCGGTGAGGTCGATGGAGACGACGGAGACGGCGATGGAGACCGATGGAGATGGCTCCGAGGGCACTTCCCCGTCCCGGCAGGGTGCCGAAACAGAGACTTCTGTCCCCCGAAATTCGTCGGCGGCGGTGACGGAGCTACGGAACTGTTCTGGAAATTTCGTCGACTCCCCTAGGGTTTTCCGTCCCGAGGCTTCTTATAGGCGAAGGGGCGTCGTCAGGGGGCAGCCAGGGGCTCCTCACACCAGGGTGGCGCGGCCAGGGCCTGGGCCGCGCCACCTATGTGTGAGGGCGGCCTCTGGCCCCCCTCCGGCTCTCTTTTGGTCTTCGGAAAGCTTCCGGGAAAAATAAGACTTCTGGCTTTTGTTTCATCCAATTCCGAGAATATTTCCTGTGTAGCTTTTCTGAAACACAAAAACAGCAGAAAATAGGGAACTGGCACTGTGGCGACTTGTTAATAGGTTAGTTCCAGAAATCGCATAAAAACGCCATGAAGTGTAACGAAACATTAGGCAAATGGTGTAAAAACAAGCATGGAGCATCAAAAATTATAGATACGTTTGAGACATATCAGAGCAAATCAAGTTCAACTACAAGCAAAAAAAGATCAGACGTTCCTCAGCTTGGACAACAGGCCAAACAGTCGATCCCACCCCTCAGGGTGTTACCCGAGAATGTTCCCTCTCTGGTGCAGGGGCAAGATTTGGAATTAGCAAAGAAGTGGGCGGCTGAATGGGGTTTAAGTGTTGAAGACGTTCTGGCTTCCCAAGACGACAGGTTACCCATGGCTGTGGTAGCCCCTAAGCCGCAGTTTGTCATGGGAGCGCCTTTGGTCAGCAAAGATAAGTTTGATGATCTCCCAACAAATATGCGTTACGTGCATACATGGTACTTAAGTGAAGCAAAGAATGGGAGAACGATGATCGTGGCGCGTGTCCCACGGGAGTACTATGGCCGTCCCGAAGACATCCATATCGACTTTGATGAACTCTTCCAGATGTACAATGCCGACGTCCTCGACAAATCGCTTATGAGTTGCTATTGTCTGTAAGTTTTTCAATTCGTTGTCTACATATAACTTGTTCAGTTATTTCAGTTCATTGTCTACATATAACTTGTTTCGTTCTGACTTGAACTCTATTATGCAGAATGAAGATTCTGGAATGTAAAAGTAGGAACATCCTAAATATTGGGTTTATTGACCCAGATAAAATACATATAAAGACGCTAACTGATAACCCCAAGGAGACGGAGGAAAACCTTCTAAGGTTTCTAACAGATCAAAATTTCTGTGACCACATACTGTTTCCATACAACTTCAGGTGATGGTCTTACTCTGTTGTGTCCATTCACTTATAAGTGTAATTGATAAGTTACTGACACATATATATATATACATGTGCAGCTACCACTGGATTCTGTTGGACATTCAAATTGATAAGGGAAGAGTTGATGCCTTCGACCCATTATCGAGACCCTTGGAACAATTCCAAAGCCTGCAGGACATGCTTCAAGGGTAATTTCAATCATTCTTGCGCTCTATCGGTCTCTTCCGATGATTTTCTGATATATCAATTAATGAAAAACTTAGCAAATCATTTTCCTTGTCGGGCAGGGTTTGGAAGCGGTTCAAGTGCGTGACTGACGGTATCGAGCATGAGAAGCTGACCTTTAGAGCGGCTCGGGTAACTAGTAGTATGATATACTTCTATTTTCAATACATTTATGATGCTAGATTATTATTTTGATTATATTATATTCTCGTAAAGTCCGACCAGCAGCCACGGGGGACGCATCTATGTGGATACTACGTTTGCGAGACCATTCGCACGTTTACCTCTGAGCACAAGGATTACAGATACGACGTAAGCAATAAACATTCACACCTCTATTTTTACTCGTCATTCTTTGTTATCATGATTGACATTCATATTCATCTCATCTTCTTATATAGTATACGGCCATGCGGGAGAAGTACCTACCAGAGCAACGCGCGATTGCTGTTGCAGAGGAGCTAGCGACCTTTCTGAGGACAGAAGCTATAGACGACAAATGACGATTTAGTGTAGCTATGGGCCATTACTGATGTTGGTCCATGTAATCGAATAGACGGGCTCTAGTCCCGATAATTCTGATCTCCATATAATTGTATATATATGCTCACTTGTAAGATAAGTTAATCTTATATATATGCATAAACTAATTCCCGAACACCAAACAAGGCACCAAACGAGGCATCACGTTAATCCCCCGAACAGCTAAACCCTAAAACCCCTAAAACGATAAAACAAAAAACAAGATCTGCAGAAAATCTTTAGTCCCGGTCTGTGTTACGACCCGGGACTAAAGGGCCTGCCCCTGAGGGCGCTCCCAGGCGCCCACGTGGAGCTCCTTTGATCCCGGCTTGGAACAGGGCCGGGACTAAAGGTTAGGCCTTTAGTCCCGCCTGTTTGGTCCCGGTTGGGAAACCGGGACTAAAGCCCCTTACGGGCCGGGACTAAAGCCCCTGTCCCCACTAGTGTTTACATGCCCACTTTACCTAGTGTCAAATGCGCTGCAAATTCACTGCATTCTCAAGAGCCTCCCGATATCTATTTGGTTTGGGGCAGCTAGAGTCCAATTCAAGACACTTATTGATATAGTTTCGCCCTCCCGGATTACACTTCTATGCCAAAATAGTGTTTCAACCACGCCGAAGGAAGCCGCGCTGTAATTCTTCTCCTAGTTACGCAAAGAACAACATTGAACAATACATATGAGATGGGTGGTAGTTCGATGCAAGCGACCCTCAAGATTTGTCTAAAGCTCTTCCAAATCTAAAACGTATTCGGGACTGATTTCTTCAGTGTTCTTCTAATACCTCATCTCACTTATATGGAGGCAAACTCCTTTCAGTTGCACAATCATCTCATCACCGAGTCTGCGATATAATATCTCCCCTTAAACATGTCTCGTACTATAGAAACAACATCTTATATAATGCAGGAAACGAACTTTCACACCATCCATCCTAATGGAATGCTCATCTCTCATGCGGTGCATATTGCAACAGTGTTATACCGATGAAGCAAGCTGCGCCTCAGTTGCATGCTACACAATTAAATTAATTGGGCCGGACTGGGCCTTTTGTAGTATGTAAAGCCGACTGCACCCCTTTCTGAGTCAAATCTGCTCTTCTCACACTCATAGCAGTGCTGCATGCTCTGACAAAACTTCTGTTAACCTATAGTTTTTTCTTAAATGTAGAAATTTAAGGGTTCGCCTTGTTCCAACAATTAAAAGAGAACATATATAAGAATATGAAAATGTCACGAGCAGTGGCGGATTTAGAAATTCACTATGCTTCGGGCCACCTTCAACGACTATACCTACATTGCATCCCGTGGTCCTACTACAGTGCATCGACAAGCCTGAGCACCGCCGCCGCATCCCGGGCGATGGCCCTGGTTGCTAGGGGCCTGGATCCGCCCCTGGTCACGAGGCCACCTACAATAATGTGGGATAAACGAATAAGACGGCCATATGGCATGAAACAAAACCAAACCAAAAGTCCAATGATTTCCGCAACAATCACGGCCGGCAGGGACAAGGCACAGAGGAATAATGCTAGTTTTACAAATTTAGTTTTTTTACTGTCGATGCTGCTGTCGTGTCTGGGGGCCTAGGAGGGAAGAGCTCGGCGACATGCATGTTGCAAAGACGTCATCGATCAACGGATTTTACTGTTGCTACCGGCAAGCCAGGCCGATGAAACAATTACGATGCATCGACAATGCATGTAATTATCAACCCTAGTCAAAATTTGAACACCAGGAAATATACATGGACGATGGACATTGTCAACCACCGTGTGAGCATGGACTGGTGCTGAGTTCATCATGAACAAGAACGAGGAGAGGAGTACCATACAATGACTCAATGAGTTAATCATGAACAAGAACAAGGAGAGGAGTACCATACAACGAGTTAATCAACTGTGAGGAAATGTAGCACCGTACATACTAGCACACTGAATTACTATCATTATACCGATACAGAATAAGATGGCAACTATATTTGGCAATAAATCAAATACTATCTTTTTTATTGGGTTGTGATTTCTTATCGAACATATCATTCGATTATCCCAAACTATCTCTATATAATCACAACAACAATGGAAACTACAAATTTTAGCTACCGTCTATGATGTTTATATTGGTACTGGCGTATCCGCATATGTTAATATTGTTCTAATACCTATAACTTGTCATCTGATGTTATATTTGTTTGCATTCTGTAGATATTATGAAAAAAAATCTTCCTATTGTTAATTACATCATCTCATCTTGACACTAGGTAATTTTTTCTTGGCGGAAATATGATGGTAAAGAGTTGGCATGGTGCAGTCGCACCATTGGAGGGTAACGAGAAAGCAACGACGGACGGCTACATATAAATGGCACGCGAAGCAACCTGAAAAGAAACTAGTGGCGTGAAAAGTTGCACGGCTAGCTCCTTGCCTATATTACAACGATCTGCCTTGCACACGCGCTTTGCATTAGCCGAAGAGAAGTGGCACAATTGTTAGGATCATTGGATCAGACAGGTCAAAAGCAGCGGCCGAGCCAGAATATGAACTCTGTGGAGTCGGACAAATAAATATACAAGGATTTACTCGTTTTTTTACAACATGTATTAAGGGTTTTGTAAAAAAAACTGTGGGTATTAGCTGACTCCTGAGCTTGTACATGGATCCGCCACTAGTCAAAAGTGATCACAAAGAACCAGTAAAGGACTAATCAACATCCAACAGTACCTATGCGATTGGTTGTAGTTGGATGCAAGCAACCTTAAAAATGTATGACTTCGCAAAAAAAAATCTTTAAAAATCTGATTAAATCTATCCAATATCTAAAACAAGTTCTCGACCCATTTCTTCAGTGTTCTTCTAATGCCTCATCTAACTGGTTTGGATCCAAACTCCCTCGTGTCGAATTTGGGATATAACATTTTCCCTTAAATCTCTTAAACAGGTGTCCGAGTAAGGCAACTCACTTATATAATGGCATAAACAACCACACCATCCATCCTTTTAGCATGCTCATTTCATGTTAGATATCATAGTTTGGACCAAAGGTCCAGTGAACCGAACATCACGTCCCTTCGTGAGTCGTTGGAGATCCGTGCTATAGTGGTTGCAGGGCCGTACTGACACCCATGTGAATCTGTCATGACTAAGTTACAACATGTTACAGTTAAGTTACAAACTTTGAAACTTACGCGCGTACAGTATTTACACGCGTATAGTATGTATTTTTGTCTTTTTTATACAGGCCACAAATACACATATTTAAGTTTCAAATTTTGTACATATGTAGGCGTTCCCACTGCCTACATGTAAATATTTTTTTGGAATTTTTTGAACTTGAAAATACATTATGGAAAAATACATTGACTTTTCACCATGGGACCCACTTCCCCACATGCACGCCTTCCTATTGGCTGCCGAGTTGGGTTCCAGTGAAATTTGGCTCTAAAAATTCCTCCCCATTTCATATCATGCATCACAACAATGTTAAATAGATGAAGGTAGTTGTGTCTCATGAGCATAACAAATTTTAGTTGAGCTCATTATCATAAGGGTTGTATGGTTGAAAGTATTGTGAGGTTTAAAAGTGTGAAGTGTTTGATTTTTTCAGAAGTGTGTAAAGTATTTTATTATCAGTAGTAAAAGGTGGTACACGCTTACACTAACTAGGCCGGGCTGGGCCTTTTGCAGTTTGTAATGTAGGGCGTGTTTGGATGACACCTGCGCCAGCCCTACCAAAACCAGGGCTGCCAATTATTTGGCGCTCGTTTTTGCTGCCCCAATTTGGCCAGCAGTTGGCGAAAAAAAAAGAATGTGTGACCAAAATTTTGACTCAGATCCGAAAATTTGGCCTTGATTTAAACAAACGTCCAAGCACTCGGTCAACGCCCAAAATTTGGCAGAGCAGTATGCGGCTACAATCCAAACAGCCCTGTAACGCCTGGTGTGCCCCGTTATGAGATGCGACAAACCTGGTGTTCTTACTCTGATAGCAGCACCGGATATGATGCTGCTTGCTCTGACTTTATTTGTTTCATCTCGTTTAAACGCAACGAAAGCAGGGAACAAGAGCGATGTTGGACTAACAAGTTTTGTTTTTGTTTTTTGGAAAGGAGGCAACAAGAGCCCCAGCCTCTGCATCGAAGCAATGCATATGGCTTTTATTAACTTATTATGTATCCCATGATACCAATATTTAATAGTTACATATCACCAATCACACAGGTTGGCAACATGAATCAGCCAATGAAAGATAAAACAAGTTTAATGATACATCATGAAGTGAGTCTATTGTGCAACCGTCACCCGCACCGGTGTAATAAATCTCGTGCTACCATCTCCAACCGGTTCCACCCAGAATCTATCTCCTCCCGCCGCTTTTCTTGTTGGAGATAAGACCACATATGGATTTAATAAGTAGCCATAAGAATAACCTGCAAAAGGCGTGTTTTTTGGTTTGTTAAAGTGATGATCATTTCTGCTGTTCCAAATAGCCCACATAACCACGCAAATGCCCACTCTAATCTGAATAAGATTATTCTTAGGAATACCCTTGAGCCAATTCCCGAAAAGATGCGAAACATTTTTAGGCGGTGCTAATCCAAAGGTCATATGAATAATGCGTCAAATTATCTTGCAAGAGGACACTCAAAAAATAAATGTTGTATGGATTCCTTATTATCACAAAAACAACAAGATTCATCGCCGTTCCAGTTCCTCCTAGCCAAATTGTATTTAGTCAATATCACTTTGCGATGAAGAAACCACATGAAGACCTTGATCTTCAGGGGTACTTTCATTTTCCAAATATATTTTTAAGGTACTTAGTGTCATCATTTAGAAGGTCCAAATAAATTGACTTAACAGTAAATATCCCAGAAGTTGTCAAATTCCAAGTGAAATTGTCTTTCTCATTTGTTAACTCAACATTGATTAGCCGCTGCACTAGGTGCAGCCACATATTCCATCGATTTCCTGTTAGAGTGCGGCGAAAGGCAATGTTTAAAGGATTTTGGTATAGTTTCGCCCTTTCAGACTCCACTTTTATGCCAAAATAGTGTTTCAATCGCCCTGAGGGAAGGCGTGCTATAATTCTTCTCCTAGTTACGCAAAGAACAACATTGAATGGTACATATGAGATAGGTGGTAGTTGGATGCAAGCGACCCTCAAGATTTGTCTAAAGCTCTTCCATATCTAAAACATATTCGGGACTGATTTCTTCAGTGTTCTTCTAATACCTCATCTCACTTATATGGAGGCAAACTCCTTTCAGTTGCACAATCATCTCATCACCGAGTCTGCGATATAATATCTCCCCTTAAACATGTCTCGTACTATAGAAACAACACCTTATATAATGCAGGAAACGAACTTTCGCACCATCCATCCTAATGGAATGCTCATCTCATGCGGTGCATATTGCAACAGTGTTATACCGATGAAGCAAGCCGCGCCTCAGAAACGTGATCTCAGTCATAACAGTTGCATGCTACACAATTAAATTAATTGGGCCGGACTGGGCCTTTTGTAGTATGTAAAGCCTACTGCACATCATTCTAAGTCAAATCTGCTCTTCTCACACTCATAGCAGTGCTGCTTGCTCTGACAAAACTTCTGCTTACCTATAATTTTTTCTTTAATGTAGAAATTTAAGGGTTCGCCTTGTTCTAGCAATTAAAAGAGAACATACATAAGAATATGAAAATGTCACGAGCAGTGGCGGATTTAGAAATTCACTGTGCTCCGGGCCACTAATACGTCTCAAACGTATCTATAATTTTTGATGCTCCATGCTTGTTTTTACACCATTTGCCTTGTGTTTCGTTACACTTCGTGGCGTTTTTATGCGATTTCCGGAACTAACCTATTGACAAGATGCCACAGTGTCAGTTCCCTGTTTTCTGCTATTTTTGTGTTTCAGAAGTGATACACAGGAAATATTCTCGGAATTGGACGAAACAAGTTCCTGAAGTCTTATTTTGCTCGGAAGCTTCCAGAGATCCGAAGAGGAGTAGGAGAGGGGCCACAGGCCAGGCTCACACATGGGTGGCACGGCCCAGGCCCTGGCCACGCCACCATGGTGTGAGGACGCCTGGTCCCTCCTCTGACATCGCCCCTTCGCCTATAAGAAGCCTCGGGACGGAAAACCCTAAAGGAGTCGGCGAAATTTCCAGAACAGTTCCGCAGCGCCGCCGCCGTCGAAGCCAAATTTCGGGGGATAGAAGTCTCTGTTCCGGCACCCTGCCGAGACGGGAAAGTGCCCCCGGAGCCATCTCCATCGGTCTCCATCGCCGTCTCCGCCGTCTCCATCGACCTCACCGCCATCTCCATCAACCTTGCTGTCTCCTATGATGAGGAGGGAGTAGTTCATCCCCGGGGCTAAGGGCTCTACCGGTAGCTATGTGGTTCACCTCTCTCTCCCATGATGTGATCTTTATGTGATCGTGAGCTTTGTATCATGTTGAACAAGTAGATGTTATTATTCAGATATTATGTGTACTCTAGTGATGTTATTAAAGTAATCTATTCCTCCTGCCATGGTGTAACGGTGACAGTGTGTGCATCATGGTGGTACTTGGTCTAGGCTACGATTGTGATCTTTTATGGATTATGAGAATAATTATCGCTATGATAGTATTGAAGTGATCTATTCCTCCTTTCATGGTGTAATGTTGACAGTGCGTGCACCGTGTTAGTACTTGGTCTAAGTTGCAATAATATCTATCTTGAATTGTGATTTGATTTGGATATCTCTATGAGTGGTGTTTGTCAAGTACTTGATGAACTTTAAGGGGTGCTTCTGTAGCCACTACGCAATGATTAGTGTTATTCAATAGGAGAGTAATTCAGAGTACCATAGTGAAGAGAAGTTGTTTATTTGTTCAATTATGTTATATTGTTGAGAGTGTGTCCACTAGTGAAAGTATGATCCCTAGGCCTTGTTTCCAAGCTTTGCACACCGTTTACTTGCTGTTTTGTTACTTGTTTGCTCGCAGCGATTTTTATTCCAGATTGCATTTACTACTCATAATCATCACTACTACTTGTATTTCACTATCTCTTCGCCGAACTAGTGCACCTATACATCTGACAAGTGTATTGGGTGTGTTGGGGACACAAGAGACTTTCTGTATCGTAATTGCAGGGTTGTTTGAGAGGGATAGCTTTGACCTCTTCCTCCCTGAGTTCGATAAACCTTGGGTGATCCACTTAAGGGAAACTTGCTGCTGTTCTACAAACCTCTGCACTTGGAGGCCCAACAAGTGTCTACAAGAATAGAAGTGCGTAGACATCAAGCTCTTTTCTGGCGCCGTTGCCGGGGAGGTAAGGTAAAAGGTACTCGCATCCTCCTGTGTGAGTGCTCGAAGTTATTTCCTTTAGATTCTGCAATTACATCTTTTTGTTTCTTGTTTTTATTTTCACTAGTTAGGCTTAATGGAAAATAAAGAGTTCTTTAGTCTTTTTCCTGAGTTTAGATTTGAAGAGAAAATTGAAAAACCTTTGGAGCTTATTTCGCATAGCAATGTTATTAGTATGAATGCTTTTAATCCTGTTATTGCTAATGCTATGGAAAAGACTAAGCTTGGGGAAGCTGGTTTTGTTATGCATGATATTTTTAGTTCCCCAGCTTTAGTGGAGAAAGTTTGCTCTGATGATATTTTATCTCCCATATGTGATGAGTCTAATGATGTTTGTGATCCTCGTTCTTTTAAAATACCTATGAAAATTGTTGAACATGTTATGAATAACCGCTACTCAGGAGATGTCCCTCCGGGTGATCATTTACTCTTTTTACATGAATTATGCGAGTTGTTCGAGTGTGCAGGTATTTCATCAAGCCAGGTTAAGAGGAAGCTATTCTCTTATTCCCTGAAGGGCAGAGCTGCAGAGTGGTATAGGCTGCTAAAGGATGGTCCATCTATTGGCTGGGAGGAAATTGTACCTCTCTTTTATTCTAAATTCTATCCTCCAAGTGAGATTCATAAAGATCGTAATCAGATATACAATTTTTGGCCTCATGATGGAGAAAGCATTGCCCAAGCGTGGGGAAGATTGAATTCACTAATGCTCAAATGTCCTATTCATGATCTTCCCCGTAATATTATTATTAATAATTTTTATGCAAGGCTTTCAGGATATTACAAGGACTATCTAGATGCATGCTTTGATGGATCTTTCACAAGCAAGGATGTTGACACCAAGTGGGATCTGCTTGAAACAATTCAAAACAATATTGAAGGTTGGGATAGCGACAAAGGTAAAGGATCAGGTATGAATTACGAGTTTGATTGCATTAAGTCTTTCGCTGAAACTGCTAATTTTCAAGAGCTTAGTGCTAAATATGGTCTTGATCCTCAAATTATGGTTGATTGCTTTAAAGCCTTTGCTTCCCATATGAATGTCCCTAAAGGAAATGGGGACGTGTATCATGAACCTTTTAAGGACACTTGCATAGAAAGTGATATTGTTATTGATGAATCCAATAAACATGCTCAAACTTCTAAAAGTCCTACTTCTTATAAGCATGTTAATTTTTGTGGAGTACATAGACCTTGTGAACAGAGTTACAACAAGGAAGATTATTGTGTCCACCATGCAAATGAAGAAACCCGAATGTGGTACAAGGATATAGGCAAGATCGGTAAAAAGGTTTGTGAGCTTTATCCTTTTCTTTGTAAACATTACGATGACATAGGTCATTTTAATTTCCAATGCTCAAGCCCTAATAGTTACTCTTCTAGTACCCTAAGTTTGTATTGTGATGACAAGATTACTCCCAATCAGCATGATGAGCTCACTTTGTTCTTGGCGTGTGACGAGATATCTAGAAAGATTGCTTTGATAGATATGAATGATGTTGATATTAATAGCACCCTTCGTGGTTGTCGTCTCTATTGTGCTAAAGATTGCCTTGCTAATACTTACATACAAAATCTTATAAAACTTGATATTTTGCCAAGCTATGACAGGACTGATAGATGTTTTTATCTTATTAATAGAGAGGAGGAATCCTCCAAAGTTTCTTTTGTTGTTCCTGTCAGCAAACCAGATTATGTGGAGAAGATGCCTTTCCCTCCTAAAGAATATGTGGAGAAGATGCCCTTCAAGTCTCTCCCTCCTAAAGGAGATAGTAAGAAGAGTATGAAGAAGAAGAAGAAGAGGAGTAAAAGGCGAGAGGACACGGTATCTTCCCCTAAGCGTTATGATCCTGCTATAGATTATGATAATTCTGATTGGGATGATATTCCTATGCCTTTTACCTATGTTAGTGATCATGATTGGGAAAAGCACTCTACTTTTGATATTGAAAATCTTTTTGGTACAAATTCTAAGGTTAATAATTGTTGTACCATTAGCGCTATCCATGTTCCTTCTTATGATGATATGTTTGATGAATATGCTTTGCGAAATAGTTGCTCTCTAGCTTGTGATGATACTAAACCTCTAGTTTATGATGGTTATGATGATGGGTATAATATTTTCAGTTCACCTACTGTTGAGGAGAAAAATAGTTATGATTACAATATGCCTCCTGTTTTTGATGATTATGGTAACGAGAATAATTATTCTATTGAATCTGCTCCTACTACTATTGTTCATGTGGGGAGTATTAATTCTTTTATGCATGTGGCTCATGATAGGGATGCTTTATGTGATAGTTATATTGTTAGTTCTATTCATGATGCTACTGAAAGTTATTATGAGAGAGGGAAACATGGTTTGATGGATCTCAACAATATTAAGTTTCCCCTCTTTATGTTGCAAATCTTGCAGTGGCACTTGTTTTATCTATCCATGCTTGCTACTATGTGCCTCGTTGATTTATTTTCTTACAAGATTCCTATGCATAGGAAGTGGTTCAGATATAAATGTCTTTCACATTTGCTTTTTGATGCTCTCTATTGCTTTAAGTTCCTATATGGCGCCTTTGCCTCAAACTCTTATATGGCGCCCACATGAGCATCTTTGCAAATTACTGCGTCTAGCTCAAAGGCGTTAAAGAAAAGCACTCTTGGGAGATAACTCATTGTTTTATTTTCAGTACTTTTTATTTTATTTGAGTCTTGGAAGTTATTACTACTGTAATAACCGCTCCTTATCCTTTTTATTTCGTTTTTGTGCCAAGAGAAGCCTCTAATTTGAGTGAGGTAAGATTTGGGGATGTTGCTGTCCTGAAACAGTTTTCGGTGCTGCACCGTAAAAATTCGTGAAAATTCTCTGTATATCTTTTGGACCTGCGATTTCTTGTGCATATGCCCCAGGTTATATCCAAACTTTTGTTAGTTGAACACTTTTTGATTTGAGCAACAGAAAACCCCTAAAAAATTCGACCTTTGTCAGCTGTTCAGTTTTGACAGATTTCTGCCAATATTTGTGTTTGCCGCTTTATCGCTTTCTTTTTGAGTTCTTTTGATCATGGAACTTTTGGGGAAGTTGCTACAGTAGTATGTGCTATATATGTGGTGGTTTTGAGTTGAAACCTGAAGCAAAAAGAGGTTGATTATATGTTATGTTACACTAATGTTGCTAATAGATTTGTGTTTAGTTTTGTATGAAGGAAGTTTTCAAGTGTAGGGATTGGAGAATGATGAGATGAGTTGAAGAATGGACAAAAGCTCAAGCTTGGGGATGCCCATGCATCACCCCAAGAAATTTCCAAGAAGTACAAGCGTCAAAGCTTGGGGATGCCCCCGAGGCACCCCTTCTTTATCGGCAAAAATCAGGTCACCTTTCAAGACACTATATTTTTATTGCTTCATGCATTATGCGTTTTTCTTGGAGCGTCAGTTGTTTTTGTTTTTAGTTTGCTTTTTCTTTGTTTGCTGCAATAAATGGTTAGATCACATCATGTTTCTTTTGGAGGAGATGAACTCGCTTTTCATTTGCCAAGAACACTCTAGTTTTCACTCTTATCGTTCAATGAGTGTTCTCTTTTTCTGCTACTGTGTTTAGCTTGCATTTTTCGCCTTGATTTTTGTTCAGATCTTGTTTTATCTTTGCATCAAGGTGTATTTTTGCCTCTGGACCATGTTGGTTTTCCTCAAAAGAGTTTCCTCAAAAAGGTTTAAATGGTGTTGGAAAAGAGAAAAAGCTTTATGCAAAAAAGTGGTACAAAAAGGAGCTTGTGTAGACTGTGGCTTAGGATTTTTCATGTCATGCTTGATGTCTTTTTGATAGTATGCTTAGTGGTTTTGCTGTAGCATGACTTGTCTCAAATAACTGAGATTGCTTAATGAGCCTTTGAAAAAATCATGCGTTGTTTTTATCGTTTGGAAGCATTATTTTGGTTTTCTCCTTGACGCTTTATTTGGGTTGACTTGGCGCATGCTCACACATGTTTTGACTCTTACAAAGTCGCCAATAGCCTCTATGATCATTTAGTTTTTGACTTTTGATGCCATCTTATGCTTCTTTTAATGTTGCTTTGTCGCTTTGCATGATTATGGCTATTATTGCTCTCTTAGTTGGTCGCTCCCAGTCTTTTGCTAGCCCTCATTTTGTACTGAGTATGAGCTCTACTCGTGCATCCAACTCCCAAAAACCAAGTTTGCCATTGTGTCCACTATAAATTCCTATGCATGGTATTTGTAAGCCATTCAAAGTAAATTTTCATGTGCTACCTTTCAAAAAAACCTTCAAAACACTTCTCGTTTTGTGACACTGTTTTCAGCTCATGGGGACGTAGTGGTCGGATTTGCTATCTTCCATATTGCTTATTCTAAAAAAGAAAAAAAAAAGAAAAAAGAAAGAAAAAAGGCACTCCTCCATGGAATGTGAATGTTGGTGGGCACCCGATGGAATCGGTTAGCCATGGTTTGTGAAAGTAAAAAAGGTGGGGAGGAGTGCCAAGCTTTATAAAAGAGCACAAAAGTGCCAATCTCTCTCTCAAAAACTTGCTTCATTTTTGTATGGAAGATAGTAAGAACCCCATTGCCAGTCGTTGACAAAAGAAACCACCTCTCAAAACCCAATTTTTATCTCTCTGTTTTACAAATAAAAAGCTCTAGCACATGTTTAATCACTGCTTCCCTCTGCGAAGGGCCTTTCTTCTACTTTTATGTTGAGTCACCACCTTCTATCTTTATGCATCATTAAGAGAGCATAGTTGTCATTCTGAGTATAATGTGCATTGTCCCAAAGTTTTCATTGATTGACTCATGATCATGGTTTCACTTGTTCTTAAATTATTTGTATCTAGTCGCCCTCTTAAACTTGAAGGTGTCCTATGCATTTATGTTTTGCTCTCTTTGAAGGACAAGCTGAAAACCATTTGTATGTTTTTCCTTATGATTTGAACACACATTTGACTTTCATTGTTTCATTTTCATGATCTTTTGTTTGTGTTCATTTTCATGTTATAACATGGTTGCTAAGTTCTTATTGTCAAGATTATGTCTTTCATGCCCATGTTTTAAGTTCTTATGATCCCAGCTCACAAATGCTTACATATATGATCAAGATTGTGTTGGTGCATATCACCTCAAAAATTATTTCTTTTGTTATCACTTACCTACTCGAGGACGAGCAGGAGTTAAGCTTGGGGATGCTTGATACGTCTCAAACGTATCTATAATTTTTGATGCTCCATGCTTATTTTTACACCATTTGCCTTGTGTTTCGTTACACTTCGTGGCGTTTTTATGCGATTTCCGGAACTAACCTATTGACAAGCTGCCATAGTGCCAGTTCCCTGTTTTATGCTATTTTTGTGTTTCAGAAGTGATACACAGGAAATATTCTCGGAATTGGACGAAACAAGTTCCTGAAGTCTTATTTTGCCCGGAAGTTTCCAGAGATCCGAAGAGGAGTAGGAGAGGGGCCATAGGCCAGGATCACACATGGGTGGCGCGGCCCAGGCCCTGGCCGCGCCACCATGGTGTGAGGACGCCTGGTCCCTCCTCTGACATCGCCCCTTCGCCTATAAGAAGCCTCGGGACGGAAAACCCTAAAGGAGTCGGCGAAATTTCCAGAACAGTTCCGCAGCGCCGCCGCCATCGAAGCCAAATTTCGGGGGACAGAAGTCTCTGTTCCGGCACCCTGCCGGGACGGGAAAGCGCCCCCGGAGCCATCTCCATCGGTCTCCATCGCCGTCTCTGCCGTCTCCATCGACCTCACCGCCATCTCCATCAACCTTGCTGTCTCCTATGATGAGGAGGGAGTAGTTCATCCCCGGGGCTAAGGTCTCTACCGGTAGCTATGTGGTTCACCTCTCTCTCCCATGATGTGATCTTTATGTGATCGTGAGCTTTGTATCATGTTGAACAAGTAGATGTTATTATTCAGATATTATGTGTACTCTAGTGATGTTATTAAAGTAATCTATTCCTCCTGCCATGGTGTAACGGTGACAGTGCGTGCATCATGGTGGTACTTGGTCTAGGCTACGATTGTGATCTTTTATGGATTATGAGAATAATTATCGCTATGATAGTATTGAAGTGATCTATTCCTCCTTTCATGGTGTAATGTTGACAGTGTGTGCACCGTGTTAGTACTTGGTCTAAGTTGCAATAATATCTATCTTGAATTGTGATTTGATTTGGATATCTCTATGAGTGGTGTTTGTCAAGTACTTGATGAACTTTAAGGGGTGCTTCTGTAGCCACTACGCAATGATTAGTGTTATTCAATAGGAGAGTAATTCAGAGTACCATAGTGAAGAGAAGTTGTTTATTTGTTCAATTATGTTATATTGTTGAGAGTGTGTCCACTAGTGAAAGTATGATCCCTAGGCCTTGTTTCCAAGCTTTGCACACCGTTTACTTGCTGTTTTGTTACTTGTTTGCTCGCAGCGATTTTTATTCCAGATTGCATTTACTACTCATAATCATCACTACTACTTGTATTTCACTATCTCTTCGCCGAACTAGTGCACCTATACATCTGACAAGTGTATTGGGTG
This sequence comes from Dactylis glomerata, assembly GCA_007115705.1. Classification (NCBI taxonomy): domain Eukaryota; kingdom Viridiplantae; phylum Streptophyta; class Magnoliopsida; order Poales; family Poaceae; genus Dactylis; species Dactylis glomerata. The sequence continues at coordinate 219,018 of QXEO01001081.1, read as the reverse complement.
TGTTGGGGACACAAGAGACTTTCTGTATCGTAATTGCAGGGTTGTTTGAGAGGGATAGCTTTGACCTCTTCCTCCCTGAGTTCGATAAACCTTGGGTGATCCACTTAAGGGAAACTTGCTGCTGTTCTACAAACCTCTGCACTTGGAGGCCCAACAAGTGTCTACAAGAATAGAAGTGCGTAGACATCAAGCTCTTTTCTGGAGCCGTTGCCGGGGAGGTAAGGTAAAAGGTACTCGCATCCTCCTGTGTGAGTGCTCGAAGTTATTTCCTTTAGATTCTGCAATTACATCTTTTTGTTTCTTGTTTTTATTTTCACTAGTTAGGCTTAATGGAAAATAAAGAGTTCTTTAGTCTTTTTCCTGAGTTTAGATTTGAAGAGAAAATTGAAAAACCTTTGGAGCTTATTTCGCATAGCAATGTTATTAGTATGAATGCTTTTAATCCCGTTATTGCTAATGCTATGGAAAAGACTAAGCTTGGGGAAGCTGGTTTTGTTATGCATGATATTTTTAGTTCCCCAGCTTTAGTGGAGAAAGTTTGGTCTGATGATATTTTATCTCCCATATGTGATGAGTCTAATGATGTTTGTGATCCTCGTTCTTTTAAAATACCTATGAAAATTGTTGAACATGTTATGAATAACCGCTACTCAGGAGATGTCCCTCCGGGTGATCATTTACTCTTTTTACATGAATTATGCGAGTTGTTTGAGTGTGCAGGTATTTCATCAAGCCAGGTTAAGAGGAAGCTATTCTCTTATTCCCTGAAGGGCAGAGCTGCGGAGTGGTATAGGCTGCTAAAGGATGGTCCATCTATTGGCTGGGAGGAAATTGTACCTCTCTTTTATTCTAAATTCTATCCTCCAAGTGAGATTCATAAGGATGGTCCATGTATTGGCTGCGGAGTGTGAGCATGGACTGGTGCTGAGTTCATCATGAACAAGAACGAGGAGAGGAGTACCATACAATGACTCAATGAGTTAATCATGAACAAGAACAAGGAGAGGAGTACCATACAATGAGTTAATCAACTGTGAGGAAATGTAGCACTGTACATACCAGCACACTGAATTACTATCATTATACCGATACAGAATAAGATGGCAACTATATTTGGCAATAAATCAAATACTATCTTTTTTATTGGGTTGTGATTTCTTATCGAACATATCATTCGATTATCCCAAACTATCTCTATATAATCACAACAACAATGGAAACTACAAATTTTAGTTGCCGTCTATGATGTTTATATTGGTACTGGCGTATCCGGACATGTTAATATTGTTCTAATACCTATAACTTGTCATCTGATGTTATATTTGTTTGCATTATGTAGATATTATGAAAAAAAATCTTCGCATTGTTAATTACATCATCTCATCTTGACTCTAGGTAATTTTTTCTTGGCGGAAATATGATGGTAAAGAGTTGGCATGGTGCAGTCGCACAATTGGAGGGTAACGAGAAAGCAACGACGGACGGCTACATATAAATGGCACGCGAAGCAACCTGAAAAGAAACTAGTGGCGTGAAAAGTTGCACGGCTAGCTCCTTGCCTATATTACAACGATCTACCTTGCACACGCGCTTTGCATTAGCCGAAGAGAAGTGGCACAATTGTTAGGATCACTGGATCAGACAGGTCAAAAGCAGCGGCCGAGCCAGAATATGAACTCTGTGGAGTCGGACAAATAAATATACAAGGATTTACTCGTTTTTTTTACAACATGTATTAAGGGTTTTGTAAAAAAAAACTATGGGTATCAGCTGACTCCTGAGCTTGTACATGGATCCGCCACTAGTCAAAAGTGATCACAAAGAACTAGTAAAGGACTAATCAACATCCAACAGTACCTATGCGATTGGTTGTAGTTGGATGCAAGCAACCTTAAAAATATATGACTTCCCAAAAAAAAATCTTTTAAAATCTGATTAAATCTATCCAATATCTAAAACAAGTTCTCGACCCATTTCTTCAGTGTTCTTCTAATGCCTCATCTAACTGGTTTGGATCCAAACTCCCTCGTGTCGAATTTGGGATATAACATTTTCCCTTAAATCTCTTAAACAGGTGTCCGAGTAAGGCAACTCACTTATATAATGGCATAAACAACCACACCATCCATCCTTTTAGCATGCTCATTTCATGTTAGATATCATAGTCTGGACCAAAGGTCCAGTGAACCGAACATCACGTCCCTTCGTGAGTCGTTGGAGATCCGTGCTATAGTGGTTGCAGGGCCGTACTGACACCCATGTGAATCTGTCATGACTAAGTTACAACATGTTACAGTTCAGTTACAAACTTTGAAACTTACGCACGTACAGTATTTACACGCGTATAGTATGTATTTTTGTCTTTTTTATACATGCCACAAATACACATATTTAAGTTTCAAATTTTGTACATATGTAGGCGTTCCCACTGCCTACATGTAAATATTTTTTTTGGAATTTTTTGAACTTGAAAATACATTATGGAAAAATACATTGACTTTTCACCATGGGACCCACTTCCCCACATGCACGCCTTCCTATTGGCTGCTGAGTTGGGTTCCAGTGAAATTTGGCTCTAAAAATTTCTCCCCATTTAATGTCATGCATCACAACAATGTTAAATAGATGAAGGTAGTTGTGTCTCATGAGCATACCAAATTTTAGTTGAGCTCATTATCATAAGGGTTGCATGGTTGAAAGTATTGTGAGGTCTAAAAGTGTGAAGTGTTTGATTTTTTCAGAAGTGTGTAAAGTATTTTATTATTAGTAGTAAAAGGTGGTACACGCTTACACTAACTAGGCCGGGCTGGGCCTTTTGCAGTTTGTAATGTAGGGCGTGTTTGGATGACACCTGCGCCAGCCCTACCAAAACCAGGGCTGCCAATTATTTGGCGCTCGTTTTTGCTGCCCCAATTTGGCCAGCAGTTGGCGGAAAAAAAAATGCGTGACCAAAATTTTGACTCATATCCGAAAATTTGGCCTTGATCTAAACAAATGTCCAAGCACTCGGTCAACGCCCAAAATTTGGCAGAGCAGTATGCGGCTACAATCCAAACAGCCCTGTAACGCCTAGTGTGCCCCGTTATGAGATGCAACAAACCTGGTGTTCTTACTCTGATAGCAGCACCGGATATGATGCTGCTTGCTCTGAATTTATTTGTTTCATCTCGTTTTAAACGCAGCGGAAGCAGGGAACAAGAGCGATGTTGGACTAACAAGTTTTGTTTTTGTTTTTGGAAAGGAGGCAACAAGAGCCCCAGCCTCTGCATCGAAGCAATGCATATGGCTTTTATTAACTTATTATGTATCCCATGATACCAATATTTAATAGTTAGATATCACCAATCACATAGGTTGGTAACATGAATCAGCCAACGAAAGATAAAACAAGTTTAATGATACATCATGAAGTGAGTCTATTGTGCAACCGTCACCTGCACCGGTGTAATAAATCTCGTGCTACCATCTCCAACCGGTTCCACCCAGAATCTATCTCCTCCCGCCGCTTCTCTTGTTGGAGATAAGACCACATATGGATTTAATGGGTAGCCATAGGAATAACCTGCAAAAGGCGTGTTTTTTGGTTTGTTAAAGTGATGATCATTTCTGCTGTTCCAAATAGCCCACATAACCACGCAAATGCCCACTCTAATCTGAATAAGATTATTCTTAGGAATACCCTTGAGCCAATTCCCGAAAAGATGCGAAACATTTTTAGGCAGTGCTAATCCAAAGGTCATACGAATAATGCGTCAAATTATCTTGCAAGAGGACACTCAAAAAATAAATGTTGTATGGATTCCTTATTATCACAAAAACAACAAGATTCATCGCCGTTCCAGTTCCTCCTAGCCAAATTGTATTTAGTCAATATCACTTTGCGATGAAGAAACCACATGAAGACCTTGATCTTCAGGGGTACTTTCATTTTCCAAATATTTTTTAAGGTACTTAGTGTCATCATTTAGAAGGTCCAAATACATTGACTTAACAGTAAATATCCCAGAAGTTGTCAAATTCCAAGTGAAATTGTCTTTCTCATTTGTTAACTCAACATTGATTAGCCGCTGCACTAGGTGCAGCCACATATTCCATCGATTTCCTGTTAGATTGCGGCGAAAGGCAATGTTTAAAGGATTTTGATATAGTTTTGCCCTTTCAGACTCCACTTTTATGCCAAAATAGTGTTTCAATCGCCCTGAGGGAAGGCGTGCTATAATTCTTCTCCTAGTTACGCAAAGAACAACATTGAATGGTACATATGAGATAGGTGGTAGTTGGATGCAAGCGACCCTCAAGATTTGTCTAAAGCTCTTCCATATCTAAAACATATTCGGGACTGATTTCTTCAATGTTCTTCTAATACCTCATCTCACTTATGTGGAGGCAAATTCCTTCCAGTTGCACAATCATCTCATTACAGAGTGTGATATAATATCTCCCCTTAAACATGTCTCGTAGTAAAGAAAGCACACCTTATATAATGCAAGAAACGAACTTTCACACCATCCATCATAATGGAATGCTCATCTCATGCGGTGCATATTGCAACAGTGTTATACCGATGAAGCTAGCCACGCCTCAGAAACGTCATAACAGTTGCATGCAAGATGATGATATTCCAAGGTCTAAAAATGTGTGTAAAAGGTACTACACAATTAAATTAACTAGGCTGGACGGGGTCAAATCCTACTTCACCCCTTTCTGAGTCAAATCTGCTCTTCTCACACTAGCAGTGCTGCTTGCTCTGACTAAACTTCTGTTAACCTATTTTTTTCTTAAATGTATAAATTTAAGGGCTCTCCTCGTTCCAGCAATTAAAAGACAACATACATAAGAATATGAAAATGTCACGAGGCCACCTACAACAATGTGGGAAAAAAGGATAAGACGGCCATATGGCATGAAACAAAACCGAACCAAAAGTCCAGCGATTTCTGCGACGATCACGGCCGGCAGGGACAAGGCACAGTGGAATAATGTTAGTTTTGCAAATTTAGTTTTTTTATAGTCTCTATACATTGTACTCCGCACGTACTTGTGAAAATGCAAAGCAGGATATGATATGACGGTGCTACTGTGGTGTCCAGGGGCCTATGAGGGAAGAAGCTCGACGACTTATCAGACATGCATGTTGCAAAGACGCCATCGATCAAAGGATTTTACTATTGCTACCGGCAAGCCAGGCCGATGAAACAATTATGATGCATCGACAATGCATGTAATTACCAACCCTAGTCAAAATTCGAACACCGGGAAATATACATGGACGATTGACCGTTGCCAACCACTGTGTGAGCATGGACTGTTACTGAATTCATCATGAACAAGAACAAGGAGAGGAGTACCATACAACGAGAAATGTAGCACCACACACCAGCACACTAAATTACTATCATTATACCGAGTGACATGGATATGCCCTTCGGGTACCCGCGGATTTCTATACCGGGTTTGGCCCATTAAGGAGGTGGACCGGAACAAGGACTCGAAGATGACTTGGAGACGAAGAAAGGAAGGTTCTAATCCGTATTCGACTAGGACACTTGTAAACTCTTGCCCGGTTGCATATATAAAGCCAGGCAGGGGCGCCCCTAGAGGCAGAACGAAAGACATCAGATATCTCATAGACAACTTACAATATCATAGACACGCAATATTAGAGATACAAGATAGATTAGACAGATAGAATTCCGCCTACGGCGGCTCCATGTAAACACCATTGTGATCATATACTAGATTGCTAGTAGGATGTAGCGATCCTCCACCGCGGGGACGTGAACCTGGGTACATCGTGTGCCAATCTCGATCCCGGAGTCTCTAGTCGTTGCTCTTCCCCCGATCCTAAGTCCTTCATCTAGGACATTTGTCAAGTTAACCCCTCGTCAATTGGCGCCGACCGTGGGGATCGCGGCGACTGGATTTTATCATCCGGACGGGATCCTTCAACTTTTTCATCGACAAGATCAGCAAATTTTGCGGCTGCCGATAGCAGCAGTAATCAGATCACATCTAGCTGAATCATCAACTGTTTCGGCTCAGCATCTGCAAGTTCGCTACGAGAAGCATCGATTTCGTCAGGGCCAAGTCGACAAGCTTGGTGATCGTCTTCAAAAGATCAGATCATACACCCGTCCGTGTTGCTGGTGGCATGTTACCCCGCACGTGCGTGAAAGAGGAAGGAAAAAAGAAATTATCGACAAGATTGGAAACTTTTGGCAAGATCGGAATTTTTTCGGCTGTGCAACGTGTGTTGTCTTTGCGATTGATTTATCCAGATTGATGTATCCTTTGTCTTGGGTGTGCTGCATGGACAAGGAAAAGAGCGTAACCAAGTTTGTGTTCACGACGGATCACCGCGTCACCGTGGCAAAAAAATCAATCTACAAAAGCACGAGTTGGTGTTCGCGACGGTTCCGACAGCATCCGACAGCAATTCCCCAAGTTGGACTGGATAGATCTTTCTACTTGGAGCAAGTTATGATGCACTCGTCGTGGGTAAATAAAAACAAGGCGGTGCACGTGGTGTACATCTTCAAAGCAAGTTGAATCAACAATACCAAAAATCAGCTGGTCGATACGTACGGATGAAGATTAATCAAGATATCAAATAAATCAGCGGCAGTCTGTACTGGCGAGTTACCAGAGCTGCTCGGACAATTCGGAGAAAAATATTTCGATTACTTCGCTCGGACTACTTCAAGAAAAATACTTCGACTACTTCGTCGACTACATTTGCATCAACTGCGGCTTGCCGCGCTCGGGGGCTTGTCGTCACGCACTCGCGCAAACTATCGGCAACACTCGGGGGCTCGACATCAACTCGCCCCGGAGTGCGGAAAATTACCCTCAAAACCTGCGACTTCATCGACATCAAACAACGCGACGATCCCAACAGCGCTCGGGGGCTCGACAACAACTTCGCCTCCGATCGTGATTCTACGACAACAACTCGACTACGTCATCGTCGACTACGCCGCGCCGCTTCTACGCTGCAACCGATAAAAGCTAAGTTTCCTCTTCTAACAATCGATTATCATTTGCCTTTCGCCACACCCGATACTCGGGGGCTCCGCCATGAAAAATCATCTTGCATATCATTGACTTCGAAAAATTGCGAAAGCCCTAGTAGCTGGCGTTCCTTATCGAATACTTGACAATTTAGTTTACAGTCGCATGAAGCTCGACTAACGGTTGGCAAGGCACAAAATCTTGGGACGTCAGGCTAACGAAAAGGCTTAGCAAGTATCTTGAAATTCAAATGCGGCAAACGCATCATATTACGTCTGACCTGAGTAGCTGATCGAGCCGTGAAGTGTATCAGGCTAACGAAAGGGTCTTATGTACGAGCAACAAAATTGCACAAAAAACATCGAGTTTTTATTTTACATACTACATCATCATTACAATATGCAAACGCAATATTTCTTCGAGAGACAAAGTATTTCACAATTCTTCATATTTTCTGCAGGAGTCGACAAATTCATCAAAGTCATCATAGAACCGAACTTCTTTGAGTAGTACAACTTGAGTCTATGCCCGGTTACAAGTACCCAAATATAGACTCGGGGGCTACTCCCATCGGGAGCGCTGGTCGCGCACCCGATATATAGAAAGATCATTTGAGAAAGAATTCGACAACAAGAAGAAGAAGACGCAAGAGATGATGAAGAAGAAACTTGGAGCCTATGATCGACTACAAGTATCCGACCATAGCCTCGGGGACTACTCCCATCGGGAGCGTTGGTCACGCACCCGATGAAGATTTACTTCGAGAAGATCATCAATGAAGAATAAGGAAGAAAATTCGAGTCCATAGACTCAACATTTCACTCCCATCGGGAGAGCAGATTTAAGAACCCGACGATTTTGGGCATTGCATTTGAAGTCGAAGATATATGAAGTCGAAGATTAAAGAAGTCGAAGATTGAAGAAATCAAAGTTTGAAGAAGTCAAAGATATATGAAGTCGAAGTTTGGAGACTCAACCCGAGTCTACGACTCAAGTAGAGTCTCGGGGGCTACTGACATGGATATGCCCTTCAAGTACCCGCGGATTTGTATACCGGGTTTGGCCCATTAAGGAGGTGGACCGGAACAAGGACTCGAAGATGACTTGGAGATGAAGAAAGGAAGGTTCTAATCCGTATTCGACTAGGGCACTTGTAAACTCTTGCCCGATTACATATATAAAGCCAGGCAGGGGCGCCCCTAGAGGCAGAACGAAAGACATCAGATATCTCATAGACAACTTACAATATCATAGACACGCAATATTAGAGATACAAGATAGATTCGACAGATAGAATTCCGCCTACGGCGGCTCCATGTAAACACCATTGTGATCATATACTAGATTGCTAGCAGGATGTAGCGATCCTCCACCGCGGGGATGTGAACCTGGGTACATCGTGTGCCAATCTCGATCCCGGAGTCTCTAGTCGTTGCTCTTCCCCTGATCCTAAGTCCTTCATCTAGGATATTTGTCGAGTTAACCCCTCGTCACCGAGACAGAATAAGATGGCAACTATATTTGGCAATAAATCAAATACTATCTCTTTTATTGGGTTGTAATTGCTTATCGAACATATCATTCGATTATCCCAAACTATCTCTATGTAATCACAACAACAATGGAAACTACAAATTTTAGTTGCCGCCTATGATGTTTATATTGGTACTAGCATACGTTAATATGGCTCTGATACTATAACTTGTCATCTGATGTTATGTTTGTTTGCATTCTATAGATATTATGAAAAAATGTTCCCTTTGTTAATTACATAATCTCATCTTGACACTAGGTAATTTTTTCTTGGCGGAAATATGATGGTAAAGCGTTGGCATGTCACATGTGCAGTCGCACCATTGGAGGGTAAAGAGAAAGCAACGACGGACGGGTATATATAAATGGCAATCGAAGCAACCTGAAAAGAAACTAGTGGCGTTAAAGGTTGCACAGCTAGCTCCTTGCCTATATTACAACGATCTGCCATTCATACGTGCTTTGCATTAGCCAAAGAGAAGTGGCGCAATTGTTAGGATCACTAGATCAGACAGGTCAAAAGCAGCGGCCGAGCCAGAATATGAACTCTGTGGAGTCGGACAAATAATATCCAAGGGTTTAGTCGTTTTTTTACAACATGTATTAAAGGGTTTTACAAAAAAAAAAATATGGGTGTCAGCTGACTCCTGAGCTTGAACATGGATCCGCCACTGGTCAAAAGTGATCACAAAGAACCAGTAAAAGACTAATCAACATCCAACAGTACGTATGTGATTGGTTGTAGTTGGATGCAAGCAACCTTAAAAATCTATGCCTTTGCAAAAAAAAAACCTTAAAAATCTGTGTAAAGCTATCCAATATCTAAAACAAGTTCTCGAACTATTTCTTCAGTGTTCTTCTAATGCCTCATCTAACTGGTTGGGATCCAAACTCCCTCGACTGTGTACTACATCGAATTTGGGATATAATATCTTCCTTAAATCCCTTAAACAGGTGTCCGAGTAAGGCAAGTCACTTATATAATGGCATAAACAACCACACCATCCATCCTATAGCATGCTCATCTCATGTCATGCGTCACAACAATGTTAAATAGATTAAGCTAGTTGTGTCTCATGAGCATACCAAATTTTAGTTGAGCTAAGTATCATAAGGGTTGCATGGTTGAAAATATTGTGAGGTCTAAAAGTGTGAAGTATTTGATTTTTCAGAAATGTGTGAGGTATTTGATTATTAGTAGTAAAAGGTGGTATACGCTTACACTAACTGGACCGGGCTGGGCCTTTTGCAGCCTGTAATGTAACGCCTGGTGTGCCCGTTATGAGATGAGACAAACCTGGTGTTCTTACTTTGATAGCAGCACCAGATATGATGCTGCTTGCTCTGACTTGATTTGTTTCATTTCGTTTTAAACGCAATGGAAGCAGTGAACAAGAGCGATGTTGGACCAACAAGTTCTATTTTTGTTTTGGGAAAGGAGGTAAATGCTCGGCCTCTTCCCATTAACTAGGAGAGAACAATATGAAGAGTAGGAAAATTACCCGGCCTACAACAACAAGCAAAAGGAAGCAAACGGCCATGTCGGCATGGAAACCATGGACAGACTATTCTCTGGCAAAATAGCTCCCGGCAGGTGCTCCGCCGCACCCGGCATGGCCTGAAGGCCAGCCAGCATCACGCAGCATGAGTCACGCTTGATTGCTGGCGGCGATGATCACGGCGACGGAATCCGTACACTGTGTTTATTCCAGAGCTTCCAGTTCCAGAACACAAGCATGGCCAGCGAGGTAGTCGCCCAGTGAGGCTCTACGATTTCAGTGTTTTACTGCCTTCTTCATGCATTGCACTGATCCGTTTGCCCTAGTAAGAAACAGAAGTTCTTTTGTCCAAAAAAGAGAGGGTAAAAAACAAAGCTGGATATGATATGATACGTCTGCCGTGTCCAACAACAATCATTTCTGACGCGCTTTGCTTTGCATTGGCACCGGATCGATCGGAAGCAGTTAATTTAAAGTGCCATTGTATGCCTTTAATTATGTGGGATACCTTTGCGCTTTTGCCGCTCGATCGAAGCATCGCTGCCACAGTACATACAAACACTCGTACCACAAGTATCTTACTCACTTGGTTCCTTGCGAGCGATTGACATAGTCGTTGTTGATCCAGTGCTGAAAGTTCCATCTGTACATGTTTCTTACATCGACTTTGTCAGAATCTACAGTGCTACTTCGGTACAATATGGAGACGACTTTATAAACCATCGACGGATCCATGGCCATGGCGAGAGAAAAGGTGAATCATAATAGCTGTAAGAGCCTTACATGCATAGTCACGTTTTTTACTGTGATATCATTCACCTGTCACGTTTTAAAACTGCAGCATAATCCTCTTAATGTCTTCGCTCCAGCTTGATAAGAGTGTCTACAATAGATACAAGTTTGGCTTTAGAAATAAAGGAAGCCATTTTGCATGCTTTACGGAGTAAAGCATACCCAGTTAGCCGGTATGGGATGCACTGCGAAGTCCTTATATGCTCAAGAACACCCTATATCTATCTTGTTTAGGGCAGCAGGAGTCCAGTCCTAGACACTTGCTGATATAGCTTAGCCTTTCGGGAGTCGGCTTTTATGCCAAAATATTGTGTCCATTGCCGTCTTCAAACCGGAAGTGGAATTTTTTTCCTAGTCGACAGCAAGAAACAACATTCTGCGGTACATATGAGACGGGTGGTAGGTGGACACAAGCGGCACTGAAGATCTGTGTAAAGCTCTTCCATACATGAACAATATTATAGACTGATTTCTTCAGTGTTCTTCTAATACCTCATCTCACTTTATACCCGTCTCATTGCATACTCGGGATATAATATCTTCCTTTAAATAGGTTTCTTAGTAAAGCAGCCACACCTGCCAGAAACAGACTTTCACACCATCCGTGCTTATCGAATGCTCGTCTCATGCCATGTATATTGCGACCATCTTATATGGATGAAGCTAGCCGCGTCTCATGAGCGTAGCAAAGTTCAGTTGAGCTAATTATCATAATGGTTTGCATGCTAGATGATGATATTATATGGTCTAACAATGTGAAGTAAAAGGTGCTAGATAGTTACTAACTCCACAACTTGTCGCTGACTTTGCAGTACTAAACCAACGACACTTAATATAGATTGGAGGTATTAAATCGACTGGGCCGGGCTAGGCCTTTTGCAACCACGCCTAGTGCAGCCCTGTTTTAAAACAAACCTTCATAACAGCACGACAAACCCTATTTGATGCTTAACGCGTCAGCGAGTGTCCCGATGTGTATCCATGTGTATGCACTCGAGCCATAGCTGGGCCAGTCCAGCACTATGGTTTCTCTGGGTTTTTGGTTTTAGGAATGTTATAGGACATTGCAATCCGATTTTCTCTGGATTCCCTTGTTTTCCTATTTTCTTTTTCTTTTTATTTCCGTTTCCTCATTTTTTCTTTTCTCAAATCTGAACATTTTTTTGAACATTTCTTAATTTTGAACAATTTTCAAATTTGAACATTTCTAAATGTGATCATTTCTAAAAACTTGAACATTTCTAAATGTGGGAAGAAAGTTGCTTACATGGGCCGGCCCAACAAGAGCATCCATGCGGGCGTTGATATTATAACCAATGCTTGAAGCGCTGAATAGGAGCGACTAGCACCACCAGCTAGGCTGGCTCTAACTTAATTTTTATTTTATTGACCAACGCAATCGAATCAAGGAAAAAAATTGATATTGGGCCTATAACTTTTCCCTTCAATGAGGCAAAGGCCGGGAGTGCATCTTCACAAGCAAGGAACAAAATTTTCTAAAAATAGAAAAAAATCGATGTAGGGCCTATAACCTTTGGCTCTTTGGTGCATATGCTCCTTTTATTTAAAAATTCATATTTGATATATTTTAAAACACCAGTAAAAAACAAACTAAAAATTCATGTGTACATCTTCACATGCTAAGTGTGCACAAAGGTTTTAATGAAAAATGAACTTGTCGTTTGGGCTATTTAAAAAGACAAAATTTGGTCCAAAGAATAAGGCTTTCTATGAGACTTATTTTATCATTTTACGTCGATCGAAAAAATTATTGGTTTTTCATGAAAGTGTACAAACACACATAGATTGTCAAGATATACATTAAAAAATATTGAAATTTTGTGACAATTAAGAATATGTTTTCTTGGTAGAGGGAGCATATGCAACCGTGAGTTGGATTGAATTTCCGGCTAGAGTATGAAAATGTTACGACGACGCCTACCAACAACATAGAGGTAAAGGGCACAAACGGCTATATCGGCATGGAAACAAAACCGAGCCTCATTCTTGATTGCGCGGACGACCATGACCAGTAGGGATAAGACACATGGAATAATGCGCGTTTTGCAATTTTAGTGTTTTATACTGCCTCATGATAGTACTCCGTATGTAGTGCTACCTATGTCCCTAAAAGAATGTCGCACATTTATTCCTGATTCGCATGTATCTATATATACTAATGCGCGTCTAGATGTAGATATATATAGGTATCTTGATAAATCTGGACATCATTTTTGGGAGGAAATAGTAAAACTTGAAAGTATGATCAAAATCCAAGCAGGATACGATGTTTCTGCTTTGTGACGGAAGAAGCTCGACGACTTGTCAAGGAATGCATGTTGCATTGATGATGCCATGGATCAATTCCATGACCATGACGATGCATGTAAGTGCATTGCATGCCCTTGTCGAAATTCGAACGCCGCTGAATATTTGTGGACGCCGATCGCCGCAGAGTAATGCTACACATACGGACAGTTTATTTACAGAATAGGCTTACGGGATGAGGTGGAGGGTAGTGGTGCGTTGTGATTTGCGAGAGAAATAACCAACCCCACAATTTCTCCAACCACAGCAAGCCACGATTAGTCCGTATGTCAAGTCCGTAAGTTTTATCCGTAGGTGTAGGATTATTGATCGCCGCCACTAGTGGGGACGGGGCCTCCAGTCCCGGCCCGTAAGGGGCTTTAGTCCCGGTTTGTAAACCGGGACCCCAGCCGCGGGACTAAAGCCTGAACCTTTAGTCCCGGCCCGCTTACCAGCCGGGACTGGAGGGTGTCCACGTGGGCACCTCGGAGCGAATCAGGGCCAGGACCTTTAGTCCCGGTTTGTAACACAGACCGGGACTAAAGGGCATCTGCAGATTTTTGTTTTTTGCTTTAGGGTTTTAGGGTTTAGGGGTTTTAGGGTTTTACGTGGGGGATTAACGTGATGCCCCGTTTGGTGCCTTGGTGTTCGGGAATTAGTTTATGCATATATATAAGATTAACTTATCTTACAAGCGAGCATATATATACAATTATATGGAGATCAGAATTATCGGGACAAGAGCCCGTCTATTCGATTACATGGACCAACATCAGTAATGGCCCCTAGCTACACTAAATCGTCCTTTGTCGTCTATAGCTTCTATCCTCAGAAAGGCCGCTAGCTCCTCTGCAACAGCAATCGCGCGTTGCTCTGGTAGGTACTTCTCCCGCATGGCCGTGTACTATATAAGAAGAGGAGATGAATATGAATATCAATCATGATAACAAAGAATGACGAGTAAAAATAGAGGTGTGAATGTTTATTGCTTACATCGTATCTGTAATCCTTGTGCTCAGAGGTAAACGTGCGAATGGTCTCGCAAACATAGTATCCACATAGATGCGTCCCCCGTGGCTGCTGGTCGCACTTTACGAGAATAGAATATATATAATCAAAATAATAATCTAGCATTACAAATGTATTGAAAATAGAAGTATATCATACTACTACTTACCTGAGCCGCTCTAAAGGTCAGCTTCTCATGCCGGATACCGGGAGTCACGCACTTGAACCGCTTCCAAACCCTGCCCGACAAGGAAAATGATTTGCTAAGTTTTTCATTAATTGATATATCAGAAAATCATCGAAAGAGACCGATAGAGCACAAGAATGATTGAAATTACCCTTGGAGCATGTCCTGCAGGCTTTGGAACTGTTCCAAGGGTCTCGATAATGGGTCGAAGGCATCAACTCTTCCCTTATCAATTTGAATGTCCAACAGAATCCAGTGGTAGCTGCACATGTATATATATGTGTCAGTAACTTATCAATTACACTCATAAGTGAATGGACACAACACAGTAAGACCCTCACCTGAAGTTGTATGGAAACAATATGTGGTCACAGAAATTTTGATCTGTTAGAAACCTTAGAAGGTTTTCCTCCGTCTCCTTGGGGTTATCAGTTAGCGTCGCTATATGTATTTTATCTGGGTCAATAAACCCAATATTGTGGATGTTCCTACTTTTACATTCCAGAATCTTCATTCTGCATAATAGAGTACAAGTCAGAACGGAACAAGTTATATGTAGAAAATGAATTGAAATAACTGAACAAGTTATATGTAGACAATGAATTGAAATAACTGAACAAGTTATATGTAGACAACGAATTGAAAAACTTACATACAATAGCAACTCATAAGCGATTTGTCGAGGGCGTCAGCATTGTACATCTGGAAGAGTTCATCAAAGTCGATATGGATGTCTTCGGGACGGCCGTAGTACTCCCGTGGGACAAGCGCCATGATCATCATTCTCCCTTTATTTGATTCACTTAAGTACCATGTATGCAAGTAACGCATATTTGTTGGGAGATCATCAAACTTATCTTTGCTGACCAAAGGCGCTCCCATGACAAACTGTGGCTTAGGGGCTACCACAGCCTTGGGTACCACGTCGTCTTGGGAAGCCAGAATGACTTCAACCGGGATACCCCATTCATCCGCCCACTTCTTTGCTAATCCCAAATCTTGCCCCTGCACCAGAGAGGGAACATTCTCGGGTAACACCCTGAGGGGTGGGATCGACTGTTTGGCCTGTTGTCCAAGCTGAGGAACGTCTGATCTTATTTTGCTTGTAGTTGAACTTGATTTGCTCCCACTTGCACTTGCACTTGCACGTGACCTGCTCTTTTTCCCTTCCTTCTGCAATGTACGTGTATAGTCGTCAGGCTTATGGTGTAACTCATACTGTGATGGAAGGGTCGTGAAGTATTTTGCATATGCTATTTGCTTCTCGGTGTATTCCGGGCGGGGCTCGGGTTCCTTCTTTTTCATCTGCGCATCATAATGTTCCTTTGCTATCCTGGCGTTTTCCTCGTCGGTACGATCATAAGGTCTGATAGGAAGATTAGCATGAGGTACCTTTGGGAGGGGCGACAGTTTGCGCTTTGGGGAGCTCCGTCGCTTAGAACTCATGGACGGAGCGTTCTTGCTGGCACGCTTCCGCTTAGTATCCTTAGCGGGCGGCGGCGGAGACGGCCGACCCAAGTCCGGCGGCGGTGATCGAGATGGACTCGTGTTGTGGTGGCCGTCGTCATGTGGAGGGCTTGGAGGTGATGGAGGTGTAGGTGACCTGCGACGACTCGGAGGCGGTGTTGTCCTTGGGGCCGAGCCTGGAAGCTTGATGTAGTTCTTGTCCCATAGGATGACTCCACCCAGTACTTCTCCGAGTGTCCTCTCATCTTCGGGTCCAGCCATGTCGAGCTCCATATCATGAAACCCCGCCATGATTTCATCCACCCCGACTTTAGCAAAGCCAGCTGGAATCTCACGGCCATGCCAGCGTGCATCAGGGCCAGAAGGTAAAGCTTGTCCGACGGCCACCTTCATGGATATGTTCTTGAATTTCTGATGGAGTTCACATGATGTTGACTCCTTGATTCCATCCACGGGGTAGCCGGGACCGCCCTCTATCATTCTTCGTGCATCGTCGGGCGGGGCCTCAGATTCAGCCACGCTGCTTTTCCGCTTAGATGGGGCGCCGATAATATCGAGTCCAGGATCTTCCTGGCGCGCTACTCCTCTAAGCTCGTCAATCTGCTTCTGTTGCTCGTTAAGCCTGGCAAGCAACTGGTTGAACTTGTCATTCTCCTCATCCTGCTGTCGCTTCTTTGCTCTCGCCCGGCTTCTGTAAGTGTCTTGGTCTCTGGCAAACCCAAGCCACCACGGGTAAGAAGGACCGAAGCCTCGCGTTCGTCCTCCATGTTCGTCATTGCCGAGGACCAGTGTGAGCAAATCTTTCTCTCTATCTGCAGTGAACTGTCTTTTTCCCTCTTTAATTTCTTTCACTATCTTTTTCCAATTCTCCCTGGGTATCCTAAGACCGCCACTGCAGATGAGGTCCCCTGTTTCTTCGTCGTACGAACCACCATGCGCAAGGAACCAATTCCTTGCTCTCATTTCCCACTCATCACGGATGGGTTCAGGTACGATGCCTTTAGCTAGCAGATCTTGCTCTTTCTTATCCCACTTTGGGATGGCAGTCTCATAGCCCCCTGGCCCCAGCGTGTGGTGATATTTCTTCTTGTCGGCATTTTTCTTGTTCTTTTCTGATAATGCCTTGGCATCTTCTGACTGCTTGTACTCCTGAAATGCCTTCCAGTGATTCGCCTGCTTGGCTAGATACCCCTCGAATACTGGCACTTTCTTTGTCTTCAGATAGTCTTTCCATAGCTTCTTCTTCCAGCTACGGAACAGTTCGGCCATCTTCTTTAGAGTCCACTGCTTGACTTTGGCCCTCAGTTTTTTTGCGGCGTCTTCATTCTCACATTCTGGCAGGTTGAAATGTGACATGATATCATTCCAAAGATTATCTTTGTACCTTTCGGCGACATAGTCACTATCGGCTGCCCCTTTGCGCTTGTTCCACTCCCGAACGCTGATCGGGACGTGATCCCTAACGAGAACTCCGCATTGCTTCTTGAATGTGTCAGCAGCATTCTTAGGAAGCTTTGGTTCGCCCGTAGGCAATATCACCTCAAAGGTGTAATGCGTCCGTGCGTCCAACTTTTTAGTCGGGCCTCGTTTCGTAGCTTTGCTCGATGTGGAGGCCTAAGAGGGAGAAACATTCGTCAAATGAATGTATATGTACACAATATAGAGCTATCTCCAATATTTTTCACATATTACAAGTGATTGTCGAACTTCATATGTATACCTCGCCGGACTTTATTATTTCTCCACCGGCTTCTCCACCGGCTTCTCCATCAGTGGAGCTATCACCTTCTCCGTCATTGGAGCTATCTCCGGCCCCATCGGCTTCATCTTC
This sequence comes from Dactylis glomerata, assembly GCA_007115705.1. NCBI lineage: Eukaryota > Viridiplantae > Streptophyta > Magnoliopsida > Poales > Poaceae > Dactylis > Dactylis glomerata. Next base: position 201,383 of record QXEO01001081.1, on the reverse strand, counting down.
GTGTCGATCAACCTCCATTCCATCTCCGGAGGGGTTTAGATATGACGACGGAGATTCAGCAGGTTCAACGTCGGGGGCGTCTTTGATTATATCTTCGATAAGTTCTTCCTCTTCGAGGTTCCTGCTATGTGGATCCATAGTTCTGCAAAAAACGGACATTCGATAAGTTCTAACTATATGTATCTAAATAATTCTATTCTAACTATATGTATCTAAATAATTCTATTCTAACTATATGTATCTAAATAATTCTATTCTAACTATAACTATCTAAATAATTCTATTCTAACTATATGTATCTAAATAATTCTATTCTAACTATATGTATCTAAATAATTCTATTCTAACTATATGTATCTAAATAATTCTATTCTATATGTATCTAATATCTACTAACTATTCTATTCTAAATAATTCTATTCTAACTATTCTATTCTAAATAATTCTATTCTAACTATTCTATTCTAACTATATGTATCTAAATAATTCTATTCTAACTATTCTATTCTAAATAATTCTATTCTAACTATTCTATTCTAAATAATTCTATTCTAACTATTCTATTCTAACTATATGTATCTAAATAATTCTATTCTAACTATATGTATCTAAATAATTCTATTCTAACTATATGTATCTAAATAATTCTATTCTAACTATATGTATCTAAATAATTCTATTCTAACTATATGTATCTAAATAATTCTATTCTAACTATAACTATCTAAATAATTCTATTCTAACTATAACTATCTAAATAATTCTATTCTAACTATAACTATCTAAATAATTCTATTCTAACTATAACTATCTAACTAATTCTAAATAATTCTATTCTAACTATAACTATCTAACTAATTCTATTCTAACTAATTATATTCTAACTAATTCTATATCATATCTAACCCTAACCCTAACAATATATAGCTAACTAAACTAAATTCAAAACCTAATATCTAACCCTAACCTTAACACTAATTAACTAATTAACTAATTAACAAATTAAAGTTTTTTGCAAAAAAAACCTTGCAGGTGGCGCGGTGGCTGCGGCCTCTGGAGGCGGCGAGGCGGCGCGGTGGCGGCTGCAGGCGGCGCGGTGGCTGCAGGCGCGCGGCGGCTGCAGGCGGCGCGGCGGCGCGGGGGGCTGCGGCGGCGCGGGGGCTGTGGCGGCGCGGGGGCGCGGTGGATGGCACTGAACGGCGGCGAGCGCACTGAACGGCGGCAGCCTGGCGGCGTCTTCCAAATTCTCCTCGCGCGCGAAACGGCCAAGTGCTGGGCGGCGCGGGGAAGAAGGCGAATTTATACCCCGGGACCTTTAGTCCCGGGCGGTGGCTCAGGCCGGGACTAAAGGGGGGCCTTTAGTCCCGGTTTGAGCCACCGCTCGGGACTAAAGGCCTCGGGCAGGGATTTCAGCGGCCAGGGCCTTTAGTCCCGGTCTGTGGCACGGGCCGGGACTAAAGGCTTTTTTTTGTTTTTTGTTTTATTTCTTTTATAAATAGTTATCTGTTTGCATATTTGAGAATTTAACAAAACTGTAAAAATGAAAAGTGTCTGAAATTGAATAAATAATTCAAAACTATTTTCTATTTTCAAATTTAATTATTTTAACTATCCTAAGTATTAACTATTTTGCCATTTTCAATTAAAAACTATGTTTATTAATATTCTTTTTTGCATATTTGAGAATTTGTCAAAACTATAAAAATGAAAAGTGTTTGAAATTGAATAAATAATTCAAAACTATTTCCTATTTTCAAATTTAATTATTTTAACTATCCTAAGTATGAACTATTTTGCCATTTTCAATTAAAAACTATGTTTCTTAATATTCTTTTTTGCATATTTGAGAATTTGTCAAAACTATAAAAATGAAAAGTGTTTGAAATTGAATAAATAATTCAAAACTATTTTCTATTTTCAAATTTAATTATTTTAACTATCCTAAGTATGAACTATTTTGCCATTTTTCAATTTAAAACTATTTTGCACTGAACGGGGTTGAGGCCATGAAGAATCTTCATCGTGCATTACATAAAAGATTTAATACATTATTGCACCAACAATCCTATCTATTATTTCTGTTTTCTTCTGGGTCGTAGCCATGGAGAATCTTCATCATTCAGTAGGATGCTTGGGTCAGTCTTCACTTTGAAGGGCGGAATTTCATGAAACTTATTATAATCTACTGACATGTCTGTCTTGTCATCTACTCCCACGATGTTTCTTTTCCCTGAAAGAACTATGTGGCGCTTTGGCTCATCGGACGACGTCTTCTTTTGCTGATTTCTTTTTCTCGTTTTTGTAGACATGTCCTTCACATAGAAAACCTGAGCGACATCGTTGGCTAGGACGAATGGTTCGTCCATGTACGCAAGATTGTTGAGATCCACTGTTGTCATGCCGTACTTTTGGTTTACAACTACCCCGCCTCCTGTCAGCTTCACCCATTTGCACCGAAACAAAGGGATCTTAAAAGTAGGTCCATAGTCAAGTTCCCATATCTCCTCTATGTACCCGTAATATGTTTCCAAACAGTGCCCATTCTCGTCTGTTGCATCAAAGCGGACACCACTGTTTTGGTTGGTGCTCTTTTTATCTTGGGCAACCGTGTAAAATGTATTCCCATTTATCTCGTACCCTTGGAAAGTACATATAGTCGAAGATGGTGGCCTAGCCAAACAGTACAGCTGATCTCCAACGGTGTCGTCATTCATGAGATGTGTCTGCAACCAACTACCGAAAGTCTTCTCGTGTTCCCCTTTAATCCAAGAGTCAGCCTTTCCCGGGTTTTCAGAGCGTAGAATATTCTTGTGTCTCACGATATACGGAGTCACCACGGTGGAATTGTGTAGAACTGTGTAGTGTGCTTGAGAGAAAGAATGCCCGTCCATACATACTTTTGCTTTCCTTCCTAGTGTGCCTTTTCCTGTCAGCCTACCCTCATACCGAGATTCAGGAACACCAATCGGCTTAAGGTCAGGAAGAAAGTCCACACAAAACTTAATGACCTCCTCTGTTCCATAGCCCTTGGAGATGCTTCCTTCTGGCCTAGCACGGTTACGAACATATTTCTTTAAGACTCCCATGAACCTCTCGAAGGGGAACATATTGTGTAGAAACACAGGACCGAGAATTCTAATCTCTTCGACTAGGTGAACTAGGAGGTGTGTCATTATATTGAAGAAGGATGGCGGGAACAACAACTCAAAGCTGACCAGACATTGGACCACATCAATCTGTAACCCTGATAGACTTTCTCGATCGATTACCTTCTGAGAAATTGCATTCAGGAATGCACATACCTTCACAATTGCCAGGCGAACATTTTCCGGTAGAATTCCCCTCAATGCAACCGGAAGCAATTGCGTCATAAGCACGTGGCAGTCATGAGACTTTAGGTTTTGGAATTTTTTGTCTTTCATATTTACGATTCCCTTTATATTCGAGGAGAAGCCAGTCGGGACCTTGATACTGAAAAGGACTTCAAAGAAGATTTCCTTCTCTTCCTTAGTAAGAGCGTAGCTGGCACGCCCTTGAAACTGCCCTGGATGCATGCCATCTCTTCCTTTATGACGTTCCTGGTCCTCCCGTGCTTCCGGTGTATCTTTTGACTTCCCATACAAGCCCAGGAAGCCTAGAATATTCACGCAGAGATTCTTCGTCAGGTGCATCACGTCGATTGCGGAGCGGACCTCATGGACTTCCCAATAGGGTAGCTCCCAAAATATAGATTTCTTCTTCCACATGGGTACGCGCTTATCTGGGCCGTTAGGAACAGGTTGGCTGCCAGGACCCTTTCCAAAGATTACTTTTAAATCTTTGACCATATCAAATACTTCAGCACCAGTACGGATGACAGGCTTCCCCCGGGGTTCTGCCTTGCCATTGAAATGCTTGCCTTTTTTCTTTAAGGGATGCTTGGGCGGAAGAAAACGACGATTGTACGGGTACACATTCTTCCTACACTTGTCCAGATATATACTTTCTGTCTGATCTAAACAGTGCGTGCATGCATTGTATCCCTTGTTTGACTGTCCTGAAATGTTACTAAGAGCAGGCCAATCATTGATGGTTACGAAAAGCAACGCTCGAAGGTCAAATTCCTCTTGTTTGTGCTCGTCCCACACATGTACACCTGGTTCGGCCCACAGCTGTAAAAGTTCATCAACTAATGGCCTTAGGTACACATCAATGTCGTTGCCGGGTTGCTTTGGACCTTGGATAAGCACTGGCATCATAATGAACTTCCGCTTCATGCACAACCAAGGAGGAAGGTTGTAGATACATAGAGTAACGGGCCAGGTGCTGTGACTGCAACTCTGCTCCCCAAAAGGATTCATGCCATCTGTACTCAGACCAAACCATAAGTTCCTTGCGTCACCTGCAAATCTCGGGAACTCTCTCTCGATTTTTCTCCACTGCCGACCATCGGCGGGGTGCCTCAACTTATCGTCTTTCATACGATCTTCCATGTGCCATCGCAACAACTTCGCATGATCTTTATTTCTGAACAGACGTTTCAACCGTGGTATTATAGGAGCATACCACATCACCTTGGCAGGAACCCTCTTCCTGGGTGGCTCGTCCTCAATCTCACCAGGGTCATCTTTTCTGATCTTATACCGCAATGCAGTGCATACCGGGCATTTATCCATATTCTCATACTTCTCACCGCGGTAGAGGATGCAGTCATTAGGGCATGCATGTATCTTCTGCACGTCTAATCCTAGAGGGCAGGCAAGCTTCTTTGCTTCGTACGTGCTGGCGGGCAATTCGTTCTTTCTTGGAAGCATCTTCTTCATCAGTACCAGCAACTTTTCGAATGACGAGTCAGTCACACCGGTCTCTGCCTTCCACTTCAGCAATTCCAGTGTGCTACCCAGCTTCTTCTGGCCATCTTCACAAGTTGGGTACAACAATTTGTTGTGGTCCTGTAACATCTGCTCGAACTGCAACCTCTCCTTTTCTGTGTCGCAGCCTCGTCGTGCTTCAGAAATGACCCGGCCAAGATCATCAGCGGGCTCATCTGGTTCCCGTTCTGCACCCTGATCTTCTTCTTCATTGTCTTCCATTGCGGTATCAGCATACTCAGGGAACATAGATCGGTAGTTGTCATCATCGTTCTTTTCTTCTTCATCGTCGTCTTCCATCATAACCCCTCTTTCTCCGTGCTTGGTCCAAACATTATAGCCCGACATAAAACCGGACCGAAGCAGGTGGCTCTGAATGACTCTTGAGGAAGTGTAGTCCTTCTCATTCCGACATTCAACACATGGACAAAACATATAGCCACCACCATGCTTGTTCGCATCGGCCGCATCTCGAAAAGAATGCATGCCTTCTCTGTAAGCGGCGGTGCGTCGATCACCGTACATCCATGGATGGCTCATCTGCGTCATGCAACAGTATATCAAACACAATCACGATCCTAAAAATTAGTACCGCACGGTCTAAACGAGGAAATATAGTTGCTAACCTTTTAGAATAAGTGGAAATAAAGAGGAAGAGGCTTAAGCGTGGCTCGGGCACCTCATATCGTAGTTGTGTTCGGTGAACTGAAGCGGCATCGCTCTAACAAACATTTCAACAAACACCTCTAGTGCATCCAAGCAAAAAGGAGAGCTAGCACACACTCACACACTTTCATCCAAAAAAATGCAAGAGGGGAGAGAGGGGCTGCAGGGGCCATATATATAGGCAGAGTACTTTAGTCCCGGTTTGAGACACAAACCGGGACTAAAGGGGGCGCACATGCGGGCCGCCCAGCGCATAGCCCTTTAGTCCCGGTTTGTGTCTCAAACCGGGACTAAAGGCTCGTAACGGGCCGGGACCAAAGCCTCCCGGGCGGCTGGCGAATTTGGGGCGACGTGGCCGGGCCTTTAGTCCCGGCCCAGATGGAGGCCGGGACTAAAGGGTCCAGGCCTAAGGCCCGTTTTCTACTAGTGCGCATGCCGTGCGAGCGCCGAAGTTGCTGCTGAGTTCATCCTGAACTGCGTGGAAACCGTAACCACACACTGTGGCTGAGTTCATGCAAGCTAGCGTACGTGAAGCTTTTTTAGTTCCTTGTTCGTTGCGGCACTAGTAGTGAGTCTCAAACTCCATATCGTGTGTTGTCCACTAATATAGGGTGTGTTTGGTAGCCCGGTTGGTCTATTTCATCTCAGCCTAGCTGAGTCCAGCTATGCCCACTACACCCAAGTGTATTTTATATACTGTGTTTGATAGGTTGTGTGACCTGGGCTTAGCTCGGTTGAGACGATGTTTGGTAGATTTGTATGACTTGAGCCATGTCACAGAAAAACTAAAAAGCAATCAGATCCTTGTATATAAAACTAAAAGCAATCAGGTCCTAAAAACGCAATCAAGTCCCTGTAAAATGCAATCGGGTCCTGACGAGTTGAACTCCGGCGAGACGAGCTCTGGCGAGGTGGGCCGTTGAGTTCGAGGCACAGGGCCGTGGCGGGGCGGGCCGACGCTGATGCTGCTCCCTCGTATCCGTGGTGGCGCTGCACTGGTCGTCACACGCGTGGCCGCGCTGGTCGAGCAGGGATCTGAGCGAGACCGGGGCGGGGCGACGCTGGCCGATGCGGGGCGGCGCCATTCTGGCGCGGGAGCTATGGCGGCGGTGCAGGCCAACAGACGTGGGCGCGGGACGCGGGGCGCTAGCTGGTTTCTGTGCGACGGAAGCGATGGGATTTGAGGGCGCCGTGTCCGCCGGTGACTCGGGCGAAGAGCGTCGGGAGGATGCAGATGTGGTTCGCCCCCGATCTGGTCGCCATTTTCTGGATCCGGCGGAGTTCTCCGGAGAGAGAAGTGAGAGAGAAAGTTGGTTTAGGCGGGGAAATGAGGGTGGGGGGGTCTGAGACCCCTGCGGGCGTGGGGGCGGGCGCGGGACGCGGGGGGCAGGACCTCGGGCGAGTCCGGCCCTGCCGAGTTGGGAAGCTCGAATCGAGCTTCTCAACCAGGCAGGGCTGAGAGGCTATTTTCGGTCGAGGTGGGCATTGCCCAGATGAGCGGACCGGGCTAACAAACAGCAAATTTTTGGCTAAGGTGGGAATATCTGAGTTGGGCTGGGCTACCAAACACGCCCATAATGTTCCGCCTCTTTGATCGACCATCGAGCTAGGGCGACAGCAACAATTATTTTTGACCTGCTTTGCGTGGCCACCGGATCGGAAGCAGTTAATTTAAAGTGCCATGTATTATGCCTTTATGTTGGATACTTTTGCGCTTTTGCCGCTCCATCGAAGCATCGGTACTACAGTACCACAAGTTTCTTACTTACTGGTTCCTGGCGACATAGTAGTTGGCTGATTGAGTGCTGAAAGTTCCATCGGTACATGTTTCTTACGTTCACAATGTCAGCATCTACAGTGCTTCTCCAGTACAAACACACAGACGACTTTTTCTTGCAATGCATGTGCATTTATATGCAATCGATGGTCGGATCGATGGCCATGCATGGCGGCATAGGTAAACTGAAATGACAATGAAAATCATTGGACGAGCTTCACAAATCATGAAAAATATTAGACTTTCATAGCTGAAAATAGTGTATGGTAGGAGTTGGAACAAAACAAGTATCTCCATTCAAAAACACTGGCTCAGTTGATATTAAAACACACTCCCAAATGGTCCAAAGATGGTTCTTTTATAGGGGTGCTCGATTATAGAGATATAGCAACACAAGTTTCTAGGAAGATAACTGGTAGCGAACGGGCTTCTCTGAGCCTAGAGCGAGGTGGAGTCAAGAAATAAAACATAGCGGTGGTGGTGGGGGTGTGGTTGGCAATGGAGAGGTATAGGTGGCGGCGGACCTTCGAGGGAAGTCTGGGGGCGGTGGCAGACCGGCGGAGGAGGAGATTTGGGGAGGGCGGTGCGGTGAGGCGACGCCAGAGCACCGGCCACGGGTGGAAGAGGCATGCGGCCCGGCCAGCGGTGGCTACGGGGACGACTAAGCTGGAGCGTGGCGGCCTTTCCCCCCTCTCGAGCGAGCGGCGTCATTCCGTTCCTCTCCAGCGAGTGGAGGTGTCTTCTTCCATGAATTCCTACGGAAATCTTCCTCCCCCTAGTTTCCTTCATAGTTCCGATAGGGGAACACCTGCGGGCACCTCGCCGAAATTGACCGTGGACATGGGTGACCGCAAGCTAGTACTACCCAATTGATAACTCACTTCTCAATGGTGGCCCCTCTTGGACAGCATTTTTCAACGGAATCATGTTGTTAAAGCATGTGTTGGGTGGTTCCAATGGATATTGGTTTTCAGTGGGTGTTGACTAGGGATAATGGATGGCATGGCTCATTTTGGTACAACTAGGTAGGAAAGCGTGGCTTGCCGCGCGCTTGTCCGCCTAACGGTGGGCAAGCAAATATATAAAAAATTGTGAAAATGCTAAATTAAGTAAGCATAATTTTATAATACAATATGTAAGACAATATACACATAACAACACGGATTTTCTGCTTATGGGGATAGCTACACATAGGCTACCATCCATTGGATGTCAGGCTCATATGATCCATCATCATGCGATTTCATGAATCATTTTTTTGTCATGTGTGACGGAGTGAACTGGACGTTACGAGCGATCACTTCCATGGTTGGGTTATTACTAGTAAAAAAAATGGGTGGGAAGGGTAGATTGTGTCAATGGATTACGTAATGACTGGTAAAAAATGGTTTGCAGGACGGACAACAGGTAATAATATCTAAGACCAAAGTTTCCATTTTTTTTGTGGGCAATAAACGCATGGAATGGAGATATTAATCATCACCAACAGACTGCGTGATGACCGGTAAAAATGGTTTGTAGCACGGGCAACAGGTGGTGGATATTTGGAGTCAGTGTTTTTGCCGGTACAATTGGCGCGAGTGATTTGTGCAAGGAAGAATAACCGTATGTCCATCTCTTCCATGGTTTTTGCCAGTAATTCTTAGCCCGTGCTAAATATTAGATGATAAATATGTAACATATCTCTCTTCCATTCTTAATGGTAAAAAGGACATAGATGGAGATGGGGGTCTAACGGGGATATAGAGACAGAGTAAATGTCTAACGTGTAACTACAAACATTTCTATGCTCCCTATATCAAAATAGACAGCTGGATGCATATGCACAGTTATACCCGTGAACAGCTGGCTATTTCTCTTGGTAGTATATGTGTTTAAATCTAATGTGCGGATTAATATGAGTTGGAGGGAGTATAATATTGCATTTTATGTTTAATATTATAGCAGTCAAAAAAAAATAAGCTAACAAAAGTGCACGTGCAAATGCAGAAGAAGGAAAGAGAGGAACCAGGTGACTTCTCTTTCTAAGTGTGTGTGACGTCCTCCTATCTCTCGCAGTGAGCAGTCCGTGTGGTTTCTGGTTAACAGAAGCCCCAATGGGCCAAATATTCCATAGATAGGCTGGAGAACGTTAGAAGCTGCAGGCCCACAATAACAGTTCGGCCCAGTTAAAAATAGTATGATCTTCCACCCTAAATGGCTGAATTGATTTTCTCTAAAATCGGTAGTACTAACGACTGATTTTTTTTTCTTTTTTGTGGTGAATAGTCGTATGCTTACTCTTTTCTTAAGAGAATATCAGGTTTTGGTTGCCAACCACGTATGCAAGGTGGTAATAGTATGCTTACTCAAATGTGTAAAATTTGTCCTCTTATAGCTTGCATTATTGTACTATAAAATAACAGCTTTTTAAAGTGAGCAAGTAAGTGAGAGAATACACATCAGATTTTACACGCATGCATTCCATTTCACTTTGGAATTAGCACTGGGTTCCTCCTTTACAAGCAAAGATCACAAATCCACCCCTAAAATATTCCTGACCGCCTCTACACTATGCTGATCCACTCCATAAATGGGCATCCTAAAAGAGCCCCTGGGTGCAGGCTGCCCATACCAAAGATAGTGGGTACAGAAATTTGCAAATCCATGTTCACCTTTTCCGCCGTTCTTGCACTAACATGTTAACAAAACCCCACACGAAAAAGGGGATGGGATCACGTAACGTATCCTTTACCTAGCTACCTAGCTAGATTACCTTGTGTTCCATCTTAACTAACCTAATCTTTTTGTGATCTCTCCCAACCCACGGAAAGCAACTAGTAGTAATAACCTTGGTCTGCAAGGTCAATAAAGGGAAGACAAAAGTGGCACCGCCCAAGAAGTTTCTATTTCTAGCTGGTAGCCCAGTACGGTTTGGGGCGCCGCTAATGGGGGATAGCTACTTACTAGTCGGTAGGGTTTACACTATGATGTAGATAAATTAATCAACGCCGGCAACTTCTTCCACATAATTAAAAGTGTATCGATCGATCAAGTCCCATACATGGTTGGTGCCCATACATGTGTGTCGGGTCGGTACGCTAGATTAATCTTCCCGTCTACCACCTAGCTAACTAGCTAGAGAAATTATACATAGTAGATGCAAACTACTCGAGCTATAAAGTGCTATATGTACATATGTCGTGATCCCTTGTTATGACTTGGTTACAACTTGATGCATTAATGTTGTACTGTATTTTATTTTTTAAAAGTTCCTAGTAACATGTTAATCATATATTTGTAGGTGAAAGGCGTTATGTCCAGGAAACGTGATTTCGGAACCTAGGCTACAGGGAGCCTTTTAGTTTGAAAATTTAGAAAACTTGATTTCAAAGTTTCAAATAATTATGAAAAAAAATACCAGGATGTAGTCAACTATGTACACTACGAGCGTGCCAATTTTCAATGTGATATACTTTCTATTTGGGTTTAGCAAAAAAAAAGGCAAATCGAACAATTTTATAGGATTTTAATTTTTCCACTTTATGTTCAAGAAACAATTCAATGGTATATTAGAAAGTAAAATATTTGCTGAATTATTTTCGTTCCTAAAAACAGTGCATCGCAGCCAATCAATGTGCGATATTTTTTTTTTTTGAAAATTTACAGCCGCTAAAATCAGAAAATATTTTGTTTGGGCCGGCAGCTAGCACACACATATGCTTTGTCGGTAAGCTTACAAAATCAACATCAATCTGTCAGCCGTCACTTCGGCATGGTTTGCTCGATCTTGGGGTTGTTGATCGAATGGATTTGTTCACTCACAAACAATGCCAGCCGCGCGCCTAAAGCCGAGACGGCGATGAATCATCTCAACTTGCTGATGGAGCATCCTTTCATGGACCGATGGACCCACATATCTTCTCCATTCATCCAAACCTACACCTGCATGAGAATCTAGCTTCCAGAGAAATTGAAGGATAGAGACATTAACTGGTTAGTTAACTAGTATCATATAGTTATCTTCCAATATCTATGAAACCTCACCTAACAACATCTCGTTAGATACTCAGTAAACAACGTTAGGAGTCCATATCTTTAACAAAAAATTTCTTGTTCAATTCTTGACCAAAAGGTGACTGATCGATGACATAAAGAACTAATGCATGGAACAAGTGCAGGACACTGCTAAGACACTTGTAGTGTCAAAAGAGGCAGACTATGTGTGCATGACCTAATGACGGCCGGTGCAGTCTGCAATTGTTAACTAACTAGCACTAACAATTAACCGCTTAACCACCACACATCAACCAAAAGATACAAACATATAATATATATATCTTTCGATCCCAACAGTTCACCTAATGTTATTTCTTATATATTCACTCACCTATATAGCAGTGTGTGTTAAGTCTCCAAGATCGATGACAACTTTCATTGTGTTTTTAGTAAACGATCATTGATGGGACGCGAGGACATTGCGCCGTTGTCCTGGGCGTTATTTGGTTATGGTGGTGTTAGACTGCTAATGATTGCCAAACTGGCCGGTGCCGTTGGACAAGACGTTGAAAAGAGATTGGCATGAATAGTAATCCAAGAAAGATTCTGATATAATACTTTCTCCTTCAACGAAAATGAGAAATGGATTCTTTTGGGGGGCTGATGGGCCCAGCTCCTTGATGAATATCTTGACCGATCACTTATGGGTCATCAAGTTATCACATTCTTAATCTATACTATACCAAAAGATATATATGACAAATACTTTTGATAAAAGAAGACATATTAATATAGACACTTAGATTTGTTCAATGAGACTTTGATCATCATGAACAAAGCAAATTATCCAGATGAAGGCACAGCTTTTGGCCTTAAAGAAATTTAAAAGACAATGTATTCACAACTATTTGTTGTCCGAAATGAAGTACAAATTGGTCATAATAATGCATAAACAAATAGGTCAGAATGTGACGATACCATATATTTACTCTCATCTTATCAAGAAAATTTATTTACTATGATCTTATATAAAACAATTTAATCCCATATATAAACATAAGTACAAAGTGCCTCTTGTGTTATGGCCCAAGTTTACTCCATGCATAGAATAAAGAAAATAACAGTTAACTCGGCATATTATCAAAATTTCAAGTACAAACAAAAATCTAAAAACAAGATAACCAATTGAAGAAGAATTAGCAACATTGGGTACATAGAAATTTGGAAAAAATAAGAGGGGAAGTACTAAGAAGAAGAAAAATAAATAAGATCCAAATACTCTTGGTAAAAAACAAAAAATAAATATTTAGAAATGTTTAACTATAATACTCGAGCATGTGATTGGATGATAGCAAGTGTGTACAGGATGCAAACAATACAATGAAACATTTTTAAAAGATAAAATAAAAGCATTTGATTATTTTTCAAAATTATCACATATTTTTCTATTATTACGTCTCACTCGTCGGATTTAGTGTATCCCTAAAATTGTGATGATGCCACTTCTATATTTTCGTCCATGGGGATATGATCACATAAGAAATCAACACATAGCTTGAAACCAATTTGCCAATCCTTCCTAGTATGGCCAAAGGGTATAAGCTAAATGGTTCTTACAGTTGAAGGTTGTCTTCTCACTAGTAGTGAGAGCACATCTTTGACTATTGAACTTAGGGGGTATAGTTCATTGACTAATGAGCACACACCTCTCATATAGTTCATTGACTCGTCGGATTTAGTGTATCCCTAAAGTTCTAATGATGCCAACTTCTATATTTTCGTCCGTGGGGATATGATCACATAAGAAATTAATACATAGCTTGAAACCACATTTGTCAATCCTCCCTAGTATGGCCAAAGGCTATGAACTAAATGCTTCTTATTACAATTGAATGTTGTCTTCACACTAGTAGCGACAGCACATCTTTGACTATTGAACTTGGGGTATAGTTCATTGAGTAATGAGCACATATCTCTCATTTATATGTGTGTTAGATATTTGAGCGCTTCTAAGTTGTAAGTAAATCACTTCTTCAGTTTCAAACAATAAGGCTTATATCTTTCTTAAAAAGTCAAAACAAAGTATAGTTTGACCAAACTATTTGGAAAAACTATCAACCACTATAACTTTATATAGATATCATATCAAAATATATTTAATGATGTATCTAACGGTATATAGATTTTGCAACGTACATGTTTATGATTTAACTTCAAAAAAATATTAGCCTTAACCATTGAAACGGAGGTAGTATGTAGTTATGAGAAGAAGGATATGAACACGTATTTTCATCTGCCAAAGAAACATAAAAGACTGAAATCAGATACTTTTGTCACGATATATTTCCCCTCCGGAATGGTGCTTTTGTATTCTAACTAGTCATTCTGCTACTCATATTTATGTTTTATATGCGTGTGTGCTTTGAACAATCTATTAAATGATTAAGATACCAAGCCATTAAAATAAGAACCCAAATTGAAGCATACTATTTGTGAAGGACAACAAACAATGACACTGACAAAAGGGAAACTTGGTATGGGCTACACCTATCCTTGTCACATCACATGATTGAATATATATGTGCATCCTTTCTACAAATACATCTCCACTTGACATGGATATTTTAATCCATGTAGTTCTTCTTTTATAAATATACCACTATAATCTACTTGGGTTGTACGTACTTTTTTCGAAATGGACTTCGTAGTACTTATGTGTTATGGCGCAATAAGTTAATCGCCGGTCACATTACTTAACAGTTGTCAATTAGAAAATACATACATGCATTAGGAACAAAGTTTGTGTCCAAAACATTTCATGTGTGAGATGGGTAGTACACCCGTTCCTCTTTGTTGATAGATATAGCATAGGTTAAACATATGGCAATCTAAGCCTGGTTTGTTTAATCATGCATTCGAACCAAAATTTCAATGCAAATGTATATAGTACACCAGTTCCTCTTTGGTGATAGCGACACAGGTAGCATTCCTTTTGAAACTAGCTAAATATATAATATGCATGTGTAGGTCCCCATCACATGGCGCCCAAAGTTAGATCGATCGATCCAACCGCGTCGCATATAAATTCACATGGTTTTTAAGCACCCATATAATATGCAGATGATGTGACCGGTTTGGTGTTAACAAATAGTCTCAGCTAGCTTCAGTTTGAATCCGACAGAACTACAGTGATAGATTATTCGTGGAGACTATTCATTGCGAAGCTAATTTTTTAGCTTGCCGACGTACGGTTAAGCAATGGTCCACGAGAAGGAATATAACCCACGGAAAGGTGCTTTACGACCGATTAATGGGTTCTTATATATGCACCTAAATGTGGATAGCAATTATATAGACCTTGCCACTTGTAGAGACTCATGTAGATTAGTTTTTGCAAGTTTCTCTTATAGATTAATGGTGGTGGGAGGTGTATGGCAACCGGCTAGGAGAACGATGATCGGGACGTAGTGAGCAATGGTGAGAGAGACTCCGCAAAAACGGTGTGAAGATCGTACTGGACCGAACAGGTTTGGGCCTTAAAACATGGTGCTTAACTGCCTGCTCCATCAATTAAAAGTGTAGTACTCTTTGCTGCGAGAAAGGTAAGTTTAAATTTCTACCGTTGATTTGCATTGAAAATTGTGAACTTTCTATAAAGATGTGCACTTAGGCACAACACCCCTTGAAGATCGTGAAGATTTGATCATTTCTTTTTTATTTCATTTAGTAATTATTGAAGATAGTTTATATATCTCTACTATATACTATTTACTATTATAATAAATAAATAAAAATGGTATTCAGCATCCAGGTTATAGAATAGTTATTTTGCATTGAACGTAATTTCATGGTGTTATATTAATAATTCTATGTTTGTATACAAATAATCATGTTTGTATTGACTCGCAACAACAAAAATTGATATAAAAAACATAGTGTATGGTTATTGCAGTGTAAACTAACATAAAATATGTATTTTATGCCGTATTTTTGTATGTCATAAAAATAAAAAATTTCCATCATTTATAATTTTCTTATGTTCTTCTCAACTTCTGAAACAAGTTAGAATTTACATAATGTAAAAATCATATGCGGTTATAAAGATACAAGGTGGGTGTAGAATAAATATTCTGTTATTCTGCGCCCAGGGGGTCAAATAACTGGACTCACAATTGAGTGTCGATTATTGGAGGGACGGACATCTGTGTTCATGTATAACTATTTATACCTGCACAACTACAATAAACATATCACACATAGATACTTCTGTGCAACCGGTATACATAAGTCCTAAGCATATTATTTGTCTCATATCATACATTAGAAGATAATCAGACATCTTTCAGGCTCCTCGGAATTCTTCTTGAATATAATTACAATAAATATTTTGAGTAAAATAAGGCCTTGCCTTCTTTCGAAAGAGAATGATTAATATTTTTGTCTCTGTGTTGGACACAAATATGTTATATATGTGCTAAATAAAGGTGTTCGACTACTACACATAAATATGGAAAGGGATTTCCGACCAATAACCAAGTATGCCCGTCACTGATAATTACATACCCAAAATGAAATGGGCCAACCCAGCCCATGATTAGTGTGGGAGCCCTCATGGACAAATCCGTGGGCATGACCTTGGTATCCAAGACCGATGAGAGTTATCAAGGCAGGGGCATGACCTTGGTCCTAGGAATTGGTACGTATCCAATACCCCAGAGAGTGAGAAGGCTATGCGTTAAACCCGGTGAGATAGAGATCTTAACTACTGCACCCTGTCTTCGGTGAACCTGGTGCACCAACATCAACCTCATAATTTGAGACACATTTGGATAGGAAAGAAGATGATACCTCTAAGGATAGTAGTAACATAAATAAGACTTTGAATTTGGCCCCTTAGCACTATTGTCTCGGAACTTGTCATATTTGTGATCAACTATTCTTCAATCTAATTGAAATTTGTAGAATATCTGATACTCCTTTTTTAAATAGTAAAGGAGCACACGCCCCCATCATATAAGATTGTTGACAAGTACAATTTTTTTTGGACTTTTTTGATAATTAGACATATGTTTTTTCATAGAGGAAGCATATGAGCAGAGTTAAATTTCCTAATGTCATACGAACTGTTTCATATTTGTTGCTTCTATGTCCTCTATGTTTTCTACGTTCCCCTTGGGTTTCTAATCTAAAAGACAAAATCCTCAATCAATCGTAGGATAAAATGATAAAGAAGACCCGCCCGTTATGTTGGTTACATACATGGGCATCTTGGTCGTCGCTGACGGACGTGTGATCTTCTCCTGCGGATCTGCCGGCGCTCTGTCTGTCTGTGGACTGTGGACTGTGGTCTGAGACTCTGAGGCTTCCTCCTTCCTTTCCCATCCCGTGACGGACGCATCCTCAACCTCGGTGCCTGACAAGTGGGGCCCCACCGGTCAGTGGTCTCACGGGCGCGAGCACAGCGTCACTCGTCGCCGTCGCTGCCATGGCTGCTGCAGCTCCGGACGTGGCAACGCCACTCTGCCAGGACATTGACCGGTCAACCCTGACGACATGGCCATGGCCTACCCTACCCCGGGGATCGCGCAGACGACTTGTTTATGCGACGATTCGATCGTCGGTCTCTGGGGGAAAAGATCTCATCTCGCGTGGCGACACCGGGAAGATCCGCCCGTGCGGCCGGATGATTTCAGCCAGGTTTCTCCTCCCGGAATCATTGCTGCCACTGACCGAGCAAAGCAAAGCTACCAGCTGGGTTCAACGTTTGATTTCAAGTAAAAGGATGTGGAAAATCTACGATCGGATGGCCCGTTCTGTCTTCTGTGGAAAATTCGATTGTTTCGTGTTTGGTGTGATCACTGATTTAGCGTGCCCTGCCTCGTTTTCAATATCAGGTGTGACTGTTTTTCTCCCTTGTTCAAACATTGCTTCTCAGTCCGCCTGGCGGCGGCTTGAACGGTCCGAGGAAACCATGTCTCACAGCATCTTCACATGTGCGTCCTTGCAACAGCGCTCAAGACTCCGACGGTCATTCACAAAGTGCTCTTCTAGATCATCTTACACTTGGCGATGAACAGCTTCCTCACGTATTTATGTATGCATGGCGAGGAAATCAATAAACTCGAACGACACCGGTTGATTATCTCTCGCAAGAGGGCATTGTTGGTCATACGGGTGACCGTCAATCATCGGAGCAATGCGTTCACTCTCGATGATTAGGTTGTTCATGATAACACAAGCATTTGTTGACGTCTCGCGTTTGACATGTCAACCGGGTAAGACTAGAGTATTGGCAATAGCAAAATGCGCTTAGAGCACACCAAATATCCGCTTGACATCCGTTCTACAAGTGTCTTAGCATGGAGCAAGGTGATATTTCTCCTGACCTAAATTCGTCTTCACAAATGTCGACTATGGTGGATACATGTCATCGACTAGCCACATAGTTGCACTCGGGAGCATTGTCTTCAGCAAGTGTTGCAAACATCGGAGAGCATTGCGCCCCGTTGAGCTCACAGTGAGATCCCACCATGTCAAAGAAAGATTGTTAAATCCGCATGTCATAATCTGCCACAACTTGAAGTCCGACACTTCACTCTCCAACATGACATTTGCACAACCCTTAAGAAGCGTGTGGACAATTGCGTTGCCAAAAATCCTTTTGTGTATGTGTTGGCTCATCGGTAAAATTGGCAGCCTGTAGCATCAGATGACCCTCACTCTTTGGACGCTTATTGGTCTTCCTCCTTTCAACCGTTGAACCTCCATACCGAGGAGGGGAATTCATCTACGCTTGCAAACAAAGAAGACAAGTGATGATCTTCAAGTGATCATCATCAGCAGCATATGCATCAGCTTTATCTTGCATCAATTCTTGGATCATCGACCCATTGTCGATATCATAGTCTATACATGAAACAATCAGTAAATTTACCTAAGAAAAAATCTTGAAAACAATATATACCTAGGCAAACAACCAAACAGCTTGTGTGCGAGGCAAGGCTCGGTCGGTGTTGTGCGATCCAGACGACTCGGCGAGCGTCGGCTGTCAAAGAAGTGTCAAGAAGGGCACAATCGACATGTCCAGCTGAAGCGGCGGTGACATGTGATGTGGTATGAGCTACCGACTACCAGATCCACGCAGTAGTGGAGGCTTCCGAAGAGGGGGGAGGTTGTGTGTCATTGTAGCGTATGTGATGCCAAATCATCGACATGGGCACAATTTAGGGGTCTTGGGGAGGGAGGGGGGGGGGGGCGGGGTAGGCGAGCAAATGAGAGGCGACATAGGGCGGGAGAAAGTTGTTGTCGTTTGGTGTCTGCGTGTTGATATCTGACGTGGCCCATGTGTCGGCTGTTTCAGACACTCCCACGTCACCCCCTATGTGTCGGGGCCGGCATGGAAGTGTGGGACTATGTAGTTGGCCATGCCGTTGCCCGACAGTTTGTTGGGATAGAAGCTGGGACCTCATTTCAGGTCTAGCGCTCGAATATATAACCCTATTGGGGGTGCTCTCACCTCCTTACCGACGAACCCTCACACAGAATATCTGGTATAAGATGTGCTATCCTGGAACTGATCTACGGGCATCCACTATGTTGCCATAAGGGCTATCTACAAGCAAAAAAGTAGTTTATAAGGAGTTCATATACATAGTGGAGCTTGTCTTGTCCATAAGGAAATTTTCTTATGGATGACCTATAAGCTTGTGGTTGTTCATAAGCAATATAAAATTATTTTGCTCGCTCCTCTCTCTCTTGCATGTGTGTACTTTTAACATATAAGTGGGTACCAGCTTGTGACAAAGTTGACCTTATACATTGTAGTTATTACCATAAGCTTTGTGGGTCCTATCTTATGGCAAAACTTGACCTTATACATAGTTGATGCCTAGGCCATTTGGCGTAGAGGACAACTTTGCAGACCAGTGTTTTCTAGCTCTCTGATTCATCCTTCCTCACTGTTCAAGTGCTCCTTTTGTACAATGCAGTCCCGTTCGGCAATCAACCCAGTGTTGTCATCTTGTTTGACACGATTTGATCCGAGAAGGCTGTGGGAAAGCCTCTAAGGCGTTTAGTTTAGGCGGGTCGTGCTGTATATGACGCTCATGGGCTTTATTAATTTAAAGTCGGGCAGCTCTGCCTTTTATTCTAAAAAAAAAGTTTAGGCGGGTCGTGCTGTATATGACGCTCTTAGGGCTTTTATACGACACAAAACTTTTCATGTTTTCTCCACACATGAAAACCCGCTCCTAGCCTTCAAAATTTCCACTCGTAAGTTACATCTCGCTTTTCGTGCGCCCATTGTGAAATTGGTGGACCAACGGTTAAGACACCATTCGTGAGGCGAGGGGCAATTTGGACAAAAATAACCTAAAGTTTAAACAAATTTAAAAAATAAATCTTCCGTGAAACTATTTTACTGAACTAACCCTTTTTTGCAGCGCCATTGAGCACGGCGTGGCATAAGTATCTGCGGCGCATTTTATTGTGGCGCGGCACAATTGTTGAACGAGTGGGTCCCACATTAGGTCGTGCGAGTGGCGCGGCACATTAACTTGCAGCGCCATGCTCCATATCATGGCATATAGTGTTGGCCTTATCCCAGGTACAGTACTTTCCGGTGACTACAACGACGAAGCTCCGACAGTATGTTATGTACGCACGTACTCCCTCCGTTTCAAAATATAAGATGTTTTAGGTTTGTGAAGCAAATGTATCTAGATATATTTTAGTATATGTATTCGAGTGAACCTACACACTAAAAGATGTCTAAATACATTTGCTTCACAAAGCTAAAACATCTTATATTTTAAAACGGAGGGAGTACATGTATACTTTCGGCCGCGATGCATTTCCGCACGAATCAGCTAGCCAAGCTCTTGTTTGATCGATTGTGATCAACGAGCTAGCTCTACGTAACGCACGGATCGGAACACGTCGCCGCCGGAGATACACGTATGAAACACTCCACGAAATACGATTTGTTTTGTCTTAGCCCGTAGACTTCATCGGGTATTTTTTACTTTTTATTCTGACATCATAAACATTCTAAGTTGTTGTCAAATTTTAAATTAATTTGCTGATTGGTTTTTGCTCGTGTACATATCTCTCTACAGGATATTTTTTTGCAAAGAGTTTTCAAGCAAAGTACGGAGAGCAAAGAAATTCTGCAGAAGCAGTTAACCGGATATCTGAGGATTTCGAGATCTAATAGATTAATTCCCATTAGTTAGGAATTACATCCTGAAATTCTATGAATATTTAATTATGTATGCAAATCTTTGTAATGAAATCTATGAATTATTTACTCGTGTATGCAAATGATGTACATTTCATTTGTAAAGTATGGTTGCCACCAAATTATATAATGATTTTTTTTTGCAATGCATTGTGATTTTGTAGTCCCTTTTGTTATTTGACGCTGGAATTGATTTTTGACGTACAATGTGCACTCGCACTAGTTTATTGCACAAATTTGAACAATAAATTGATTTTTCTAAATAAACAAAATAACCTCAATTCAACGGCGTAATAAAGCAACTCAATATTGGTAGAGACGATATAATGGACATCCACAAAGCGGCTATATATGCATAAACACGCTTTTGGAAGTGTCTCATTTTAATTTTGAGACGCCGACAATGCATCTTTATAGTACTTGAGACAGCGCATAAGAAGACGCTCCTACGATGTTTTACAGTAACGTCTTTACAGGTATGTAAAGATGAAATTTAGCGTTTCTAAACTATAAATAACATGTCTCTATATGTTTCTTTTCTTGTAGTGAGATCATACATTGAGTTGAGTCTCTATAAAATCGACAAGTTATAATTAGGGGGAGATTGTGTGGAGCAATCTGCCTGTCAATTAGACTTACCATGGTCGGGTTGGTTAGATGAGTTTGGATTAGGGAGAGACTGTTGGAACTAGTCCAAACAAATCCCGCTAGTTCGTGTTTATGTCTGTGTCTAAGTCTAATACTAGTTCGAGTCAGTTTATAATATGTGTCAAGCAACCGCCTTTCGTTGCTATAAATAAAAAGCAAAAAATACCCGATGAAGCCTATGGGCTGAGGCAAAAGAAATCGTATTCCGTAGAGTATTTCGTACGTGTATTTCCAACAGCGACGTGTTCCGTGCGTTACAAGCTAGCTCATTGATCACAAGATCGATCAAGCAAGAGTTTGGCTAGCTGATTCCTGCGGACATGCATCGCGGGCGGAAATACTGGCGGAAATACTGCAGCTAGGACGTACATTGGTGGACGTGCATCATCGCAAAGTACTGCAGCTAGGATAAGGCCAACACTAATGTGCCACGCCAGGGAGCATGGCGCTGCAGGCCAATGTGCCCCGCCACGGGGAGTGGCGCCGCACGACCTGATGCGAGACCCGCTCGTCCAACGTGGCGTCGCACGACATGAGGCAGGACCCGCTCGTCCAACGTGGCAGTTGTGCACTAGTGGAAATCGGGGTATTTGCACTGATTTGTAAGGGCCTTTAGCACCGGTTCTGGAACCGGTACAACGCTTCCGGGACTAAAGCCTCATCGCTTTAGCACCGGTTGTGTTACAAACCGGTGCTAAAGGCCCTCCACGTGGCCCTCTACACGCGCCCCCGCCAGAGGACCTTTAGCACCGGTTCGTAATACGAACCGGTGCTAAAGATTGGCGACTTGGCAGTCTCTCAGCCCTAAACGCTGCCGCGGCTAAAACCCTAAACCCTATCTATTTGAAATATGATTTTTTCGGGTATTTGAAACACGTTGATGCACATATAAAAGAAACCATTATATTACACAATATCTTCATGTATATAGAGATCGAAGCTAGTGTCATCTTTCATCGTGCTTGGTCGAACATATTACATAATGGTACATTATACACGTTCATGCATATATACAATATAATTTCGGTTACGATTTTCTAAACTCGTAATACCGATGGTATTCTCCGGTTGGTGCTATGACCTCATCAAGTAAGAATCCCGCCACATCCTCTTGAATTGCTCGTATACGCTCGGTTGCTAGAAGACGATCCCGCTTCAGTTCGATCTAATGTAAAGAAGGGAATCAATATATATGAATGAAGAAACTCAACATAAATGATGGTAATAAAATAAAATTGTGAATATTGTTTACGTACATCTAGTTGTTCTAGTCTTCTCTTCTCACGGCAAGTCTCTCAAATAAACTCACAGACATAGAATCCACATAAATTATTCCCGTCTTCTTGCTTCAAGCACTTTACGAGAATAGAGTTCAATCAAAATAATAATCAAGGATGATAATGGTGTTGAAACTAGAACCAAAGAGATGCGCGGACCTAGCTAGTAGTACTTACCGGTACTTGTTTAAATTCAAGCTCCTTTTTCCAGGGACCCGGTGCCTTATCCGTGAACCGTTTCCAAGCACTGCCCGGCAAAGAAAATGAATAAAGAAGTTAGTAATAACTTGATATCGGGAAATGAACGAAAGTTGCTGATATAGTGCCATGCATAATAATTGAAATTACCGCTGGAGTGTATCAATCATGTCCCCGAATGTCTCAAGGGGTTTACGTTTCGAATCCATGACTAGTACTCGTCCTCTATCAAGTTCAATAACTAGCAGAATAAAATGATACCTACGCACACACATAACACACACTTAACATCGAGTAACCAAAATAGTAATGTGTATAAGACAGTAACACACTCACTTGAAGTTGTAAGGAAATAGTATTTTCGTCATGGTTTCTTATTTCCTTAACGCCCGTACCAAGTTATTCTGCGTGTCCTTGATATGGTTATGGAGAGTTAGCTCGTTCATGGTATATGGGTCAATGAACCCAATGTCATAGATTTGTCCTCTTTTGCATTCGAGTTTCTTCAATCTGCATACTATAGTGAGTAAAATTATGCATGCAATGAACGAGATGAGCTAAAGACTTAATTATAAAAATAATACTTACAAACAATAGGCACTGATCATCGATTTATCGAGGGTGTCATGATTGTATACCTGAAATAATTCAGAAAATTCGATATTTATGTCGTCGTTTCCACGAAAGTAATGTTCATCATTAATTCCCAGTATGATCGAGTTCTGCCCATGTTGTGAGGCTTCCATGTACCACTTATGCAATTTTCGCATTCTTGTTGGTAGATTCGGAATCTCCTCAGGTCTGACGAGAGGGCTCCCGTGCCGGTATTGGTATGCTACTACTTCAGCCGTGGGGAAATCACACTTGCTTAAGTACTGAGAAACAGACATACCTGCAGCTTCGGCCTCCTCTTTGTATAGTGCTATGATATCTGGATCATACTGGACATCGGGAAACACTTGGAGCGGGGGGCACGAGTTCATCTGTTCTCCGAGCTGAGGAACTGATTTACCTTTTGACCGCTTTGCTGCATCTGACTTGAGAATAGTGCGGTCATAGTCTGATGCAAGCCTTGGCTCGGGTTGGTGAAGGTTCTTCAACATTTTTGACACTTTTGGATCTAGAGGAGTCTGCTCGGCGGACTGCTCGGTCTTCGTTTCCTTCAAATTTTCAAAAAAGTTCTTTGATATCTCTTGTACTTTCGCCGCATTTTCCTCCGCAGTATAGTCGTAAGGTCTCTTGGGAGGAACCTTAGGTACTCTTGGGAAGGGCTCCTGTCGACGGATCGGTGATCGGTTACTCTTGGGAGCGGCGATGGTACGCTTCCGCTTTTGGCTCTGAGCCTCAGTGGGCAGAGGTGGCGGAGACGGCTCACTAGCTGGAGAAGGCTGGTATGCTGGAAAAGGCTGATGCGGCGGAGATGCCGGAGAAGGGTGACGCGGAGATGGCGGAGATGGCTGACGTGGCGGTGGAGAAGGTTGACGCGCTGGAGACCTTGGCGTCCAATTTGGAAGCACGATGTATTCCTTTAGCCATAGAACGGTGGTCTTCCTGGCTTCTCCCAGCTCATACAAATCCCCTTCACCCGAAGGGTGGTCAAGCTTCAGCTGCTCAAATCCGCCCATAACTTCATCCACCCCGGCAACAGCGTAGCCATGTGGAATCGGACGGCAATGATAAGTTGAATCAGGTCCAATGGGTAAGGCATAGCCGACCGCCACCTTCATGGTTATGTTCACAACCTTCACATGTAGCTCGCAAGATGTCGACTCCGTGATATCATCCACTGGGTAGCGGATCGCTGATCGCTGGCGTGTAGTTGATGATGATAATTATAACCAGTCAGTTGGGAACCCCAAGCGGAAGGTGTGATGAGCACAGCAGCAAGTTTTTCCCTCAGTTAGAAACCAAGGTTTATCGATCGAAGAAGAAAAAGCCAATACGACTGAAGGTGATGCTTGCAAGCTTTGCGACAGCTCCGGACAATTTATATGGCGCCTCGTCCAAGCTTTGCTATGCGAGCAACAACGTGGAACCTGCACACAACACAACCAAGTACTTTGTTTCCAACTTACGATGAGGTTGTCAATCTCACCGGTTTGCTTGAAATGGGTATGAGCATATCGAGTGGAAAACAGTAGAAGTATGCGAGTAAAGTAAACAGTGCGAGTAAAGTAAACAGGTGATAGCAATATGATGGAAATAGGACCAGGGTCCACAGTTCACTAGTGGTGTCTCTCCATAAGATAAATAACACATGCTGGGTAAACAAATTACAGTTGGGCAATTGATAGAATAAAGATAACGTGATATGTCAAGAAGATCACTATGCGATTTACTCTGAGCATTACAACAAAATACATAGACCGCCATCCAACTGCATCTATGACTAATAATCCACTCACGGGGATATTATCCGAACACCCCATGAGTATTAAGTTGCGAACAACAGATAATTGCATTAAGCAAAGTGTGTAATGTAAACAAAGCATATGCCCTCGAGCATATGAATGTTGTTTTCTCCCTAGTGGCAACAGCACATCTACAACCTTAGTGGTTTCTGTCACTCCCCCAGATTAAATAGAGGCATGAACCCAACTATCGAGCATAAATACCCCCTCTTGGAGTTACTAGCAACTACTCGGCCAAGATAGCTACTAACAACAGAGAGCATGCAAGATCATAAACAACATAGAGATAACATAAGATATATTTCAGTATAGCAACTCAATCATAACACCAATATTCATCGGATCCCAACAAACCAAATATGTAGAATTACATAACGGTGATCTAAATCATGTAGGGCAGCTCATGAGATCTAAACATGAAGCACATGGTGGAGAAGACAACCATCTAGCTACTGCTATGGACCCATAGTCCAAGGTAGACTACTCACTCATCGCTCCAGAGGCAAGCATGGCGATGAAGAAGACCTCCGGTGGCGATTCCCCTCTCTAGCAGGCTGCCGGGAAGAGCTTCTGGACCCTCCCGATCTTGGGTCGATGACGGCGGCGGATCGCGATGTGTTTCTGGAAAATTGATCGGCGAAGGGGCATCGTCAGAAGTGGACCGAGGCGGCCTCACACATAGGGGCGCGGCCAGGGGCTGGGCCGCGCCGCCCTGGTGTGAGGGCCCCTCGTGGCCCCACTCCATCTCCTCTTCGGTTCTCTGAAAGCTCCGTGAAATATCTGGACGACTGGCTTTGGTTTCGTCCAATTCCGAGAATATTTCCTTTGTAGCTTTTCTGAAACACAAAAACAGTAGAAAACAGGGAACTGGCACTGTGGCGACTTGTTAATAGGTTAGTTCCGGAAAATACATAAAAGTGCCACGAAGTGGAACGAAACATTAGGCAAATGGTGTAAAAATAAGCATGGAGCATAAAAAATTATGGATACGTTGGAGACGTATCAGCATCCCCAAGCTTAACTCCTGCTTGTCCTCGAGTAGGTAAGTGATAACAAAAAAAATATTTTTTGAGGTGACATGCACCTACACAATCTTGATCATATATGTAAGCATTTGTGAGCTGGGATCATAAGAACTTAAACACATGGGCATGAAAGATATAATCTTGACAATAAAAACTTAGCAATCATGTTATAACCTGAAAAAGAACACAAACAAAAGATCATGAAAATGAAACAATGAAAGTCAAACGTGTGTTCAAATCATAAGGAAAAACATATAAATGGTTTTCAGCTTGTCCTTCATGGAGAGCAAAACATAAATGCATAGGACACCTTCAAGTTTAAGAGGGCGACTAGATACAAATAATTTGAGAACAAGTGAAACCAACAATATGAATCAATCAATGAAAACTTTGGGACAATGCACATTATACTAAGAATGACAACTATGCTATGTTAATGGTGCATAAAGATAGAAGGTGGTGACTCAACATAAAAGTAAAAGAAAGGCCCTTCGCGGAGGGAAGCAGTAATTGCAAGTTTTATAACCTTCAAAAATTATGGTACTTACCGGCTTTGAGCTCTCATTGCCCCCATCATAAGCATCTTGAATGGTTGAAGTTAATGCGAGAACAATTATGATGCATATGCTTGACAAATCATAAGTTGAAAACCTCGTGTCTCGTGAGTACGAGTACCCAAACCTCATGCTACTTTATTTAGAGTCCCAAGCAAGGCTCTTGTCATTGTAAGTATATACGTATCATTGAGAACCGTCAATGGGGTACCTCCGTACCCGATGACATGGAACAA
Organism: Dactylis glomerata; assembly: GCA_007115705.1. NCBI lineage: Eukaryota > Viridiplantae > Streptophyta > Magnoliopsida > Poales > Poaceae > Dactylis > Dactylis glomerata. Next base: position 174,525 of record QXEO01001081.1, on the reverse strand, counting down.
GCCCACATCAAAATGACAGGACAAGCAGACAATGAACACCTCGACATCTCTTTTATTTACCATTTGTTTAGCTTTTTATTTTGAGATGCGTCGTCGAATGTCCACTATGGGCATGCTGCAAATTTCTACCATGAATTATGCATGGCTTAGATTGGCGGCCCAGGCATTTCTCTAACACATATACAAACTCCATGATCCCCGCAAGATTCCCAATTCATTTCACACCGCGGGCATCCATAAACAAAAGATCACGATATCAACAAAAATAAGAAGTGCAATGTTGAAAGCTTGCCCATGACGGCAAGGCTGGGCTAGTCTCCAACTTAAAACTTGCAAGCATAACAACTCAACATAAGAGATCACAATGTAAAAAAATTAAGAACGAGAAAAAGTAAAGTGTGCCTTCCGGTTCGTGAGAGCTTTACTGACCAATTTTCGCATAACACTGGTAAGAGTTTAATTTGAAGAGAAAATAAAAGCAAGTCAAATTTACTTGGAATAGCAAATTGCTAATAGGTATGTATGGTGGACACTTTAGAAAACTTGGTTTTTAGGAGTTGGATGCACGAGTATAGCTCATACTCAGTACAAGGCGAGGGCTAGCAAAAGACTGGGAGCGACCAACTAAGAGAGCAATAACGGCCATAATCATGCAAAGCGATAAAACGACATTAAAAGAAGCATAAGATGGCATCAAAAGTCAAAAACTAAATGATCATAGAGGCTATTGGCGACTTTGTAAGAGTCTAACATGTGTGAGCATGCGCCAAGTCAACCCAAATAAAACATCAAGGAGAAAACCAAAATAATGCTTCTGAGCGATAAAAAACAACACATGATTCTTTCAAAGACTCATTAAGCAATCTCAGTTATTTGAGACAAGTCATGCTACAGAAAAACCACTAAGCATACTATCAAAAAGACATCAAGCATGACATGAAAAAGCCTAAGCCGCCGTCTACACAGGCTCCTTCTTGTACCACTTTTTTGCATAAAGCTTTTTCTCTTTTCCAACACCATTCAAACTTTTTATATCCAACTCTTTTGAGGAAAACCAACATGGTCCAGAGGCAAAAATACACCTTGATAAATAAATATAAGAAGATCTGAACGCAAATCAATGAGAAAACGAAAACCAAAAGCAGTAGCAGAAAAAGAAGAACACTTGGTTTTTGATAAGAATGAAAACTAGAGCGTTCTTGGCAAATAAAAAGCAAGGCAATTTCTCCAAAAGAAATTTGTTGGGGTCCAACCATTTATTGCAGCAAACAAAACTAAACTAATAATGAAAACTAAAACAACTGACGCTCCAAGAAAAATGCATAGTGCATGAAGAAATAAAAATATAGTGTCTTGAAAGGTGACCTGATTTTTGCAGATGAAGAAGGGGTGCCTCGGGGGCATCCCCAAGCTTTGACGCTTGTACTTCTTGGATATTTCTTGGGGTGATGCATGGGCATCCCCAAGCTTGAGCTTTTGTCCATTCTTCAACTCATCTCATCATTCTCCAATCCCTACACTTGAAAACTTCCTTCATACAAAACTAAACACAAATCTATTAGCAACATTAGTGTAAGCATAACATATAATCAACCTCTTTTGCTTCATGTTTCAACCCAAAACCACGACAAATTAATTATATACTACTATAGCAATTTCCCCAAAAGTTCCGTGATCAAAAGAAATTGAAAAGAAAGCGATAAAGCGGCAAAAATGAATAGTGGCAGAAATCTGTTAAAATAGAATAGCTGATAAAGGCCGATTTTTAAGGGGTTTTTTGTTGCTCAAATCAAAAAAATTTCAACTAATGAAAGTTTGGATATAACCTGGGGCATATGCACAAGAAATCTCAGGTCCAAAATATATACAGAGAATTTTCACGAATTTTTACGGTGCAGCACCTAAAATAGTTTCAGGACAGCAACATCCCCAAATCTTTACCTCACTCAAATTAGAGGCTTCTCTTGGCACAACAATGAAATAAAAATGATAAGGAAAGGTCATTACAGTAGTAATGACTTCCAAGACTCAAATAAAATAAAAATTACTGAAAAGAAAACATTGGGTTATCTCCCAAGAGTGCTTTTCTTTAACGCCTTTGAGCTAGGCGCAGAAATTTGCGAATCAAGTAATATAAAGTGATGCATTAAGATCCATTGTTGGAACAAAGAAATGAATTCTGTCCAAATGAATTTTTTAGTACCCCTTGTAGTCACGCCTTGGTACACTATTTTCATCAAAAAAAAATTTAGGACAAATCCAACTAAAATTATTTTCCAAGGCATCATGAATTCCTGCAAGTTTACAAGGTATTGGTATTCCAGGATCTTCATTGGGTGTACCAACAACCGCTACAGGTGAGCCAAGCTTATTAAATTTCTTAAAAACTTTTCTAGCCTCATTGGCAACATCTTTAAATTCTAAGCGCAAAGTTTTCAAAATAAAAGCTTTCTTTTCAGGATCTTCAATTTCATGAAGCTTAAGGAACATGTGTTGCATAAAAGGATTAAGGCTAGCAAACCTAGCTTCCAACATGTGAATTAAATAAGCAGAAGCAACTTTATAGCTAGGAGCTAGCTCAACCAAAGACTTTTCCTCAACTTCTTTATGTATACTAATGTGATTAAAGAACTCCTCAATGTTATCTTTCCTAATAATTGAACCACTACCTACTGAGAGGTCCTCCAAAACATACTTAGGGAACAACATGATGAACTAAAAGCAAGTAGATAAAAGCGACTATAAAGTAAACTAATTTTTTGGGTTTTTGATAAAGAACAATGCAAGTAAAAATAAAGTAAAGTAAAGCAAAACAAATAACAAAGTAAAGGATGTGCGTGCGAAAAACTCCCCTCGCAGAAGTCTTCTTTTTCTTCCCCGGCAACGGCGCCAGAAAAAGGCTTGATGGCTGGATTGTAGTTGATGATGATGATTATAACCAGTCAGTTGGGAACCCCAAGCGGAAGGTGTGATGAGCACAACAGCAAGTTTTTCCCTCAGTTCGAAACCAAGGTTTATCGATCAAAGAAGAAAAAGCCAATACGACTGAAGGTGATGCTTACAAGCTTCGCGACAGCTCCGGACAATTTATATGGCGCCTCGTCCAAGCTTTGCTTTGCGAGCAGCAACGTGGAACCTGCACACAAAACAACCAAGTACTTTGTTCCCAACTTACGATGAGGTTGTCAATCTCACCGGTTTGCTTGAAACAAAGGGTATGAGCGTATCGAGTGGAAAACAGTAGAAGTATGCGAGTAAAGTAAACAGTGCGAGTAAAGTAAACAGGTGATAGCAATATGATGGAAATAGGACCGGGGTCCACAGTTCACTAGTGGTGTCTCTCCATAAGATAAATAACACATGCTGGGTAAACAAATTACAGTTGGGCAATTGATAGAATAAAGATAACGTGATATGTCAACAAGATCACTATGCGATTTACTCTGGGCATTACAACAAAATACATAGACCGCCATCCAACTGCATCTATGACTAATAATCCACTCACGGGGATATCATCCGAACACCCCATGAGTATTAAGTTGCGAACAACAGATAATCGCATTAAGCAAAGTGTGTAATGTAAACAAAGCATATGCCCTCGAGCATATGGATGTTGTTTTCTCCCTAGTGGCAAAAGCACATCTACAACCTTAGAGGTTTCTGTCACTCCCCCAGATTAAATAGAGGCATAAACCCAACTATCGAGCATAAATACCCCCTCTTGTAGTTACTAGCAACTACTCGGCCAAGATATCTACTAACAATGGAGAGCATGCAAGATCATAAACAACATAGAGATAACATAAGATATATTTCAGTATAGCAACTCAATCATAACACCAATATTCATCGGATCCCAACAAACCAAACATGTAGAATTACATAACGATGATCTCAATCATATAGGGCAGCTCATGAGATCTAAACATGAAGCACATGGTGGAGAAGACAACCATCTAGCTACTGCTATGGACCCATAGTCCAAGGTAGACTACTCACTCATCGCTCCGGAGGCAAGCATGGCGATGAAGAAGACCTCCGGTGGCGATTCCCCTCTCCGGCAGGGTGCCGGGAAGAGCTTCTGGACCTTCCCGATCTCGGGTCGACAACGGCGGCGGATCATGATGTGTTTCTGGAAAATTGATTGGGTCCTTAGGTTTTTCCCGTCGGGGGGTCTTTATAGGCGAAGGGGCATTGTCAGAAGTGGACCGAGGCGGCCTCACACATAGGGGGCGCGGCCAGGGGCTGGGCCGCGCCGCCCTAGTGTGAGGGCCCCTCGTGGCCCCACTTCATCTCCTCTTTGGTTCTCTGGAAGCTCCGTGAAATATCTGGACGACTGGCTTTGGTTTCGTCCAATTCCGAGAATATTTCCTGCGTAGCTTTTCTGAAACACAAAAACAGTAGAAAACAGGGAACTGGCACTATGGCGATTTGTTAATAGGTTAGTTCCGGAAAATACATAAAAGTGCCACGAAGTGTAACGAAACATTAGGCAAATGGTGTAAAAACAAGCATGGAGCATCAAAAATTATGGATACGTTGGAGACGTATCAATCGCCGGTTCATCATCATCCTCTGGGAGGTCCGTGGAAGCCACGCCGCTTTTCCGCTAAGATGGTGGGCCGGTAGCATCATGTGCAGCTTCTATCTGTGGCTGAGATGCGGCGGTTCCTTGCTGGCTCATCCGATTTAACAAGTCTGATTGCCGCTTCAGCTCTTGTTCTATCAGAGACATGCGGTCTGCCTCCCTTTCCTTTATTCTCTGATAGCTTCTATCAGGAAATTTCTTCCTTTCCATGGAAAACCCGAGTTTCCACGGTTTGGAGTCTGGTGTGGTTCGTGTTCATCCTGGGTGTTCATCATTCCCAAGGGCGCGTGTAATCTCGTCCTTCTCTCTTTCGGGATAGAACATTCCCTCTTCAACATCCTTTGATGCACTTCTAAGGGCATCAATGGGAAGGGGGTCTTCGTCATGATTTTTTGTATATACACACTTCCCTTCTGAGTCCAACTTCCCTCCATGCCTGTAAAACCAATCCCTTGACCGATCGTTCCATTTCAATGTCTCCAAAATGATCCCTTTAGCAATTAGATCGTCCTCCATTTTCTTCCATTTAGGCTTGCCAGACTTGTAGCCTCCTTGCCCCATAGTATGGTGATACTTCTTTTTAGCAGCATTTTTCTTATTTATTTATAACCTTCTCTTAGCTGCCTCTGAAGTCTTGTACTCCACGAATGTGTCCCAGTGGTCTTTTATCTTCTCATATTGTCCAGTGAACACCGGAGTCTTTTCTTTGTCGATAAAATCCTTGTACAATCTTTTCTTCCAGTTGTTGAATTGTAGTGCCATCTTCGAAAGAGTCCACTTCTTGACTTTCCGCTCTATGATATTCAGATGATGATCATCGTCATCTGAATCCTCCTCATTTGGATCCACCTCATTTTGATCCACCTCTAGCGCCTCTGGTAGGGTAAAATTAACCATGAGCTTCTTCCAAAGAATATTCTTCAATCTCTTGCGGACATATTTAACTGGTTCCGTCTTTGTCTTCTTCCATTCTCGAAGGGTGATCAGAATGTTGGCCCTAACAAGAACTCCGCATTGTCTTGTAAATTTACTTGTGTGAGCCACGAGAGCAATCGTTTCGCCATCTTCACCGATTTCTTCTATCCGGTACCTTTCATGTTCTTCGAACCTTCTGGCCGGACCTCTTTTATTTACAGAAGAGTGGCTTGATCCAGAGGGCTAAAAGAAGAAAGAGCGTTAATATATGAATCAAATAATCCATCTATACAACACATGCTTAATTTATTAATACACATCTACCTTGCCGAACTTTGTAATATTCACGGTTCTATCGGAGCCGTCGGCTCCTCCCTCGTCGGAGCCGGCGCCTTCTCCCTCACCGGCACCTTCTCCCTCTTCGGAGCCGGCGCCTTCTCCCTCATCTCTTCGGTTTTGATCATCCCCTCACCGGAGTTGTGTAGAAACAACGAGGTGACATTGTCATCATTATCGCAGATGATGTCCACGATAATGTTTTCCTAGAATTCGTCTCTTCCGAGATCCATAGTTTCTGCAAAGAATTATTACAAGTTATTAATATACGAGGAATTGCTAAATTTGTATGAATTGCATATGAAACCGGAATCAATTTCCAAACCCTATTTCTAAAATCCTATTCCTATTTCTATTTCTAAAATTTCATATCTCTAAAATTCTATTCCTATTTCTATAATTCTATTTCTATTTATAAAAATCTTATTCCTATTTCTATTATTCTATTCCTATTTCTATTTCTAAAATATCATATCTCTAAAATTCTATTCCTATTTCTATAATTCTATTTCTATTTATAAAAATCTTATTCCTATTCCTATTTCTACAATTCTATTTCTATTTATAAAAATCTTAATCCTATTCCTATTTCTATTATTCTATTCCTATTTCTATTTCTAAAATTTCATATCTCTAAAATTATATTCCTATTTCTATAATTCTATTTCTATTTATAAAAAATCTTATTCCTATTCCTATTTATAAAATTCTATTTCTATTTATAAAAAACTTATTCCTATTCCTATTTCTAAAATTAACCCTAATTAACCCTAAATACTAAATTAACCCTAAATATATACTAAATTAACCCTAAATATATACTAAATTAACCCTAAAACTAAATTAACCATAAATATGCCTGCAGGGCCAAGCGCTCGGCGTGGGGCATGGGAGGCGGCCGGAGCAGGCGCGGGCGCGTGCGGGGCCAGCGTGGCGGCGACGACGGAGCGGAGGCGACGGTGGCCGAGAGGGCACGGGAGGCGGCCGAGCAGGCGCGGGCATGGGAGGCGGCCGAGCGGGCGCGGGCATGGGAGGCGGCCGAGCGGGCGCGGGCATGGGAGGCGGCCGAGCGGGCGCGGACGTCGGCGATGCGGCCGGCGCAACGCGGGAGGCGACGGCAGCGCGGTGCAGCGACGGTGGCAGAAAAATTTGGCAGCCTGCCAACGTCTCAGGGAAGAAGACGGACGGTTATAAAGGAGAGGGCTTTAGCACCGGTTGGTGGCTTCAACTGGTGCTAAAGACCCTTTGGCACCGGTTGAAGCCACCAACCGGTGCTAAAGCAAGGACCTTTAACACCGGTTGTTGGCTTCAACCGGTGCTAAAGGGTGTCTTGCTGGGCACTACACCGCCACCCCCTTTAGCACCGGTTTGAGCCACGAACCGGTGCTAAAGGGGCATTTAAAATATTTTTAAATTTTTTGGTTGTTCCCGCGTTATTCCATATTGAAGCTATGATCAACATTCCATAAAAATATTGTAAAATAAATAAAAATCAGAAAAATAAATATAGCATATCAAAATGTTTATTAGGAAAATATCTATGAAATATTAACACATTAAAAATGCTGAAAATTATTTTGTTAAAATTAGTAGGCTTGCAAATATTTTAAAATCGGTAGGGGCTCGCTAGGTTTGAACTACATGTATATGATATAATGCTCATGATTTTTTTGTAAAAATCATTTTTAGGTCCACAATATATTGTTTTATCAGAGATCCACCGCAAGTCTAGCGAGACTCAACTCCGGGCTATGAATCTTCATGCCCGCCATTTTGAATATAATTTCAAATGGGTATAAGAATTTAAAAAATAAGCCAAACAATGTGAAACCTTCGCGTGGTGTCATATTATGTTTTATAGTTGCAAGGAAAAATATTAAACTTGGAAAATTGCAAACGTCACAAAAAAACCATCACAAGATGAGCTATCATGTTCGATGTTTTATGGCTTTTAGGCCAAATGAGCAATGTTATGGCTAGAATCGAGGCATAGTTTGTGATAATGTGCCCATATTGTGCACACATGTGCATCTTGGGATTGCTTACGATGTTACAGAAGGAAGTTTCCCTTTTCATCGCACGGAAAAACCATTTTCCATTTTTTAGATGCCAAAGACAAGTTTTTTTGTGAAGCAACCACCAAATTAAAGTTTCACATTGCTATCAAAACATTTTTCAAAAATACTAGACCACCTTAGATGGAAAATTCCCCAGCCAGTGCATCTGAAACCTTTTCGTCCACACCTCATGAAAAAGACAAATTCCTGCCAATTCGGCAGGAGGCCCGCTAGGTTTGAACTACATGTATATGATATAATGCTCATGATTTTTTGTAAAAAATCATTTTTAGGTCCACAATATGTTGTTTTATTAGAGATCCACCGCAAGTCTAGCGAGACTCAACTCCGGGCTATGAATCTTCATGCCCGCCGTTTTGAATATAATTTCAAACGAGTATAAGAATTTAAAAAATAATCCAAACAACGTGAAACCTTCGCGTGGTGTCATATTATGTGTTATAGTTGCAAGGAAAAATATTAAACTTGGAAAATTACAAACATCACAAAAACACTTTCACAAAATGAGCTATCATATTCGATGTTTGCCATAAATTGGCACATTTAATACATATGGTGACCTAAAATGACTTGGAGGCCATGAACCCCCCCTTCGCGTATCTCCCTTGATTAGGATCGCTTCAATCGTAACCATGGAGTATCTTCACCATTTAACGTGATCCTTGGGTCAATATTTACTCTGAAGGGCGGAATTTCATCAAACTTATTATAATCTTCTGACATGTCTGTCTTATCCTCAACTCCCATGATGTTTCTTTTCCCTGAAAGAACTATGTGACGCTTTGTCTCATCGTATGATGAATTTGTTGCCTTATGTTTTCTTTTTTTGGTTTGGAGGACATGTCTTTCACATAGAAAACTTGAGCCACCACTAGTAGGAAAACCCTTATAGGTGGGATGCAATTCTGTGGCGCACTAGCCAGCCGTGCGCCACAGAAATTATTTCCGTGGCGCACCAAGATACCATGCGCCACAGAAATTGGGTGGGGCCCACTCCCTGCCAGCCCCAATCATTGGTTCCACTAATTCTGTGGCGCACTGGACCTGATGCGCCACAGAATTAGGACATTCTGTGGCGCATCAGGTCAAGTGTGACACAGAATTAAGACATTCTGTGGCGCACCATGGCCAGTGCGCCACAGAATTAGTGTAATTCAGTGGCGCACTGGCCCTGGTGCGCCACAGAATGTCCTAATTCTGTGGCGCACTTGACCTGATGCGCCACAGAATTAGCTTGTCCCACACCTTTAAAGTGCCAACCTCCCACACCTACCACACTCCCAAGCCATTCATCTTCCTCTCCTCCATCTAGATCTAGCTCTAGCTTCCTTCCCTCTCATCCCATTTTGGCCATAGTTTTCACTTTCTTTGGTACTTATTGTACTTACTTTGGTTGATACATAATTGGCGGTGAGGAGAAGCCTCTCCATACTCTCTCCTCCTCTCCAACTCATCGATCGCGGTCTCGTCTCGGTATCGAATCTACAAGGTGAGTATTTGGAGGGGACATGCATGCGCATGTCGATCTTGTGTATGGATGATTGTTGCACGTGAAGCGCTTGTGTGTGTGCCGGTGTGGTGCATGGATGTTTGTCGAGACGTTGATTCATTTCTGTTTCTATGTATACCTTTAGGAGAGGTCATGCCGAATTTTTCCGCTCTATGTATACCTTTAGGAGAGGTCCATGCATGTGTGTGCATGTGTTGCGATTCTAATTTTCTGCTCTATGTATACCATTTGCAGACAACCATGGTCCTCTCGATGAGTTCCGCTCGAATTAGTAGATACAAGAAAGACGCGAAGGAGGACATGATTCGGAACAATAGGCGCCAGATAAGATGTCCGTGTCGATCATGCAAACTCGAGCGCTGGATCAACCCTGATTCCGGACAACTGGAGGAGCACCTGCTGAGGCGCGGTTTCATGCAGGACAACCAGGCGCGGCCAGCCCCAACAAATGGTGCGCATGAAGACCATGGTGGCGAGCGAGATGACGAAGTACCACATGTCGGTGGAGAATATCATCATGAAGAAGAAGTCGGCGGAGAAGATCATCATGAAGTAGAAGTTGCCGGCGGAGATGAAGAAGAAGATTCTGGCGCGACTCCGCTAATTTCGGCCTTGCGGGACTCTCATGTTCAAGATCTGCTCCTCCAGGAGACGAGCAACGACAGAGCTGCAGCCAGAGAGAGAGCCAAGCTGGCGCAAATGGAGAAAGACGGGATGACTCCGATATTTCCTGGGTGCCGTCCGCAGGATACGCGCTTGCATGTAACGCTTGATTGTCTGCAGATGAAGACGCAGAACAAATGGACCGATTCCAGCTTCAGCAAGAACATGAAATTCTGGCACGATCGTCTCCCAGAGGGGAACACATTGCCAAGTAGTATCGAGGAGGCCAAGAAAGTTGTGTGCCCTCTTGACCTACCGCACGAAAGATACCACGCCTGCATCAATGATTGCGTGATTTATCGGGGGGAGTACAAGGACATGACCACATGTCCGGTGTGCGGCCACGGACAGTACAAGGTTGGGAACAAGAAGGTACCTCGAAAAGTGGTATGGTACTTTCCTATCACTCCCCGTCTGCAGCGGTATTTCGTGGACCCTAAGGAAGCAAAGCTCATGCAATGGCACGCGGAAAGGGAGAAGCCCGAAGAAGATCCGGAGATGGGCTATATGCTGACACACCCTTCAGACGCTGGCCAGTGGGAAGCATTGGACATCGCCTTCCCTAGGTTCGGGGGCGACGGAAGGAACATCGGGCTGGGTATGAGCACAGATAGACTCAATCCGTTCGGCAACCAGAGTAGCACGCATAGCACCTGGCCTATGTTTGTATGGCCTTACAACCTACCCCCGTGGCTGTGCACCAAGCAAAGGTACATACACCTGAGTATTCTCATTCAGGGGATGAAACAACCAGGTGTCGACATGCATTTGTATCTCGGGCTGCTGAAAGAGGAGTTAGACACGTTGTGGAAGACGCCACCCCGTACGTGGGACGCCTACAGTAGAACTTATTTCGATATGAGAGCCGCGTTGATCACGACGGTCACGGACTATCCTGGTTGCGCATACGTATCTGCCCAGGTCAGCCACGGATTCTACGGCTGTGTGAAGTGCATGGACGAGACCCCGCATCTACAGCTACCAAGGGATCCCGGGTCCTCAAAAACCATGTACCCAGGTGCTCGAAGGTGGCTTCGCTTGGATCACCCGTGGAGAAAACGCGGTGATCTGTTCAATGGTAAAGATGAGCCCGATGGACCCCCGCGACAGAGGAGCGGTGCAGAAATCGACGATCTTCTAAAAAATTAGAAGGAGTGCCCAGCGCCGGGAAAGAAGCGACCGAAGCCAGAGCCGCTGCTCGGTGTATGGAAAGCGAGGTCTATTTTCCACGACTTGGAGTACTGGAAGGTCCTCCACACGCCCCACAGCCTCGATGTCATGCACATTACGAAGAACGTTACCGAGAGTCTGCTTGGCACTCTTTGCAACTCGGAAAAGTCCAAGGATGGGCCGAAAGCAAGATACGATCTGAAACATTTTGGCATCAGAAAAGCTCTTCAAGCCCCCGATACTGATGACAACGACGACGATGATGATGATGATCAGACGGAAGGGACTCAACGTCTCCGCAAAAGGGCTAAGAAGAACGCGGTGGTGCTTCCCGCTGCCTGCTTCACAATGAGTCCGGAGGAGCTCGAGCAGTTTTTCAGGTGCCTCCTACGAGTGAAACTTACTCACGGTTACTCGGGGAATATAAGCAGATATCTGGACGTAGCGAAGAAGAGGTTCACTGGGATGAAGTCTCACGATTGTCACGTGCTCATGACGCAAATACTTCCCGTTGCGATCCGAGGGATAATGGACGAGCACGTCCGTGATACGCTGTTTGGCCTTTGCAACTTCTTTGACGTTATCACCAGGAAGTCGATCGGCGTGAGGCAGCTCAAGATGCTACAGGATGAGATCGTGGTGATACTATGTGAGCTCGAGATTTACTTCCCGCCCGCATTCTGTGATATATGCGTCCATCTCCTTCTCCATGTCGTTGATGACATCACGCAGCTCGGCCCGACGTTCCTCCACAACATGATGCCTTTCGAAAGGCAGAACTGTGTCATGAAAGGATACGTTCGCAACAGGGCCCGTCCAGATGCAAGCATGGCCAAGGGGTTCCTAACCTACGAGTGCATCTCCTTCTGCCAGAATTATCTAAGCACCGATGACGACCAGGATCATGTTGGTCTGCCCACTAGGACGCACCTCGCCAGGCTCGCTGGAGTCGGTCACCGCGAGAACTACCGCTCAGTCCATGTCGGCATTGTCAATCGACGCGACGACTTTGAAAGGGCTCACCAGGTCGCGCTACAACACTTAAAATTGGTCGAACCTTTTGTGCAAGAGCACAAAATCATAATCGAGCAGAATTACATTGATATGGGTCGGCCAAGGAAGATGGGAGACGTAACCAAAGAGCACAACTCCAGCTTCACGCGTTGGTTTAAGCAAAGTCAACTGCTTCAAGCACATAGCAGATGGCCTTCTACCAAAGATGAAAAACTCATATACACCTTATCACAGGGCCCCGGGCATAACGTAAGGACCTATCAGGGGTACGACATCAAAGGTTACAGATTCTACACCGAGGAAAAGGACATAAATAGTGAAAATCAAAACTCAGGAGTAACTATGCTATCATACGCCGATGACGAGACTAGTGTCAAGGAAAGATTTTTCAGAAGGATCGAGGAGATATGGGAGCTCAATTACTGTGGAGAGACGGTGCCAATGTTCCGTGTGAGATGGGCCAAAAAGGTCGAAAAAGAAGGCCGATATTTCACCACCATGGTTATACCGGATGCCAAATCGAAGAACGCATCTGCGAAAAATGAGCCATGGGTACTCGGTAGCCAAGTTGACCAATGCTTCTTCATCACCGACCCGTCAAGGCCTAGCCATGTTGTCGTGAGGAGGGGCAAGAGGAGCATCATAGGAATGGAAGGAGACGCAAACGAGGAAGACTTGGACAAGAACGGTGACCCGAAGATCGAGGAGGAATTCGACAAGCACTTCGACATGCCTACTACTAGTAAAGTAAGAAGGAAGACCTCCCTGCCTACTAAAGGTTGTCCGTTCACACGAAGAAATCTCAAGGTGGTCGGCATAAAGTATTCAACCGCCAACAAGAAGGGCAAGAAGATTGTGAAGAAACGCTAAGCTAGCTCGGAACCGGACGGAGAAGACTTTTTTGGTGTGTGTGATCGAGACTTTTTTATGTATGCACATGTGTGTGTGATCGAGACTTTTTTGTGTATGCACATTCCAAAGCACAAGGCTTATATTTTTATAGAAACTATCGACAACTATAATATTATATAGACATCATATGAAAATTTGGTCAAACTTCATGTTGTTTGAATTTTTAGAAAAAATATAAGCCTTATTCATTGAAACAGAGGGAGTAATAACTAAAATAATTTTAAAAAAAGGAAATAAATTCGGTGGCGCATCTACTGGTGAGATGCGCCACAGAATTCTCTAATTCTGTGGCGCATCCCACCAGTAGATGCGCCATAGAATTGTGACACTTAGTAAAATCGATCCCCTCCCCTGAGCCCATGTAGTGCTTCTCTCTCTGTCCCCTCCACTGAGCCCGCAAACCCTAGATAGCCGCCGGAGACTCCTCGCTCTCATCGCCGATAGCCTCTGCCTCGCTCTCGTCGCCGACAGCCTCCGCCGGAGACTCCCCGCTGCCGCTCACGTTCCCTGGTCCTCGCTGCTGCTTACTCTCGCGGCCGGCCCGCATCTCCACCGGTAGCGGAAATCCTCCGCCGAGCTTCGAGCAAAGCACGCAGCTCCGCCCCGCCGTCGCTTTGCTCCGCAGGTGGCCGAGCTCTGTCGCCTCGTCACACGCAGGTCCCAGCTCGGCGAAGTCGACGGCCCGCAGGTATATAGGTTCGAATCTGAGCGCTTCTGCAGACATTTTATTGCATCTCCACTTTGCTCCGATCCTGAATTGCATTGAGTATTTTGTGTTGCCTCCTCTTTTTTGTGCGAATGATTTTGTGTTGCCTCCTTAATTGTCAAATAGTGTTTCTTCTTCTTATGGACGGTATGGTACCCTAGTTAGGATGAACTATGAACTGATGGATTTCTGTTGCCTCGTCTCACTTAGTCATTTCAATCGTACAAGCAGTACTAGCTCCCATATCCATTTCCTTTTACTAGTCAATCATGCTATGTAGAAGAGTGATTTAGTTTTTCTTGATTGTGTGTGTCCATATATGATCCGTACTGCTTCAGGATTATCATGAAAGGAGAGGTGCATTTGCCCATAGCTTCTATTCAGCCTGAAGCTAATTCTGCGTCTCAGACTTTCAGCAGCCCGGGTGCAACTCTAGGTACCTGCAGAGCAACCGATGTCATCTTGGTCAAACCAATATGGCAATATCTACTACTCTCTCACAGAGATGACAGTTTTCGTATGACTCCAACAATAAACATGGAGCACAACTAGTGAATGAATGATAAATTGATAATAAGTGCATGGAGCACAACTCATGTGATAATATTTAAATTTGTTATAAGTCCCTTTTATTCCACTGATGTTATTGCATCTTACAGGGTCATAGCTTGTGAAAACAATTAAGGTGTGTTTGAATTTGTTATTTCATGATTGTCAGTTAACAACTGCCTCTGTCAAAGTCTTCAGTCGAATTTGGCTTTGTCAGATAGTTCAGTTAGCACTCACTGTCAATTTCAACAGTTAGTATTTTCTTCAGTTAGAAATAACCTGAGCTGCAGGATACTTGCTGTTATATATGCTTATGTGATGCTGGTGTCAGATGTATTTGCTGCTGGTGGAGAACAGATATGCTAAAAGTAATAATCTGCTGAATGGACACGTGCTGTTATGTGTTATGCAATGAGATATTTTGACCATAATCTACTGTTATATATGCTTATGTGATGCTGTCAAGTGTGGATGAATAATATGAGTTGCCCGTTTCTCCCGAAGTGTTGATTCGCTTCCGTTTCGGTTGAGAAATGGGCACTCCTAGGTAGAAAAATTAGCAAAAGTCATGCCGAAATTTTGAATTTTTCGGTTGCATTATGTACTAACTATTTGCCTCTTTTTAATGAAGTGCAAATAAACATGTCGGGCACTTCTAACCCTAAGAGCCAGGAGGAAGTCGCCAGAGAGGCCAACAAGGAATGGTGGGAGGAATACGATGAGGGAGAGGGCCGGGGGGCGCCGCCGATCGCGGCGATGAGGAAGATAGCTGGGGGGCCGCCTCCGAGAGCGGCGATGAGGAAGAGGGCCGGGATGACACTGCCGAGACCGGTGAAGAGACCACCGACCGCACGGAAGGTGATAGCGGCGGCAACCCTGAGGAGGCCAAGAAGAAGAGGAAGGCGAAGAGGCCAAGGGCGGATCGGAGGCCACAAGTGCTAGCCAACATCACCGATCCTTTCACGTTGGTCTCCGAAAGTGGCCTACCCTTGGAGCCTTCTAAGGTTGCCAAAGGGTACGCGATGCAACTAGGGTGCATCGTCCGTGAAACCATGCCGCTCAACACTCAAGACCTCAGAAGCGAGGCCAACGCGGCTTTGGCCGCAACCCTCCTCCAGAAGCTTCACCAACGATACACGTTCCCAGAGCCGTTCAATAAAAAGGTGGACTCTTTAGCTCTCACGAAGATGAGCACCGCCTTGAGCAGCTGGAAAACCTGGCTGAAGGACAAGATCAAGAAAGGTAAAAGCTGGGAGAAGATAAGTCGCAAAGACCCGTCGCTCTCTAGAGAAGACTTTGAAGCATTCAAGTCGTCCTTAGAGACTGACGAGGCTAAAAAATGGACCGTCTGGGGGAAGAAAATGTGGGAATTGAACCTAGGGGCTCACTGTTGCGGAAGCGGCGGTTACCGAGGAAAACAGCCCACTTGGGACAAGGAGGATGCCGAGATGATACGTCTGGGGAAAGAAAACCCCTGGCTAAAAATCGCAGATTTACAGACTAGGAACTATGTCCGGTCCAGCTACTACTTAGACTGGGAGACGAGGGAATTTGTTACGGATTACCCCAACATGAAGAAGTTCGAGAAACTCCTGTTAAGGATAGTCTATATTATTATTGCGCTGATCTTATTAAGTAATGAAGCCAAATGGGCTAACCTTAAGTTCCTTTGTCTGAAGGATGATGAGTTGAAGGCTAGTTCTACGGCTGGCCCGTCGTCCCAGGGGTGGACGGAACCATGGGACACACCTTTCAATAGGGCGACGAATGCATACAAGGAACGGGACCTGGACAAGCCACCGACGTTGGCTGGCCGTGTGTCCGGCTTTGGCACAAGTATGAAGGTATCCGAGTACTACGGATCGGATACCAAGACAAGAAAGGAGAGGAGGTCAACTAAGGATAAAGCCGAGGTTCAGGAGCTAAAGAAGAAGGTGGAGTCACTAGAGAAGATAGTGGACCCGACCGAGATGAGTAAGTTAGTGGACGAGAAGCTACAGGAGAAGCTCCGGCAGATCATCCCCCCCGGGTTGATGGAGGGGTTAGTTGCTTGGAATGCGGCAGGTCAACAGGGGCCGATATATGTGCCCAGCGTCAGCGGCAGTAACTCAAGTCACCAAGTGTCGCCGCTGGTGACCCCGACACCGCCGCTCCACCTGGTCGTATCGATGCCCCCAACCGCGGAAGCTGATAGGGTGGTGATGCCTGATAATGCACCCGAGAGTGAGCGGCCCGGCGCCGGCACCGACGCCCTTGTATCGACATTAGCAGAGATCAACGCCGTCAAGAAGGTAACTCATTAGTTAGTCCTCCGCGTCATCTTCTTTAACTATATATGCCTTGTGCTGATCTTATCCAACATGCCCCTGACTCAGGATGAACCTTGCATACTCCTGCATGTAGTGGAGCCCGGCGGCAAGTTGATGGATGTTGTTAGCGGCACTATCATGCCCAGCCGAACTATGCACCACAGAAACATTGCAGATCATTTGGTGAAGGTGAAGTTGGCAATGGTAGTGCCGGAGTACCACAACCTCCTCCCCCCGATCAACCTCCGGGCACAGATGAGGACGACGTTATGGTCCTTGGGAATTGCATCGGTTGGCTTATGACATGGCCGAAGAACCAAATTCGTCTAGGGGGGGGGTCTTCCGAGTGTCAGGCGCAACATCGGCGCCACCTCCCCTATCATCCGGCCCAAGGTCGTTCGGCCCGGCGCCGGCCCCACCCTTAAGGAACCGGCGGTCGCCGCCGCCACTACCTTGAAGGAACCGGCAGTCGCTGCCGCCACCCGAAAGGAACCGGCGGTCGCCGCCGCCACTACGCTGAAGGAACCGGCGGTCACCGCCGCCACCCGGAAGGAACCGGCGATCGCCGCCACCACCACACGCCACCAACAGCTGTTGGGAAAGCTTCCGCAATGACCGTCGACCAAACGCAAGGTACGCCAAGCGGCGGCATCGCAACCGCCACCACCTAACTTCCAGGACATGGCGCCACTTGATGGCAACGATGATGATGATGACATCGATGCCTACATCAACACTGGCGCCTGCAGCCAAGATATGTACATGCCTCATATGGATGAAGAAGCCTTCCGCACTCATGGCGATCAACTTGGTCATCCCACTACAATCACGCAGCGCCTGACCTTCACGGGTCTTTCTCTGCAAGACACTCCTCCGGAGGCTGGCAATCCAGCTCAAGTCAAGCCGGCTACCATTTTCAGCCCTAACACGCTGTATAAGACGATCGTCGGGGAGCCACGCGAATCAACCCCAGCACCCCAAGCAACCCCAGCACCCGAAGCTCCACCATCAGCACCACCAGCACCCCAAGCAACCCAAGCACCCGTTGCACCACCATCATCACCACCAGCACCCCAAGCAACCCCACCATCAGCACCACCAGCACCTGAAGCACCCCCAGCAGGTCAGGTGAAGAAGCCAAGGAAGAGAGGAAATAAGAAGGGCGCATCTTCGAGCCAGACTCTTCCTAAGAAGATGCGGGCCGACGACATGGTACCACGGACACCGGGTGGCTTGCCCCGGCTTCATGAAGCTGGTAAACTTATACTGCCTGAGGACCTCGAACACCTCGCAAGTGGACCAATGATCAGTTTGCAGCAAAATATTCAATTTCTCGAGAGCCTCCTTCTTCAAGACAAGGATCCAAATTACCCGGTGTTCACGGTCAAGGTGCCAGCAGCAGACCCGAACTTTGTCCAAGCATACCCCGCGGATATCTTCTTCATAGCGTTCGAGGACGTCTTCAATCTATTTCACTGGAAACGGCTCGACTATAACTTGGTTCGCCTATACGCGATCAATCTTCAGATGAAGATCAAGAGAGAGAGAGACCCCCCAACGTCGTGGTAGCGGATCCCTACTACATGTGCGATAGCCAGCTGGTGGATGGCTCAAGCACACGGACCGCGGCGGTGCGGTACCTCCAGAGCTTCATGCTCATGAACAAAGAGAAGAACACCATTCTTCTGCCTGTCTTTCCTGAGTAAGTACACATTCGCTCGCGGCCGTCGTAACTTATGCTTTCTTATATATTTCTTCCATTGCCGATCCTTTCCAACATTCCATTAAATTGCATGTGTTGAGCAGGGACACATACTACACACTCGTTGTTCTTTGCCCGGAGTGGTCACTAGCCCAGTATTTCGACTCGTCAAGTACGACGACGAAGAAAGACTACAACAGAATAAGGAGTGTTCTCGATGAGGCTATCCTTTTCTACTCCAAAAATGGAGGCATCTTCCACGAGAAGGGGAAATTTATTAGGCCGGACACTAAAGAGCAGGGGTTCAAGCACGTGATCAACTTCCCTTGCATCAAGCAGCCAGATGATAGCATGAAGGAGGCCTTCTATGTCCTCCTTCACCTTAAAGGGTTTGTCGCGGATGCAGAGATGATGCGTCTGCCACCTAGTAAGCGAGACCCCAAAAAAATGGTGGGGGAGATCAGCGATGCTGATCTTAGAGAAGACTTCCATTGCATCCAAGTAAAGCTATCGGAAATTATCGTAGAAGATGTATGCAACAGATCGGGGCTCTTACACCAACTCAGAGGGTTGTGTAAGAGGGATATAGAAGAACGCCTACATAGGCAGGGTGATGGAAGGACGTGGACGACGAAGGACTTGTGCAAACCATTCCCGGAGCCCATGAACAAGACGTCTCGTTGATCGAGAGGCCGGTGTGCCTACCATTACTTTGAATTGATGGACAATGTGTGTACTGTGTTGTAAACTAAACTTGCTTAATGTCGTTGTTGGACTTCAATTACTATTGTAGTCGATGTCGTTGAACTTGATTACTTATGTGATACCGATGCTATATGACTTTTAGGTTTATTATTATTTCCTTGCTTTAATTCTTGTGAATATGTATGCATGTGAACCCTCCAATTCTTTCCATTGCATTATATACTAATATGCCTTGTGTCCATAGAGATGACGTGGTACGTCGTGTTTGAGGGGCGGGTTCCAGGAGTCTACAAGGAGTGGACGGACTGCAAGAAACAGGTGCACAAGTTCAGCGGCAACTGCTACAAAGGCTACCCAACTCAACAAGAGGCGGTTGCCAAGTGGAGGAAGCACCAGTCGAACAAGAGCAAGATGAAAACCTTCATTGTGCTCTCGCTCTTGCTCACCATCGTCGGAGTGGTACTCTATTTCATCCTAGTGTAGGCGGCGGCCGGTGTCACTTCATTTGTATGTTGAGATGATGCACTTAATTTGCATGGATTATGAGTGTTGTATGGAGATATATATGTATGATGAGTTATATATGCATGGAGCTATATGAAATCTGTTAATATTCTATATGAAATGAGTTGTATATGGAGATATATAATTGTGCTATATTATATCTGTTGATATATCTGTATACTGCTATATTATATCTGTTAAAACCTGTATATCTACACCAGACAGAATAAGTTCTGTATAAAACCTGGAATATTTCTGTGGCGCACTAAAATATAATTCAGTGGCGCACCTAATTCTGTGGCGCATGTACTGGTGCGCCACAGAATGCTTATTTTTGTGGCGAAGATTCTGTGGAGCACCACCCATGCGCCATAAAATATATATATTTGGTGCGCCACAGAAGAGGTTTTCCCTACTAGTGCACATCATTGGCTAGGACGAATGGTTCGTCTCTGTAACCAAGATTGTTGAGATCCATTGTTGTCATTCCATACAGCTGGCCTACCTTTACCCCTAATCCATCTAACTTGACCCATTTTCACCGAAACAAAGGGACTTTAAAAGAACGTCCATAGTCAAGTTCCCGTATCTCCTCTATAAACCATAATAAGTGTCCTTTTGCCCGTTGTTGTTTGTTGCATCAATGCGGACACCATTGTTTTGGTTGGTGCTCTTTTTATCTTGGGCGATCGTGTAGAATGTATTCCCATTTATCTTGTACCCTTGGAAAGTCAATATAGTCGAAGATGGTGACCCGGCCAACAAGTACAGCTGATCTCCAACAATGTTGTTATTTATGAGATGTGTCCGCAACCAACCGCCGAAAGTAGCCATATGTTTATGTGTAATCCAGGCGTCAGACTGAGCCGGGTGTTGGGAGCGTATAATATTCTTGTGTTCAGTGATATACGGGGCCACCAAGGTGGAACTTTGTAGAACTGTGTAGTGTGCTTGAGTGAAAGAAATCTCGTCCATACAATACATTGATTTCTTTCCTAGCGTGCCTTTTCCACGTAGTCTCCCCTCATGCCACGATTCAGGAACACCAATCGACTTAATGTCAGGGATAAAGTCAACACATAACTCAATGACCTCCTCTGTTCCATATCCCTTGGAGATGCTTCCTTCTGGCCTAGCACGGTTATGAACATATTTCTTTAAGACTCCTATGAACCTCTCGAAGGGGAATATGTTGTGTAGAAATACAGGACCAAGAATGGCAATCTCTTCGACAAGGTGAACTAGGAGACGCGTCATAATATTAAAGAAGGATGGCGGGAACACCAACTCAAAACTAACAAGAGTTTGGGCCACATCCTTCTGTAACCTTGGCAGAATATCTGGATTGATTACCTTCTGAGATATTGCATTGAGGAATGCACATAGCTTAACAATGGGTACGCGAACATTTTCCGGTAGAAGCCCCCTTAATGCAACCGGAAGCAACTGCGTCATAATCACATGACAGTCATGAGACTTCAGGTTTTGGAATTTTTTCTCTGTCATATTTATTATTCCCTTTATATTTGACGAGAAGCCAGACGACACTTTGATACTTGAAAGGACTTCAAAAAAGATTTCCTTCTCTGCTTTGGTAAGAGCGTAGCTGGCAGGACTTAAGTGACGCCCTTTATCCGTCTTGTTCTGTGGATGCATGTTGTTTGGGTCTTTCATACGTTGCTGATCCTCCCGTGCTTCTGGTGTATCTTTTGTTTTTCCATACACGCCCAGAAAGCCTAGCAGGTTCACGCAAACATTCTTCGTAATGTGCATCACGTCGATTGAAGAGCGAACCTCTAGATCTTTCTAATACTCAAGCTCCCAAAATATAGATCTCTTCTTCCACATGGGTGCGTGTCTGGTAGCGACGTCATTTGGAACAAATTGACCACCAGGACCCTTATCAAAGATTACTTCTAGGTCCCTGACCATATCAAATAAATCATCACCAGTACGGAGTTCAAGCTTTGGCCGGTGATCTGACACACCTCTTAAATGCTTGCTTTTCTTTCTTACGGAATACGTGGTCGTAAGAAATCGACGATGCCCCAAGTACACAATCTTCTTGCATTTTTCTAAATATATAGCGTCAGTCTTATCTAAACAGTGCGTGCATGCATTGTATCCCTTGTTCGTTTGTCCTGAAAGGTTACTAAGAGCAGACCAATCATTGATGGTTACGAAAAGAAACGCTCGTAGGTCAAATGGCTCCTGTTTGTGCTCATCCCATGCACGTACACCTGGTTTGGCCCACAACTATAAGAGTTCATCAACTAATGGTCTTAGATACACATCAATGTTGTTGCCGGGTTGCTTCGGGCCTTGGATGAGCACTGGCATCATAATGAACTTCCGCTTCATGCACAACCAAGGAGGAAGGTTATAGATACATAGAGTTATAGGCCAGGTGCTATGACTGTAGCTCTGCTCCCCAAAAGGATTCATGCCATCTGTACTTAGACCAAACCTTAAGTTCCTTGCGTCGCCTGCAAAGTCTGGGTAGTCTCTCTCAATTTTTCTCCACTGCGACCCATCAGCGGGGTGTCTCAACATCGCATCTTTCTTACGGTCTTCTTTGTGCCATCGTAACAATCTGGCATGCTCTTTGTTTCTAAACAGATGTTTCAACAGTGGTATTATAGGATCATACCACATGACCTTGGCAGGAACCTGATACGTCTTCAACGTATCTATAATTTTTGATGCTCCATGCTTGTTTTTACACCATTTGCCTATTGTTTCGTTACACTTCGTGGCACTTTTATGCATTTTCCGGAACTAACCTATTAACAAGTGCCACAGTGTCAGTTCCCTGTTTTCTGCTATTTTTGTGTTTCAGAAGTGATACACAGGAAATATTCTCGGAATTGGACGAAACCTCATCCTGAAGTCTTATTTTACCCGGAAGCTTCCAGAGATCCGAAGAGGAGTAGGAGGTGTTTTGTTACATGTTTGCTCGCAGTGATATTTATTTCAAATCACATTTGCTACTTATAATCATCACTACTACTTGTATTTCACTATCTCTTCGCCGAACTAGTGCACCTATACATCTGACAAGTGTATTGGGTGTGTTGGGGACACAAGAGACTTTCTGTATCGTAATTGCAGGGTTGCTTGAGAGGGATAGCTTTGACCTCTTCCTCCCTGAGTTCGATAAACCTTGGGTGATCTACTTAAGGGAAATTTGCTGCTGCTCTACAAACCTCTGCACTTGGAGGCCCAACAAGTTTCTACAAGAATAGAAGTGCGTAGACATCAAGCTCTTTTATGGCGCCGTTGCCGGGGAGGTAAGGTAAAAGGTACTCGCATCCTCCTGTGTGAGTGCTCGGAGTTATTTCCTTTAGATTCTGCAATTACCTCTTTTTGTTTCTTGTTTTTATTTTCACTAGTTAGGCTTAATGGAAAACAAAGAGTTCTGTAGTCTTTTTCCTGAGTTTAGATATGAAGTGTTTGAAGAGAAAATTGAAAAACCATTGGAGCTTAATTTGGATGCTAATAGTGTTGTTAGTATGAATGCTTTGAACACTGTTATTACTAACGCTATAGAAAAGTCTAAGCTTGGGGAAGCTGGTTTTGTTAAGCATGATATTTTTAGTTCCCTGGCTTTAGTGGAGAAAGTTTGCTCTGATGATATTTTATCTCCCATATGTGATGTTCCTTCTTATGATGATATGTTTGATGAATATGCTTTGCGAAATAGTTGTTCTTTAGCTTGTGATGATACTAAACCTCTAGTTTATGATGGCTATGATGATGAGTATAATATTTTCAGTTCACCTACTAGTGAGGATAAAATTAGTTATGATTACAATATGCCTCCTATTTATGATGATTATGGTGATGAGAATAATTATTCTGTTGAATCTGCTCCTACTACTATTGTTCCTATGGTGAGTATTAATTCTTTTATGCATGTGGCTCATGATAGGGATGCTTTATGTGATAGTTATATTGTTAGTTCTATTCATGATGCTACTGAAAGTTATTATGAGAGAGGGAAACATGGTTTGATGGATCTCAACAATATTAAGTTTCCCCTCTTTATGTTGCAAATCTTGAAGTGGCACTTGTTTTATCTATCCATGCTTGCTACTATGTGCCTCGTTGATTTATTTTCTTACAAGATTCCTATGCATAGGAAGTGGTTCAGATATAAATGTCTTTCACATTTGCTTTTTGATGCTCTCTATTGCTTTAAGTTCCTATATGGCGCATTTGCCTCAAGCTCTTATATGGCGCCCACATGAGCATCTTTGCAAATTACTGCGCCTAGCTCAAAGGCGTTAAAGAAAAGCACTCTTGGGAGATAACCCATTGTTTATTTTTTTTAGTAATTTCTCTTTTATTTGAGTCTTGGAAGTTATTACTACTGTAATAACCGCTCCTTATCTTGTTTATTTCGTTTCTGTGCCAAGAGAAGCCTCTAATTTGAGTGAGGTAAAGATTTGGGGATGTTGCTGTCCTGAAACTGTTTTCGGTGCTGCACCGTAAAAAATCGTGAAAATTCTCTGTATATCTTTTGGGCCTGCGATTTCTTGTGAATATGCCCCAGGTTATATCCAAACTTTCATTAGTTGAACACTTTTTGATTTGAGCAACAGAAAACCCCTCAAAAATTCGACCTTTGTCAGCTGTTCAGTTTTGACAGATTTCTGCCAATATTTGTGTTTGCCGCTTTATCGCTTTCTTTTTGAGTTCTTTTAATCACGGAACTTTTGGGGAAGTTGCTACAGTAGTATACACTTTATATGTGGTGGTTTTAGGTTGAAACCTGAAGCAAAAAGAGGTTGATTATATGTTATGCTACACTAATGTTGCTAATAGAATTGTGTTTAGTTTTGTATGAAGGAAGTTTTCAAGTGTAGGGATTGGAGAATGATGAGATGAGTTGAAGAATGGACAAAAGCTCAAGCTTGGGGATGCCCATGCATCACCCCAAGAAATATCCAAGAAGTACAAGCGTCAAAGCTTGGGGATGCCCCCGAGGCACCCCTTCTTCATCGGCAAAAATCAGGTCACCTTTCAAGACACTATATTTTTATTGCTTCATGCACTATGTGTTTTTCTTGGAGCGTCAGTTGTTTTAGTTTTCATTATTAGTTTTGTTTTGTTTGCTGCAATAAATGGTTAGATCACATCATGTTTCTTTTGGAGGAGATGAACTCGCTTTTCATTTGCCAAGAACACTCTAGTTGTCACTCTTATCGTTCAACGAGTGTTCTTCTTTTTCTGTTACTGCTTTTGGTTTTCGTTTTCGCCTTGATTTGCGTTCAGACCTTGTCATATATTTTCATCAAGGTGTATTTTTTGCCTCTGATCTTTATTGGTTTTCATCAAAAGAGGTGTCTTTAAGAATTCCAAATGGTGTTGGAAAAGAGAAAAAGCTTTGTGCAAAATAGTGGTACAAGAAGGAGCTTGTGTAGACTGCGGCTTAGGCTTTTTCATGTCATGCTTGATGTCTTTTTGATAGTATGCTTAGTGGTTTTGCTGTAGCATGACTTGTCTCAAATAACTGAGATTGCTTAATGAGCCTTTGAAAAAATCATGCGTTGTTTTTATTGTATGGAAGCATTATTTTGGTTTTCTCCTTGATGCTTTATTTGGGTTGACTTGGCGCATGCTTACACCATGTTGACTACAAAATAAGTCGCCAATAGCCTCTATGATCATTTAGTTTTTGACTTTTCATGCCATCTTATGCTTCTTTTAATGTGGCTTTGTCGCTATGCATGATTATGGTTGTTATTGTTCTCTTAGTTGGTCGCTCCCAGTCTTTTGCTAGCCCTCATTTTGTACTGAGTATGAGCTCTACTCGTGCATCCAACTCCCAAAAACCAAGTTTGCCATTGTGTCCACTATAAATTCCTATGCATGGTATTTGCAAGCCATTCCAAGTAAATTTTCATGTGCTACCTTTGAAAAAACCTTCAAAATACTTCTCGTTTTGTGACACTGTTTTCAGCTCATGGGGACGTAGTGGTCGGATTTGCTATCTTCCATATTTGCTTATTCCAAAAAGAAAAAAAGAAAGAAAAAAGGCACTCCTCCATGGAATGTGAATGTTGGTGGGCACCCGATGGAATCGGTTAGCCATGGTTTCTGAAAGGAAAAAAGGTGGGGAGGAGTGCCAAGCTTTATAAAAAGAGCACAAAAGTGCCAATCTCTCTCTCAAAAACTTGCTTCATTTTTGTATGGAAGATAGTAAGAACCCCATTGCCAGTCGTTGACAAAGACAACCACCTCTCAAAACCAATTTTTATCTCTCTGTTTGACAAATGAAAAGCTCTAGCACATGTTTAATCACTGCTTCCCTCTGCGAAGGGCCTTTCTTTTACTTTTATGTTGAGTCACCACCTTCTATCTTTATGCACCATTAAGAGAGCATAGTTGTCATTCTGAGTATAATGTGCATTGTCCCAAATTTTTCATTGATTGATTCATGATCATGGTTTCACTTGTTCTCAAATTATTTGTATCTAGTCGCCCTCTTAAACTTGAAGGTGTCCTATGCATTTATGTTTTGCTCTCCATGAAGGACAAGCTGAAAACCATTTGTATGTTTTTCCTTATGATTTGAACACACGTTTGACTTTCATTGTTTCATTTTCATGATCTTTTGTTTGTGTTCATTTGCATGTTTACAACATGGTTGCTAAGTTCTTATTGTCAAGATTATATCTTTCATGCCCATGTTTTAAGTTCTTATGATCCCAGCTCACAAATGCTTACATTTATGATCAAGATTGTGATGGTGCATGTCACCTCAAAAATTATTTCTTTTGTTATCACTTACCTACTCGAGGACGAGCAGGAGTTAAGCTTGGGGATGCTAATACGTCTTCAACGTATCTATAATTTTTGATGCTCCATGCTTGTTTTTACACCATTTACCTATTGTTTCGTTACACTTCGTGGCACTTTTATGCATTTTCCGGAACTAACCTATTAACAAGTGCCACAGTGCCAGTTCCCTGTTTTGTGCTGTTTTTGTGTTTTAGAAGTGATACACGGGAAATATTCTCGGAATTGGACGAAACCTCATCCTGAAGTCTTATTTACCCGGAAGCTTCCAGAGATCCGAAAAAGAGTAGGAGGCGGGCCACAGGGGCCCCACTTGCAGGGGCGGCGCGGCCAGGCCCCTGGCCGCGCCAGCCATGCATGAGGGCGCCTGGTCCCACCCCTCACGACGCCCCTTCGCCTATATAAAGCCTCGGGACGGAAAACCCTAAGGGAGTCGGCAATTTTCCAGAAAGAGTTCTGCAGTTCTGCCGCCGCCACCGACGAATTTCGGGGGACAGAAGTCTCTGTTCTGGCACCCTGCCGGGACGGGGAAGTGCCCCCGGAGCCATCTCCATCGGTCTCCATCGCCGTCTCCGCCATCTCCATCGACCTCACCGCCATCTCCATCAACCTTGCTGTCTCCTATGATGAGGAGGGAGTAGTTCATCCCCGGGGCTAAGGGCTCTACCGGTAGCTATGTGGTTCACCTCTCTCTCCCATGATGTGATCTTTATGTGATCGTGAGCTTTGTATCATGTTGAACAAGTAGATGTTATTATTCAGATATTATGCTACTCCTATGCTTAATTATTATAGTGTACTCTAGTGATGTTATTAAAGTAATCTATTCCTCCTGCCATGGTGTAACGGTGACAGTGCATGCATCATGGTGGTACTTGGTTTAGGCT
This sequence comes from Dactylis glomerata, assembly GCA_007115705.1. Lineage (NCBI taxonomy): Eukaryota > Viridiplantae > Streptophyta > Magnoliopsida > Poales > Poaceae > Dactylis > Dactylis glomerata. The sequence goes on along the minus strand of QXEO01001081.1, from coordinate 147,170 downwards.
ATGATTGTGATCTCTTGTGGATTATGAGAGTAATTATTACTATGATAGTATTGAGTGATCTATTCCTCCTTTCATGGTGTAAAGTTGACAGTGTGTGCACCGTGTTAGTACGTGGTCTAAGTCGCAATGATTTCTATCTTGAATTGTGATCTGATTTGGATGTCTCTATGAGTGGTGTTTGTCAAGTACTTGATGAACTTTAAGGGGTCCTTCTGTAGCCACTACACAATGATTAGTGTTATTCAATAGGAGAGTAATTCAGAGTACCATAGTGGAGAGAAGTTGTTTATTTGTTCAATCATGTTATATTGTTGGGAGTGTGTCCACTAGTGAAAGTATGATCCCTAGGCCTTGTTTCCAAGCATTGCACACCGTTTACTTGCTGTTTTGTTACATGTTTGCTCGCAGTGATATTTATTTCAAATCACATTTGCTACTTATAATCATCACTACTACTTGTATTTAACTATCTCTTCGCCGAACTAGTGCACCTATACATCTGACAACTGTATTGGGTGTGTTGGGGACACAAGAGACTTTCTGTATCGTAATTGCAGGGTTGCTTGAGAGGGATAGCTTTGACCTCTTCCTCCCTGAGTTCGATAAACCTTGGGTGATCCACTTAATGGAAACTTGCTGCTGCTCTACAAACCTCTGCACTTGGAGGCCCAACAAGTGTCTACAACAATAGAAGTGCGTAGACATCAGAACCCTCTTCCTGGGGGGCTCGCCATCAACATCACCAGGGTCATCTCGTCTGATCATATACCGCAGTGTAGTGCATACTGGGCATGCTTCCAAATTCCCGTACTCCTCACCGCGGTAGAGGATGCAGTCATTAATGCATGCATGAATCTTCTGCACCTCTAATCCTAGAGGGGAGAGAACCTTCTTTGCTTCGTACGTACTGTCAGGCAATTCCTTATCCTTAGGAAGCTTCTTCTTCATTATTTTCAGTAATTTCTCAAATCCATTGTCAGATAAACCAGTCTCTGCCTTTCATTGCAGCAACTCCTACCTCTAATGATGTTGTTCCAAATGCTAGCAATCCTCTTACTTTGATTGGTGTAGAGAAAACTCCCACTCCTTGTGTTAAAAAGCCTAAAACTGCTAAAAGTTTTTCTCAAAAGAGTGCTGAAATTTTTTGGAGTGTAGGAGATGATAGCTCTATTTCCTTTAATGATTTTGATGTTGATGGTTGCAATATATCTGAAGTAATTTTGTTCTTGCAAAAGCTTGCTTTGAGTCCCAATGCTAGTTCTATAAATGTTGCTTTTACTAAGCATATTACCAATGCTCTCATAAAAATTAGGGATGAAAAGTTGCAACAAAAAGCTTCTATTCCCAAGAAGTTAGAAGATGGTTGGGAACCCATCATTAATATGCATGTTAATGGTTTTGACTGCCATGCTTTATGTGATCTAGGTGCTAGTATTTCTATTATGCCTACAAAAATTTATGACATGCTTGATTTGCCACCGCTTGAAAAATGTTATTATGATGTTCCTATTGCTGATGTTGCTAAGAAGAAACCTTTGAGAAGGATTAATGATGTTCTTATTATGGTTAACAATAACCTTGTTCCCGTTGATTTTCTTATTATGGATGTTGAATGCCATGCTTCATGTCCTATTATTTTGGGAAGAGCCTTTCTTCGAACTGTAGGTGCCATCATTGATATGAGGGAAGGCACCATGAAATATCAATTCCCACTTAAGAAAGGTATGGAACACTTCCCTAGGAAAAGAAAGAAATTACTTTTTGACTCTATTCTTAGAGCAAATTATGAGCTTGATGTTACTTGATTCGCATTTTCTGCGCCTAGCTCAAAGGCGTTAAAGAAAAGCACTCTTGGGAGATAACCCAATGTTTTCTTTTTAGTACTTTTTATTTTATTTGAGTCTTGGAAGTCATTACTACTGTAATGACCTCTCCTTATCATTTTTATTTCGTTGTTGTGCTAAGAGAAGCCTCTAAATTGAGCGAGGTAAGATTTGGGGATGTTGCTGTCCTAAAACAGTTTTCGGTGCTGCACCGTAAAAATTCGTGAAAATTCTCTGTATATCTTTTGGACCTGCGATTTCTTGTGCATATGCCCCAGGTTATATCCAAACTGTCATTAGTTGAACACTTTTTGATTTGAGCAACAGAAAACCCCTTAAAAATCGGCCTTTATCAGCTGTTCTGTTTTGACAGATTTCTGCCAATATTCGTTTTAGCCGCTTTATCGCTTTCTTTTTTAGTTCTTTTGATCACGGAACTTTTGGGGAAGTTGCTACAGTAGTATATACTTTATATGTGGTGATTTTGAGTTGAAACCTGAAGCAAAAGAGGTTGATTCATTGATATGCTTACACTAATGTTGCTAATAGAATTGTGTTGAGTTTTGTATGAAGGAAGTTTTCAAGTGTAGGGATTGGAGAATGATGAGATGAGTTGAAGAATGGACAAAAGCTCAAGCTTGGGGATGCCCATGCATCACCCCAAGAAATATCCAAGAAGTACAAGCGTCAAAGCTTGGGGATGCCCCCGAGGCACCCCTTCTTCATCGGCAAAAATCAGGTCACCTTTCAAGACACTATATTTTTATTGCTTCATGCACTATGCATTTTTCTTAGAGCATCAGTTGTTTTAGTTTTTAGTATTAGTTTAGTTTAGTTTGATGCAATAAAAGGTTGGACCCCAACAAATTTCTTTTGGAGAAGTTGCCTTGCTTTTCATTTGCCAAGAACTCTCTAGTTTTCATTCTTATCAAAAACCGAGTGTTCTTCTTTTTCTGCTACTGCTTTTGGTTTTTGTTTTCGCCTTGATTTGCGTTCAGATCTTCTTATATCTTTTTATCAAGGTTTATTTTTGCCTCTGGACCATGTTGGTTTTCATCAAAAGAGTTGGATCAAAAATGTTCGAATGGTGTTGGAAAAGAGAAAAAGATTTATGCAAAAAAGTGGTACAAAAAGGAGCTTGTTTAGACTGCGGCTTAGAATTTTTCATGTCATGCTTGATGTCTTTTTGATAGTATGCTTAGTGGTTTTGCTGTAGCATGACTTGTCTCAAATGACTGAGATTGCTTAATGAGCCTTTGAAAAATTATGCGTTGTTTTTATCGTTTGGAAGCATTATTTTGGTTTTCTCCTTGATGCTTTATTTGGGTTGACTTGGCGCATGCTCACATATGTTAGACTCATACAAAGTCACCAATAGCCTCTATGATCATTTCTTTTTTGACTTTTGATTCCATCTTATGCTTCTTCTAATGTTGCTTTGTCGCTTTGCATGATTATGGCCGTTATTGCTCTCTTAGTTGGTCCCTCCCAGTCTTTTGCTAGCCCTCGTTTTGTACTGAGTATGAGCTCTACTCGTGCATCCAACTCCTAAAAACCAAGTTGTTCCAACGTGTCCATCATACATACCTATTAGCAATTTGCTGTTCCAAAGTACATTTGACTTGCTTTTATCTAGTCTTCAAATTAAACTCTTACCAGTGTTATGCGAAAATTGGTCAGTAAAGCTCTCACGAACCTAATGGCACACTTTATTTTTCTCGTTCTTAAAAAATTGACATTGTGGTTCTCTTATGTTGAGTTGTTATGCTTGCAAGTTGTAAGTTGGAAATTAGCCCATCCATGCTGTCATGGGGCAAGCTTTCGACATTGCACTTCATCTTATTTGAGTTGATATCGTGATCTTTTGTTTATGGATGCTCGCGGTGTGAAATAAATTGGAATCTTGTGGAGTTCATGGAGTTTTTATATGTGTTAGAGAAACGCATGGGCCGCCAATCTAAGACATGCATAATTCATGGTGGAAATTTGCAGCATGCCCATAGTGGACATTCGACGACGCATCTCAAAATAAAAAGCTATACAAATGGTAAATAAAAGAGATGTCGAGGTGTTCTTTGTCTGCTTGTCCTGTCATTTTGATGTGGGCTTGTTCCATGTCATCGGGCACGGAGGTACCCGTTGGCGGTTCTCGATGATACGCGTATACTTACAATGACAAGAACTTGCTTGGGACCTAAGCAAAGTAGCACGAGGTTTGGGTACTCGTATTCACGGGACACGAGGTTTTCAACTTATGATTTGTCAAGCATATGCATCATAATTGTACTCACATTAACTTTAACCATTCAAGATGCTTATGATGGGGGCAATGAGAGCTCAAAGCTAGTAAGTACCATAATTTTTGAAGGTTTATAAAACTTGCAATCACTGCTTCCCTCTGCGAAGGGCCTTTCTTTTACTTTTATGTTGAGTCACCACCTTCTACCTTTGTGCACCGTCTAAGAGAGCATAGTTGTCATTCTGAGTATAATGTGCATTGTCCCAAAGTTTTCATTGATTGATTCATGATCATGGTTTCACTTGTTCTTAAATTATTTGTATCTAGTCGCCCTCTTAAACTTGAAGGTGTCCTATGCATTTATGTTTTGCTCTCCATGAAGGACAAGCTGAAAACCATTTGTATGTTTTTCCTTATGGTTTTAACACACGTTTGGCTTTCATTGTTTCATTTTCATGATCTTTTGTTTGTGTTCTATTTCATGTTATAACATGGTTGCTAAGTTTCTTCTATCAAGATTATATCTTTCATGCCCATGTTTTAAGTTCTTATGATCCCAGCACTCAATGCTTACATAGATGATCAAGATGGTGTAGGTGCATGTCACCTCAAAAATTATTTCTTTTGTTATCACTTACCTACTCACGGACGAGCAGGAGTTAAGCTTGGGGATGCTTGATACCTCCAAAACATATCTATAATATTTTATGCTCCATGCTTGTTTTCATACCATTTGCTTAGTGTTTCGTTACACTTCGTGGCACTTTTATGCATTTTCTGGAACTAACCTATTAACAAGTCGCCACAGTGCCAGTTCCCTGTTTTCTGCTATTGTTGTGTTTTAGAAAAGTTACACAGGAAATATTCTCAGAATTGGACGAAACAAAAGCTGAACGTCCAGAAATTCACCGAAGCTTCCAGAGAACCGAAGAGGAGACAGAGTGGGGCCATGAGGGCCCCACACAATAGGGCGGCGCGGCCTGGCCCCTGGCCGCGCCCCTTATGTGTGATGGCGCCTCGGCCCACTCCTGACGTTGCCCCTTCACCTATAAAGACCCCTCGACGGGAAAAACCTAAGTATCCGATCAGAATTCCAGAAAGATATCGCGTTCTACCGCCGCCGTCGACCCGAAGATCGGGAGGGTCCTGAAGCTCTTCCCGGCACCCTGCCGGAGAGGGGAATCACTACCGGAGGTCTTCTTCATCGCCATGCTTGCCTCCGGCATGATGAGTGAGTAGTCTACCTTGGACTATGGGTCCATAGCAGTAGCTAGATGATTGTTCTCTCCATCATGTGCTTCATGTTTAGATCTCATGAGCTGCCTTACATGATTGAGATCACAATTATATAATTCTACATCTTGTGTTTATTGGGATCTGATGAATATTGGTGTTATGATTAAGTTGCTATTCTGAAATTTATCTTATGTTATCTCTATGTTGTTTATGATCTTGCATGCTCTCCGTTGTTAGTAGCTATCTTGGCCGAGTAGTTGCTAGTAACTCCAAGAGGGGGTATTTATGCTCGATAGTTGGGTTCATGCCTCTATTGAATCTGGGGGAGTGACAGAAACCTCTAAGGTTGTAGATGTGCTGTTGCCACTAGGGAGAAAACAACATTCATATGCTCGAGGGCATATGCTTTGTTTACATTACACACTTTGCTTAATGCAATTATCTGTTGTTCGCAACTTAATACTTGTGGAGTTCTCGGATTGATTCACCACAAGTGGATTATTAGTCATAGATGTAGTTGGATGGCGGTCTATGTATTTTGTTGTAATGCCTAGAGTAAATCGCATAGTGATCTTCTTGACATACCATGTTATCTTTATTCTATCAATTGCCCAACTGTAATTTGTTTACCCAGCATGTGTTATTTATCTTATGGAGAGACACCACTAGTGAACTATGGACCCCGGTCCTATTTCCATCATATTGCTATCACTTGTTTACTTTACTCGCACTGTTTACTTTACTTGCATATTACTACTATTTTCCACTCGATACGCTCATACCCTTTGTTTCAAGCAAACCGGTGAGATTGACAACCTCATCGTACGTTGGGAACAAAGTATTTGGTTGTGTTGTGTGCAGGTTCCATGTTGCCGCTTGATACGTCTCAAACGTATCTATAATTTTTGATGCTCCATGCTTGTTTTTACACCATTTGTATATTGTTTCGTTACACTTAGTGGTACTTTTATACATTTTCCGGAACTAACCTATTAACGAAGTGCCACAGTGCCAGTTTCCTGTTTTCTGCTGTTTTTGTGTTTTAGAAGTGATACACAGGAAATATTCTTGGAATTGGACAAAAGAAGTTCCTGAAGTCATATTTCACGGGGAAGCTCCCAAACATCAGAAGAGCTGACGGAGGGGGGCCACCAGGGCCCCACACAAGGGGGCGGCGCGGCCTGGCCCCTGGCCGCGCCACCCCTGTGTGAGGACACCTGGTCCCTCTCCTGACATCGCCCCTTCGCCTATATATACCCCCTGACGAGAAAAACCTAAGGGCCCGATCAGTTTTCCAGAATACATCGCGATCCGCCGCCGCCGTCGACCCGAAGATCGGGAGGGTCCAGAAGCTCTTCCCGGCACCCTGCCGGAGAGGGGAATCGCCACCGGAGGTCTTCTTCATCGCCATGCGTGCCTCCGGAGCGATGAGTGAGTAGTCTACCTTGGACTATGGGTCCATAGCAGTAGCTAGCTGGTTGTCTTCTCCACCATGTGCTTCATGTTTAGATCTCATGAGCTGCCCTACATGATTGAGATCACCGTTATGTAATTCTATGATATTGGTTTGTTGGGATCCGATGAATATTGGTGTTTATGATTAAGTTGCTGTACTGAATTATATCTTTTGTTATCTCTATGTTGTTTATGATCTTGCATGCTCTCCGTTGTTAGTAGCTATCTTGGCCGAGTAGTTGCTAGTGACTCCAAGAGGGGGTATTTATGCTCGATAGTGGGTTCATGCCTCTATTTCACCTGGGGGAGTGACAGGAACCTCTAAGGTGGTAGATGTGATGTTGCTACTAGGGAGAAAACAACATTCATATGCTCAAGGGCATATGCTTTGTTTACATTACACACTTTGCTTAATGCAATTATCTGTTGTTCGCAACTTAATACTTTTGGGGTGTTCGGATGATATCCCCGGGGGTGGATTATTAGTCATAGATGCAGTTGGATGGCGGTCTATGTATTTTGTTGTAATGCCCAGAGTAAATCTCATAGTGATCTTCTTGACATATCACGTTATCTTTATTCTATCAATTGCCCAACTGTAATTTGTTTACCCAACATGTTATTTATCTATGGAGAGACACCACTAGTGAACTGTGGACCCCGGTCCTATTTTAATCATATTGCAATCACCTGTTTACTTTTCCCGCACTGTTTATTTTACTCGCATATTACTACTGTTTTCCACTCGATACACTCATAACCTTTGTTTCAAGCAAACCGGTGAGATTGACAACCTCATCGCAAGTTGGGGACAAAGTATTTGTTTGTGTGTGTGCAGGTTCCACAAACACCTTCAGTCGTCATCATCTCTCTTCTCCTGATCGATAAACCTTGGTTTCTTAACTGAGGGAAAACTAGCCGCTGCACTCATCATACCTTCCTCTTGGGGTTCCCAACGGGCTGGTCATTCACCACGCACAAGGACTGTCTGTTGCCACATTCACCTTAAGCATCAGCTACTTTTCTGGCGCCGTTGCCGGGGAAGAGAGAAGACTTCTGCGAGGGGAGTTCTTCGCACACACATTCTTTACTTTGTTATTTGTTTTGCTTTACTTTATTTTATTTTACCTGCATTGCTTTTTATCAAAAATCCAAAAAAATTAGAATCCTTGGTAGTTGTTTTTACTTATCTGCTTTTAGTTTTGTTACAATGAGTAATCCTGAAGTAGAAGTTCGTAGTTTCAAGCAGCAAGGGGGAGAAAGTTTAAAAGATGCTTGGTACCGTATTAACAATGCTCATCATAGGTGTACCAAAAAGCACTCCACCACGATCCTCCTTAGGAATTTTTATGTTGGTACTAGCTGGAATAGGTATGTTCTTGATACTCTTACAGGAGGTAATTTTCTGGGTACTCCCGCGGGAGAAGCATGCACTATAATTGAAAGTCTAGTGGGAGTACCACCTATTCATGTTGCTAAAACTGAGACCACCTTGGAAGAGGTGGTAGAAAAGCTCAGCTCCTTAGAAAAAAGTTTGCCAAGTATCCTAGAAAATGCTAGCCACGTTAGTGAATTAATAGAAAATATTGGTAAGAGAATTACCATTTTAGAGGCTAGCACTACTCATGACAATCAAAACTTGAGGATTGGTAAACTAGAGGAGTCTATGGAAACTCTTAGTTTAATCTTCTCCTCTCTTAAATTTAAGAAGGAGAAAGTGTTTGTTGGAAAAGAGCAAAAATTTATGTATGTTCCCAAGGTTTCTACGCTTAAATCTCAACATGTTCTTAAGATTGGTAAGACTCTTAGTTCCACTAAGGGTAACTTGCAGGTTGAATCATCTTCGGGAACCTTCAAAGAGCCTACTGAGGTAACTAGCACTTCATCTATTGATATTACTTGATTCGCAATTTTCTGCGCCTAGCTCAAAGGCGTTAAAGAAAAGCACTCTTGGGAGATAACCCATTGTTTACTTTTCAGTACTTTTTCTTTTATTTGAGTCTTGGAAGTCATTACTACTGTAATGACCGCTCCTTATCTTGTTTATTTCGTTTTTGTGCCAAGAGGAGCCTCTAATTTGAGTGAGGTAAAGATTTGGGGTTATTGCTGTCCTGAAACTGTTTTCGGTGCTGCACCGTAAAAATTCGTGAAAATTCTCTGTATATCTTTTGGACCTGCGATTTCTTGTGCATATGCCCCAGGTTATATCCAAACTTTTATTAGTTGAACACTTTTTGATTTGAGCAACAGAAAATCCCTCAAAAATTCGTCCATTATCAGCTGTTCAGTTTTGACAGATTTCTGCCAATATTTGTTTTTGCCACTTTATCGCTTTCTTTTGAGTTCTTTTTTATCATGGAACTCTTGTGGAAGTTGCTACAGTAGTATATACTTTATATGTGGTGGTTTTGAGTTGAAACCTGAAGCTAAAAGAGGTTGAATATATTTTATGCTTACACTAATGTTGCTAATAGAATTGTGTTTAGTTTTGTATGAAGGAAGTTTTCAAGTGTAGGGATTGGAGAATGATGAGATGAGTTGAAGAATGGACAAAAGCTCAAGCTTGGGGATGCCCATGCATCACCCCAAGAAATATCCAAGAAGTACAAGCGTCAAAGCTTGGGGATGCCCCCGAGGCATCCCTTCTTCATCGGCAAAAATCAGGTCACCTTTCAAAACACTATATTTTTATTGCTTCATGCACTATGTGTTTTTCTTGGAGCATCAGTTGTTTTAGTTTTCCTAGTTGTTTTAGTTTGTTTGTTTGCTGCAATAAATGGTTGGACCCCAACAAATTTCCTTTGGAGGAGATGTACTCGTTTTCATTTGCAAAGAATGCTCTAGTTTTCACTCTTATTAAAAATCGAGCATTCTACTTTTTCTGCTACTGCTTTTGGTTTTCGTTTTCGCCTTGATATGCGTTCAGATCTTGTCATATCTTTTCATCAAGGTGTATTTTTGCCTCTGATCTTTATTGGTTTTCATCACAAGAGGTATTTATAAAAATTTCAAATGGTGTTGGAAAAGAGAAAAAGCTTTGTGCAAAATAGTGGTACAAGAAGGAGCTTGTGTAGACTGCGGCTTAGGCTTTTTCATGTCATGCTTGATGTCTTTTTGATAGTATGCTTAGTGGTTTTGCTGTAGCATGACTTGTCTCAAATAACTGAGATTGCTTAATGAGCCTTTGAAAAATCATGCGTTGTTTTTATTGTATGGAAGCATTATTTTGGTTTTCTCCTTGATGCTTTATTTGGGTTGACTTGGCGCATGCTCACACATGTTAGACTCTTCCAAAGTCGCCATTAGCCTTCATGATCATTTAGTTTTTGACTTTTGATGCCATCGTATGCTTCTTTTAATGTCGCTTTGTCGCTTTGCATGATTATGGCCATTATTGCTCTCTTAGTTGGTCGCTCCCAGTCTTTTGCTAGCCCTCGCCTTGTACTGAGTATGAGCTCTACTCGTGCATCCAACTCCTAAAAGCCAAAGTTTTCTATTGTGTCCACCATACATACCTATTAGCAATTTGCTATTCCAAGTAAATTTGACTTGCTTTTATTTTCTCTTCAAATTAAACTCTTACCAGTGTTATGCGAAATTCGGTCAGTAAAGCTCTCACGAACCGGAAGGCACACTTTACTTTTTCCTGTTCTTAAAATTTTGACATTGTGGTCTTTTATGCTGAGTTGTTATGCTTGCAAGTTGTAAGTTGGATTCTAGCCCAGCCATGCTGTCATGGGGCAAGCTTTCAACATTGCACTTCTTATTTGAGTTGATATCGTGATCTTTTGTTTTATGGATGCCCGCTGTGTGAAATGAATTGGGAATCTTGTGAGGATCATGGAGTTTTTATATGTGTTAGGGAAACGCCGGGCCTCCAATCTAAGCCATGCATAATTCATGGTGGAAATTTGCAGCATACCCATGGTGAACATTCGACGACGCATCTCACAATAAAAAGCTAAACAATATAGCAAATAAAAGAGATGTCGAGGTGTTCATTGTCTGCTTGTCCTGTCATTTTGGTGTGGGCTTGTTCCATGTCATCGGGCACGGAGGTACCCCATTGGCGGTTCTCAATGATATGCATATACTTACAATGACAAGAGCCTTGCTTGGGACTCTAAGTAAATTAGCATAGTTAGGGTACTCGTATTCACGGGACATGAGGTTTTCAACTTATGATTTGTCAAGCATATGCATCATAACTGTTCTCGCATTAACTTTAACCATTCAAGATGCTTATGGTGGGGGCAATGAGAGCTCAAAGCCGGTAAGTACCATAATTTTTGAAGGTTATAAAACTTGCAATCACTGCTTCCCTCTGCGAAGGGCCTTTCTTTTACTTTTATGTTGAGTCACCACCTTCTTTCTTTATGCACCATTAAGAGAGCATAGTTGTCATTCTTAGTGTGATATGCATTGTCCCAAAGTTCATTGATTGACTCATATTGTTGGTTTCACTTGTTCTTAAATTATTTGTATCTAGTCGCCCTCTTAAACTTTGAGGTGTCCTATGCATTTATGTTTTGCTCTCTTTGAAGGACAAGCTGAAAACCATTTGTATGTTTTTCCTTATGATTTGAACACACGTTTGACTTTCATTGTTTCATTATCATGATCTTTTGTTTGTGTTCATTTGCATGTTTACAACATGGTTGCTAAGTTCTTATTGTCATGATTATATCTTTCATGCCCATGTTTTAAGTTCTATTGATCCCAGCTCATCAATGCTTAAATATATGATCAAGATTGTGTAGGTGCATGTCACCTCAAAAATTATTCTTTTGTTATCACTTACCTACTCGAGGACGAGCAGGAGTTAAGCTTGGGGATGCTTGATACATCTCAAACGTATCTATAATTTTTGTTGCTCCATGCTTGTTTTTACACCATTTGTATATTGTTTCGTTACACTTAGTGGTACTTTTATACATTTTCCGGAACTAACCTATTAACGAAGTGCCACAGTGCCAGTTTCCTGTTTTCTGCTGTTTTTGTGTTTCAGAAGTGATACACAGGAAATATTCTCGGAATTGGACGAAACAAGTTCCTGAAGTCATATTTCACGGGGAAGCTCCCAAACATCAGAAGAGCTGACGGAGGGGGGCCACCAGGGCCCCACACAAGGGGGCGGCGCGGCCTGGCCCTTGGCCGCGCCACCCCTGTGTGAGGACACCTGGTCCCTCTCCTGACATCGCCCCTTCGCCTATATATACCCCCTGACGAGAAAAACCTAAGGGCCCGATCAGTTTTCCAGAATACATCGCGATCCGCCGCCGCCATCGACCCGAAGATCGGGAGGGTCCAGAAGCTCTTCCCGGCACCCTGCCGGAGAGGGGAATCGCCACCGGAGGTCTTCTTCATCGCCATGCGTGCCTCCGGAGCGATGAGTGAGTAGTCTACCTTGGACTATGGGTCCATAGCAGTAGCTAGCTGGTTGTCTTCTCCACCATGTGCTTCATGTTTAGATCTCATGAGCTGCCCTACATGATTGAGATCACCGTTATGTAATTCTATGATGTTGGTTTGTTGGGATCCGATGAATATTGGTGTTTATGATTAAGTTGCTGTACTGAATTATATCTTTTGTTATCTCTATGTTGTTTATGATCTTGCATGCTCTCCGTTGTTAGTAGCTATCTTGGCCGAGTAGTTGCTAGTGACTCCAAGAGGGGGTATTTATGCTCGATAGTGGGTTCATGCCTCTATTTCACCTGGGGGAGTGACAGGAACCTCTAAGGTGGTAGATGTGATGTTGCTACTAGGGAGAAAACAACATTCATATGCTCAAGGGCATATGCTTTGTTTACATTACACACTTTGCTTAATGCAATTATCTGTTGTTCGCAACTTAATACTTTTGGGGTGTTCGGATGATATCCCTGAGGGTGGATTATTAGTCATAGATGCAGTTGGATGGCGGTCTATGTATTTTGTTGTAATGCCCAGAGTAAATCTCATAGTGATCTTCTTGACATATCACGTTATCTTTATTCTATCAATTGCCCAACTGTAATTTGTTTACCCAGCATGTTATTTATCTATGGAGAGACACCACTAGTGAACTGTGGACCCCGGTCCTATTTTAATCATATTGCAATCACCTGTTTACTTTTCCCGCACTGTTTATTTTACTCGCATATTACTACTGTTTTCCACTCGATACACTCATAACCTTTGTTTCAAGCAAACCGGTGAGATTGACAACCTCATCGCAAGTTGGGGACAAAGTATTTGTTTGTGTGTGTGCAGGTTCCACAAACACCTTCAGTCGTCATCGTCTCTCTTCTCCTGATCGATAAACCTTGGTTTCTTAACTGAGGGAAAACTAGCCGCTGCACTCATCATACCTTCCTCTTGGGGTTCCAAACGGGTTGGTCATTCACCACGCACAAGGACTGTCTGTTGCCACATTCACCTTAAGCATCACCGCTCGCAAAGCAAAGCCTGGACGAGGCACCTTATAAATTGTCCGGAGCCGTCGCGAAGCTAGCAAGCATCACCTTCTAGAGTATTGACTTTTTCCTGGACGATAAAACCTTGGTTTCTTACTGAGGGAAACTTGTTGTTGTGCTCATCATACCTTCCTCTTGGGGTTCCCAACTGATCGGTCATTTTCATCATCACAACCGAAGCAATCAGTGCCCAGTTTCAGGATACCTTTGGGATTCTCGATCTGGGTAGTTATGATGGCATTATGGGATTGGATTGGTTGGGCAAGTACAGTCCTATGACTACTCATTGGGAGCAAGGGTGGATTTCCTTCCCACATGAGGGCCGCCAGATTGTGCTCCATGGCGAAGGACCTGATCTCTATACTCATGCATTGGTTGAGCTGCATCTTATCCGTGAAACAGTTCCTGAGCAGCAGCCAGCACCCCCTCCCAAAGTCCAAGCTATTTTGGACCGTTACTCAGCCGTGTTTGCAGCCCCGGTGGGTCTTCCTCCTCGCCGATGATTCGACCACCACATTCCATTGGTGCCCGGTGCTCAGCCAGTCTCCATTCATCCTTTCTGTGTTGCTCCTGAGCTCAAGATAGAGATAGAAAGGCAAATTAAAGAGCTGCTTGATCAGGGGGTGATCGCTCCTAGTAACAACGCGTTTGGATCTCCAGTACTGTTGGTTCGTAAGAGCAATCCTGCTGATAGTGGCTCTACTCCGGCATGGCGCTTAGTCGTTGACTACATGCACCTTAATGCATTAAGGTGAAGGGCAAGTATCCACTTCCAGTTATCGACGAGCTTCTTGACGAGCTGGCCGGCACCAGGTGGTTTTCCAAGCTCGATCTCAAGGCAGGTTACCATCAGATTCGACTGGCTCCTGGTGAGGAACATAAGACAGCCTTCTAATCGCACAATCGTCATTATGAATTCAAGGTCATGGCGTTTGGTCTCACCCGCGCTCCGGTGACCTTCCAGCACGCCATGAATGTGTCTCTCGCTCCAGTCCTCCGCAAGTTTGCTCTTGTCTTTTTTGATGACATTCTGATCTACAGCTCGACTCTCACTGATCATTTGGAGCATCTAGATACTGTCCTTGGCATTCTACAGCGTGATTCCTGGCAAGTGAAACGTTCCAAGTGCGCCTTTGCCCAACAGTGTATTGCCTATCTAGGACATGTTATCTCTGGTGATGGTGTAGCAACTGATGATTCCAAAATCAAGTCTATTCGAGAGTGGCCTACACCCACCAAGTTAAAGGAGTTACGAGGGTTCTTTGGGTTGACTAGTTACTATCGTAAGTTTATAGCTCACTATGCTGTTCTCAGCCAGCCTCTATCAAATTTGCTGAAGAAGGGAGTGCTTTTCGTCTGGATGCCAGCTTCTGAAACTGCCTTCCAAGTTCTCAAGCGGGCTCTCATGTCTGCTCCGGTTTTAGCCCTTCCCAACTTCTCTCTTCAGTTTGTGATCGATACTGATGCGTGCAACGTCGGCATTGGCGCGGTGTTGTCACAACAAGGCCATCCGGTGGCTTATGTCAGCCGTGCCCTAGGGCCAAGGAACCGTACCCTTTCTGTTTACGAAAAGGAGTACCTGGCCATCCTTTTGGCAGTGCAGCAATGGTGCTCTTATTTGCAGATGGGCGAGTTCATTATACATACAGACCATCAGAGCTTGACTCACCTCACCGACCAGCGCCTGCATACAGAATGTCAGCAGAAGGCGTTAACTAAGATGATGGGTCTTCAGTATAAGGTTCTATACAAGAAGGGCATCCATAACAGAGCAGCTGACGCACTCTCTCGCATTCCTTCAGCTGTGTCGCCTTTGTTTGCCATTGCCACTGTGCAACCTAGCTGGCTGTCATTGGTGATTGCTAGCTATGCAACTGACACTCGTGCTCAACAGCTTTTCCAACAACTCGTCGTGGATCTGACCTTGTCTGCTGCTTATACACTGGATCATGGTGTCTTGCACTATAAGGGGCGAATATGGGTTGGCAGCGATAGTAAGTTGCAGTTACTGATTGTGTCTGCTTTTCATGACAGTCCCCAAGGCGGGCATTCTGGATTTCTAGTCACTTACCGACGTCTCGTTTCTCTGTTCTACTGGCCTTCCATGTTCGGTGTTATCGTGTCTGTCAACAAGCTAAGCCTAAACGTCTACCACATGCCGGTCTGCTCCAACCATTGCCAATTCCGACCGAGCCCTAGGAGGTTGCTACCATGGATTTCATCGATGGGTTGCCCCGGTCTCGCGGCCAGAACTGCATCCTGGTGGTTGTTGACAAGGTGTCAAAATACGTCCATTTCATTCCCTTAAGCCACCCCTACACTGCAAGCAGAGTGGCAGAGCTCTTTGTTGACAATGTGTACCGTCTCCACAGCTTGCCCAAAGCCATCGTCTCCGATCATGATCCTGTTTTCACTAGCTCCTTCTGGCAAGCTGTGTTTCGAGCTACTCGCACGCAACTGAAAATGAGCACCGCTTATCACCCACAAACGGATGGACAGATAGAGCGCGTCAACCAATCTATCGAGTGCTATCTTTGCTGTTTCATTAGTTTGCATCCACAAAACTGGGCGAAATGGTTCTCCTTGTGCGAGTTTTGGTACAACACTAATTGGCACGCTTCACTGGGAAAATCTCCCTTCGAGCTTCTCTATGGTCGCCAGCCCAGGTATTTTGGTATTATAGCTACTGATGCCATTGCCCCAGCTGATGTCTAGGACTGGCTTCGGGAGCGTTCATTGATGCTTGCGTCCGTGCAACAGCATCTCCTTTGTATGTAGCAGCGTATGAAGCATCAAGCCGACAAACACCGCACGGAGCGCTCGTTCAAGGTGGGGGCAGAAGTCTTCTTGCGTCTCCAGCCCTACCTGCAGCAATTGGTGGAACGACGCTCGAACCACAAGCTGTCGTACAAGTTCTTCGGGCCGTTCAAGGTGCTTGAACGGGTGGGCAAGGTCGCCTACCAACTCGCACTTCCGCCGTCGAGCAAGATCCACCCCGTGTTCCAGGTCTCGCAGTTGAAGCAATGTCTTGGCCCCAGGACACCGGTCGCGTCGACTCTTCCTCCTGGCGATGCACTTCTTCAGGTTCCTATCAAGATCTGCCGCCAATGCGGGCGCCAGCTCGGCCACCGCATGATTCCGCAGGTCGAGGTGCAATGGAGCGGAGCATCGTGGCACAAGCCACCTGGGAAGACCTCAAAGCGCTCTGTCAGCAGTTCCCTTTTGCCCTTGCTTGGGGTCAAGCAGGAATTCAAGAGGGGGGATTGTCAACGACCCAGAGAACTCGTCAGCAAGTCAAGTCGGCGCGGATGAAACCCGGCCCAAGGAAGGAAGGCCCAGGAGAGAAAAGCGAAGGCCGGCCTGGCTCGACCCCAGCGCCTGGGTCGTGTGAGTTAGCGAAAATTGCTACTTAAGAAAGAGAGGAGAGAACGAGAGGGTTGGCTTGTATCTGAATGATTTGGGCGGCTGTGCCGTATGAACCTGCTTGGTGGGTGGTTGGGCGGAATGAGCATTCAAATTGTTCCTCGAGTGATGGTGTGCTGTGATTCATAGTTCTTAGATCTGGTAGTAGTAGCACCCTCTTACAGTCTATCTCAAGGTCCTCCTCGACTCCATGAACAACCATGATGCTTGTGTGACGCCTCTATCTATGGGCATCGAGCACTTGATGCATGACATCCTCCCCTTCATCAATATCACACGCGACGACGAAGCATGCCCCAGCGAAGCCGGCAACAAAGCTGGTCCTAGTGACACAGTCAAGGAGGAGCCGGACCACGGCAGAGTACGTGTGGTTCCGATGCATGGACCACATGGACGGCCAGGATGATTAGTTTAGGTTTACTCTAAATTTTAGTGGAATTTTATTCAAACTATGTTAATACCTTAAAATTTGAATGAAATTAAAATATCTATTTAATTTCGCCCCCTCAAACAAACGTGGCAATAACATGCATCGGTGATCCCACTCAGTTAATCCCACGTGTTTGCCGGATGCCATTTCAATGGCGTGGATGCTCTTAGAGCATCTCCAGCCGTTGGCGTCCTCCACGGTCAAATCCGGCGCTAAATAGCGTCGGATTGGACAAAACTTAGGCGTGGAGAGCTCTAAACTTCCAGCCGCCTCTCCAGGTAGACGCCCGGAGATCGGCGTTTTTGGCTTATTTTTACAAATAAACATTACAGTTTAATGAATTTGATACAGTTTGCCAAGATTTGGCTTATTTTTACAAATAAACATTACAGTTTAACAAAACAAGCAAATAATTTGACAAGTTTTCAAACAAATCAAATTGAAACTAGTTGGTGTTGCCTCGAACCTCCATATGTGCTCCACCAGATCATCCTGCAGTAGTTGATGCATTGCGGAGTCTCGAATTTCCTGACGAATAGCGGTGAACGCAGCCCATGATGCTGGCACCTGGTGATTAGGCTGTGCAAGAGGACCATCTCTCTCATATGGTGCAGCTTGTTCGCTCAGAGGAATTAGATAATTTTGCTCATTCTCAATAATCATGTTGTGTAAGCACACACAATAGTTCATCACCTCCCACATCTGATCTTTGGACCAACTCAAAGAGGGGAACCGGACTACAACAAATCTCTGCTGGAGGACACCAAATGCACGCTCGACGTCCTTTCGACAACCTTCTTGTGCCTTGATAAACTCCACCTCCTTCGGTAGGATGGGGCTTGAGATAGTCTTCACAAATGTTGCCCACTTTGGATAGATACCGTCTCCAAGATAGTATCCCTTATTGTAGTGCCGACCATTGATCACAAAGTCAATCGGGGGAGCATGACCCTCAACAAGCTTGGAGAAGATCGGCGAGCACTGCAAGACGTTGATGTCATTGTTGGATCCTGGCATACCAAAGAAGGAGTGCCAAATCCAGAGATCATGGGTAGCCACTGCCTCAAGTATCACAGTGCAGCCTTTTTTGTGACCCTTGTACATCCCCTGCCAAGAAAACGGACAGTTCTTCCATTTCCAATGCATGCAGTCAATGCTTCCAAGCATCCCCGGAATTCCTCAAGCTTCATTGAAAACGAGGATCTGAGCAGTGTCTTGGACAGTGGGTGATCTCAAGTAGGTGTCCCCAAACACTGCTATCATCGCCCTGCAGAACCGGTAGAAACAATCAAAGGCAATGGACTCCGCCATCCAAAGATAGTCGACGGTAGAATCACCAGGAGCTCCATATACCAGCATCCGCATAGCCACCGAGCACTTTTGGAGGGTGGAAAACCCTGCCATGCCGGTGCAATCTAACTTGCATCTGAAATAGGAGTCGTAGTCTCGAAGGGCATAGACAATTTTCAGGAAAAGCTTCCGGGTCATCCTGAAACGATGCCTAAAAACAACCTCATCGTGCAATGGATTATCAGCGAAGTAGTCAACATAGAGTATGCAGTAGCCCTCCATTCGCTACCTCGGCTTGCACTTTCGACGACCTAGTGCCGACCCATGATACGTCTCAAACGTATCTATAATTTTTGATGCTCCATGCTTGTTTTTACACCATTTGCCTTGTGTTTTGTTACACTTCGTGGCGTTTTTATACGATATCCGGAACTAACCTATTGACAAGATGCCACAGTGCCAGTTCCATTTTTTCTGCTGTTTTTGTGTTTCAGAAAAGCTACACAGGAAATATTCTCAGAATTGGACAAAACAAGTTCCTGAAGTCTTATTTTTCCCGGAAGCTTCCAGAGATCCGAAGAGGCGAAGGAGAGGGGCCACAGGCCAGCCTCAAACTAGGCCGGCGCGGCCCAGGCCCTGGCCGCACCGCCTAGGTGTGAGGAGGCCTGGGGCCACTCCTGATGACGCCCCTTCGCCTATATAAAGCCTCGGGACAGAAAACCCTAAGGGAGTCGGCAAATTTCCAGAAAGAGTTCTGCAGCTCCGCCGCCACCGCCGACGAATTTCGGGGGACAGAAGTCTCTGTTCCGGCACCCTGCCGGGACGGGGAAGTGCCCCCGGAGCCATCTCCATCGGTCTCCATCGCCGTCTCCGCCGTCTCCATCGACCTCACCGTCATCTCCATCAACCTTGCTATCTCCTATGATGAGGAGGGAGTAGTTCATCCTCGGGGCTGAGGGCTCCACCGGTAGCTATGTGGTTCACCTCTCTCTCCCATCATGTGATCTTTATGTGATCATGAGCTTTGTATCATGTTGAATAAGTAGATGTTACACTTCTTCATTATGTGTACTCTAGTGTGTTATTAAAGTAATCTATTCCTCCTGCCATGGTGTAACGGTGACAGTGTGTGCATCATGGTGGTACTTGTTCTAGGCTACAATTGTGATCTTTTATGGATTATGAGAATAATTATCACTATGATAGTATTGAAGTGATCTATTCCTCCTTTCATGGTGTAATGTTGACAGTGTGTGCACCGTGTTAGTACTTGGTCTAAGTTGCAATAATATCTATCTTGAGTTGTGATTTGATTTGGATATCTCTATGAGTGGTGTTTTTCAAGTACTTGATGAACTTTGAGGAGTGCTTCGTAGCCCTACGCAATGATTCGTGTTATTCAATAGGAGAAGTAATTCAGAGTACCATAGTGAAGAGAAGTTATTTATTGGTTCAATTTTGTTATATTTGTTGGGAGTGTGTCCACTAGTGAAAGTATGATCCCTAGGCCTTGTTTCCAAGCATTGCACACCGTTTACTTCCTGTTTTGTTACATGTTTGCTCGCAGCGATATTTATTCCAGATCACATTTGCTACATATAATCATCACTACTACTTGTATTTCACTATCTCTTCGCCGAACTAGTGCACCTATACATCTGACAAGTGTATTGGCTGTGTTGGGGACACAAGAGACTTTCTGTATCGTAATTGCAGGGTTGTTTGAGAGGTATAGCTTTGACCTCTTCGTCCATGAGTTCGATAAACCTTGGGTGATCCACTTAAGGGAAACTTGCTGCTGTTCTACAAACCTCTGCACTTGGAGGCCCAACACTGTCTACAAGAACAGACGCGTGCATAGACATCAAGCTCTTTTCTGGCGCCGTTGCCGGGGAGGTAAGGTAAAAGGTACTCGCATCCTCCTGTGTGAGTGCTCGGAGTTATTTCCTTTAGATTCTGCAATTACATCTTTTTGTTTCTTGTTTTTTATTTTCACTAGTTAGGCTTAATGGAAAATAAAGAGTTCCTTAGTCTTTTTCCTGAGTTTAGATATGGAGTGTTTGAAGAGAAAATTCAAAAACCTTTGGAGCTTAATTTGCATGCTAATAGTGTTGTTAGTATGAATGCTTTGAACACCGTTGTTGCTAATGCTATAGAAAAGTCTAAGCTTGGGGAAGCTGGTTTTGTTAAGCATGATATTTTTAGTTCCCCAGCTTTAGTGGAGAAAGTTTGCTCTGATAATATTTTATCTCCCATATGTGATGTTCCTTCTTATGATGATATGTTTGATGAATATGCTTGGCGAAATAGCTGTTCTCTAGCTTGTGATGATACTAAACCTCTAGTTTATGATGGTTATGATGATGAGTATAATATTTTCAGTTCACCTACTTTTGAGGAGAAAAGCACTCTTGGGAGATAACCCAATGTTTTTACTTTCAGTTATTTTTCTTTTATTTGAGTCTTGGAAGTTATTACTACTGTAATGACCTCTCCTTATTATTTTTATTTCGTTTTTGTGCCAAGAGAAGCCTCTAATTTGAGTGAGGTAAGATTTGGGGATGTTGCTGTCCTGAAACAGTTTTCGGTGCTGCACCATAAAAATTCGTGAAAATTCTATGTATATCTTTTGGACCTGAGATTTCTTGTGCATATGCCCCAGGTTATATCCAAACTTTCATTAGTTGAACACTTTTTGATTTGAGCAACAGAAAACCCTCTAAAAATTCGACCTTTGTCAGCTGTTCTGTTTTGACAGATTTCTGCAATATTTGTGTTTGGCGCTTTATTGCTTTCTTTTTGAGTTCTTTTGATCACGGAACTTTTGGGGAAGTTGCTACAGTAGTATGTGCTACATATGTGGTGATTTTGTGTTGAAACCTGAAGCAAAAAGGGTTGATTCAATGTTATGCTTACACTAATGTTGCTAATAGAATTGTGTTTAGTTTTGTATGAAGGAAGTTTTCAAGTGTAGGGATTGGAGAATGATGAGATGAGATGAAGAATGGACAAAAGCTCAAGCTTGGGGATGCCCATGCATCACCCCAAGAAATACCCAAGAAGTACAAGCGTCAAAGCTTGGGGATGCCCCCGAGGCACCCCTTCTTCATCGGCAAAAATCAGGTCACCTTTCAAGACACTATATATTTTATTGCTTCATGCACTATGTGTTTTTCTTGGAGCGTCAGTTGTTTTAGTTTTCAGTATTAGTTTAGTTTTGCTTGCTGCAATAAATGGTTAGATCACATCATGTTTCTTTTGGAGGAGATGAACTCGTTTTTCATTGCCAAGAACACTCCGTTTTTCACTCCTATCGTTTCAACGAGTGTTCTCTTTTTCTGCTACCACGTTTAGCTTGCATTTTTCGCCTTGATTTTTGTTCAGATCTTGTTTTATATTTGTATCAAGGTGTATTTGGACCTCTGGTATATGTTGGTTTTCCTAAAAAGAGTTTCCTCAAAATTTCAAATGGTGTTGGAAAAGAGAAAAAGCTTTATGCAAAAAAAGTGGTACAAGAAGGAGCTTGTGTAGACTGCGGCTTAGGCTTTTTCATGTCATGCTTGATGTCTTTTTGATAGTATGCTTAGTGGTTTTACTGTAGCATGACTTGTCTCAAATAACTGAGATTGCTTAATGAGCCTTTGAAAAAATCATGCGTTGTTTTAATTATTTGGAAGCATTATTTTGGTTTTCTCCTTGATGTTTTATTTGGGTTGACTTGGCGCATGCTCACACATGTTAGACTCTTACAAAGTTGCCAATAGCCTCTATGATAATTTAGTTTTTGACTTTTGATGCCATCTTATGCTTCTTTTAATGTTGCTTTGTCGCTTCGCATGATTATGGCCGTTATTGCTCTCTTAGTTGGTCGCTCCCAGTCTTTTGCTAGCCCTCATTCTGTACTGAGTATGAGCTCTACTCGTGCATCCAACTCCCAAAAACCAAGTTTGCCATTGTGTCCACTATAAATTCCTATGCATGGTATTTGCAAGCCATTCCAGGTAAATTTTCATGTGCTACCTTTCAAAAAACCTTCAAAATACTTCTCATTTTGTGACACTGTTTTCAGCTCATGGGGACGTAGTGGTCGGATTTGCTATCTTCCATATTGCTTATTCCAGAAAGAAAAAAAAGAGAAAAAAGAAAGAAAAAAGGCACTCCTCCATGGTATGTGAATATTGGTGGGCACCCGATGAAATCGGTTAGCCATGGTTTGTGAAAGGAAAAAAGGTGGGGAGGAGTGCCAAGCTTTATAAAAGAGCACAAAAGTGCCAATCTCTCTCTCAAAAACTTGCTTCATTTTTGTATGGAAGATAGTAAGAACCCCATTGCCAGTCGTTGACAAAGACAACCACCTCTCAAAACCAATTTTTATCTCTCTGTTTTACAAATGAAAAGCTCTAGCACATGTTTAATCACTGCTTCCCTCCGCGAAGGGCCTTTCTTTTACTTTTATGTTGAGTCACCACCTTCTACCTTTATGCACCGTCTAAGAGAGCATAGTTGTCATTCTGAGTATAATGTGCATTGTCCCAAAGTTTTCATTGATTGATTCATGATCATGGTTTCACTTGTTCTCAAATTATTTGTATCTAGTCGCCCTCTTAAACTTGAAGGTGTCCTATGCATTTATGTTTTGCTCTCCATGAAGGACAAGCTGAAAACCATTTGTATGTTTTTCCATATGATTTGAATACACGTTTGACTTTCATTGTTTCATTATTTATGATCTTTTGTTTGTGTTCATTTGCATGTTATAACATGGTTGCTAAGTTTCTTCTATCAAGATTATGTCTTTCATGCCCATGTTTTAAGTTCTTTTGATCCCAGCTCACAACGCTTACATATATGATCAAGATTGTGTAGGTGCATGTCACCTCAAAAATTATTTCTTTTGTTATCACTTACCTACTCGAGGACGAGCAGGAGTTAAGCTTGGGGATGCTGATACGTCTCAAACGTATCTATAATTTTTGATGCTCCATGCTTGTTTTTACACCATTTGCCTTGTGTTTCGTTACACTTCGTGGCGTTTTTATACGATTTCCGGAACTAACCTATTGACAAGATGCCACAGTGCCAGTTTCCTATTTTCTACTGGTTTTGTGTTTCAGAAAAGCTACATAGGAAATATTCTCGGAATTGGACGAAAGAAGTTCCTGAAGTCTTATTTTTCCCGGAAGCTTCCAGAGATCCGAAGAGGCGAAGGAGAGGGGCCACAGGCCAGCCTCACACTAGGCCGGCGCGGCCCTGGCCCTGGCCGCGCCGCCTAGGTGTGAGGAGGCCTGGGGCCACTCCTGACGATGCCCCTTCGCCTATATAAAGCCTCGGGACGGAAAACCCTAAGGGAGTCGGCAAATTTCCAGAAAGAGTTCCGCAGCTCCGCCGCCACCGCCGACGAATTTCGGGGGACAGAAGTCTCTGTTCTGGCACCCTGCCGGGAC
Organism: Dactylis glomerata; assembly: GCA_007115705.1. Lineage (NCBI taxonomy): Eukaryota > Viridiplantae > Streptophyta > Magnoliopsida > Poales > Poaceae > Dactylis > Dactylis glomerata. The sequence continues at coordinate 123,372 of QXEO01001081.1, read as the reverse complement.
GGGGAAGTGCCCCCGGAGCCATCTCCATCGGTCTCCATCGCCGTCTCCGCCCTCTCCATCGACCTCACCGCCATCTCCATCAACCTTGCTGTCTCCTATGATGAGGAGGGAGTAGTTCATCCCCGGGGCTGAGGGCTCTACCGGTAGCTATGTGGTTCACCTCTCTCTCCCATGATGTGATCTTTATGTGATCGTGAGCTTTGTATCATGTTGAATAAGTAGATGTTACTCTTCTTCATTATGTGTACTCTAGTCTGTTATTAAAGTAATCTATTCCTCCTGCCATGGTGTAATGGTGACGGTGCGTGCATCATGGTGGTACTTGGTCTAGGCTACGATTGTGATCTTTTATGGATTATGAGAATAATTATCACTATGATAGTATTGAAGTGATCTATTCCTCCTTTCATGGTGTAATGTTGACAGTGTGTGCACCGTGTTAGTACTTGGTCTAAGTTGCAATAATATCTATCTTGAGTTGTGATTTCATTTGGATATCTCTATGAGTGGTGTTTGTCAAGTACTTGACGAACTTTGAGGAGTGCTTCGTAGCCCTACGCAATGATTAGTGTTATTCAATAGGAGAGTAATTCAGAGTACCATAGTGAAGAGAAGTTATTTATTGGTTCAATTTTGTTATATCTGTTGGGAGTGTGTCCACTAGTGAAAGTATGATCCCTAGGCCTTGTTTCCAAGCATCGCACACCGTTTACTTCCTGTTTTGTTACATGTTTGCTCGCAGCGATATTTATTCCAGATCACATTTGCTACATATAATCATCACTACTACTTGTATTTCACTATCTCTTCGCCGAACTAGTGCACCTATACATCTGACAAGTGTATTGGGTGTGTTGGGGACACAAGAGACTTTCTGTATCGTAATTGCAGGGTTGTTTGAGAGGGATAGCTTTGACCTCTTCCTCCCTGAGTTCGATAAACCTTGGGTGATCCACTTAAGGGAAACTTGCTGCTGTTCTACAAACCTCTGCACTTGGAGGCCCAACACTGTCTACAAGAACAGACACGTGCATAGACATCAACCCACCACGGCGACCAATGGCCGTCTCCGCGTACAAGCCCGACAGGCAAGCTAGGATCAACATATGCTCCTCGTCTTGGGTAGCGGCTGCCATCTCTTCTTCAAAAATCTCGGCGAACATCTGCTCCTCATCATCATACGAGTCCATGTCCGGCCAGGCAAATGGACGAACACCTGCCGGGCGTGTTGACGAGGCGCGACAGGAGGAGTTGCCCGACGGCGGAATATAGCCAGACGGCACGCCGGACGGCAGAATATAGGCTGGTGGGAGGAGGGACAGCGGAGTTCAGGCAACTGGTCGACGGATTGGTGAGGGGTGGTTCCGGCGGCGACAGAGCAACGAGGGGGGGGAGAGGGGGATTTGCGACAAGATAGTAGGGTTCGAGTGTTCTCTCGCTGACAGAGCAGGCCCGTCCCCACTTTTCTCTTGTCCGGAGTCCCCGAGCGCGCCCCGTGGGACCGGGGATGGCCTGGGCTCGCCGGATGGATGAAGGCCCAAATCCGGGGGGAAACGAGGAACCGGGGGTGCGACTGGGCCGTTTTCCGCCGTGCGGATGAAAAAAATGGCTGACGGGAACCTCATCAGTTTTATGGCTGGAGATGCTCTTATGTTTTAGCCACCCACAAGAAACCTATCAACGTTCTGCCTAGCCTGAAATTTCCACTCACAAATTACAGCTTGTTTGGTGCGCCCATTGTAAGAGATTAGTGGACGAACGGCTAGAGACGAATCATGAGGCCCAATGTTGAAGATTTATTTGTCACCATGTTCTGCTTTTGTAGCCGACTTCTTAATTATATATTAAAATGAAATAAATATTTCCACAATGTTTTTGAAAAAACTAATCACCATAGATAGTTGATGTCTTCTTATCATTGCTTTCATTGTCCTCTTGGCGTGGGAACTCTTTAGCAGACCCCTTATTTGTTCGGCCGTTAAAATATAGATAAAAGCTACAGAAAATGAGTTTCAATGGGTTAGGTGAACTCCACCTAGGCTGATATGGCAAACCGAACGATGAATTAGAAGATTTTGTTTTACCGTTCAGGTTTAACATATCTGCTCACTAGTGGAAAACGGACCTTTGGTCAGGCATCTTTAGTCCCGGCCGTTATCTGGGCCAGGACTAAAGGCCTGGCCACGTCACCCCAATTTCGTCTTACATGTACGACATTTTTAGTCCCGGTCCGTTACAACCATTTAGTCCCGGTTTGAGACACAAACCGGGACTAAAGGGCTATGCGGTGAGCGGCCCGCACGTGCACCCCCTTTAGTCCCGGTTTGTGTCTCAAACCGGGACTAAAGGGTTCTGCCTATATATATGGCCGTGCCCCTCTCCCCTCTCCCTTATTTTTTCTTGGATGGGAGAGTGTGGGTTTGTGCTAGTTTTGTATTTTATTCCTATGCACTAGAGGTGTTTGTTGAAATGTGTGTTAGAGCGATGCCACTTAAGTTCACCGAACACAACTACGATATGAGGTGCCCGAGCCATGCTTAAGCCTCTTCCTCTTTATTTCCACTTATTCTAAAAAGTTAGCAACTATATTTTCTCGTTTAGACCGTGCGGTACTAATTTTAGGATCGTGATTGCGTTTGATATACGGTTGTATGATGCAGATGAGCCATCCATGGATGTACGGTGATCGACGCACATCCGCTTACAGAGAAGGCGTGCATTCTTTTCAAGATGCGGCCGAGGCAAACAAGCATGGTGGTGGCTTTCAGAGAAAGAGGGGTTATGATGGAAGACGATGATGAAAAAGAGAACGATGATGACAACTACCGATCTATGTTCCCTGAGTATACTGATACCGCAATGGAAGACAATGAAGAAGAAGGTCAGGGTGAAGAATGGGCACCAGATGAGCCCGCTGATGATCTTGGTCAGGTCATTTCTGATGCACGGCGAGGCTGCGACACAGAAAAGTAGAGGTTGCAGTTCGAGCAGATGTTATAGGACTGATGACCCACAAGTATAGGGCATCGCAATAGTCTTCGAGGGAAGTAAAACCCAAATTTATTGATTCGACACAAGGGGAGCCAAAGAATATTTATAAGCCTTAACTGATGAGTTGTCAATTCAGCTGCACCTGGAAATAGACTTGCTCACAGTGGTTTATTAGCAGCAATAGTTTTATAGTGGTGGTAGTAGTGAAACAGTAACATCAATAGTAAAATAAAAGCGGTAATAGTAGCAATAGTAAACAGTAGGATCAAATACTGTAGGCATAAGGATGGATGTACGGGCGTTGCATGGATAAGATAATTCATGAAATCAGTGAGACATGGGCAATTGCAGATAAATAATATAAAGCGTCCTAGTACTAACAATCATAGGCATGTGTTCCGTATATAGTCGTACGTGCTCGCAATGAGAAACTTGCACGACATCTTTTGTCCTACCAGCCTGTTGCAGCAGGGCCTCAAGGGAAACTACTGGTAATTAAGGTACTCCTTTTAATAAAGTACTGGAGCAAAGCATTAGCACTCGGTGAACACATGTGATCCTCACATCACAGCCATCCCCTCCAGTTATCCCAATTTCTGTCACTTTGGGGCCTCGGGTTCCGGACAACAATATGTGTATACAACTTGTAGGTAAGACCATAAACAACAAGTATCATCATAAAACAATAACAAGTTCAGATCTGAAATCATGGCACTCGGGCCCAAAGTGACAAGCATTAAGCACAACAAGTTGCAACAATGTCATAAGCACTAAGAAAAGATACTAGGCACTATGCCCAAACAATCTCATAGCAAATTACATGAATGATCTCATCCAATCCCTACCATCCCCTTCGCCTACAGCGGGAATTACTCACACATGGATGGGGGAGTCATGGATGTTTGATGGAGAGACGTCGGTGATGATGGTGATGAAGATCTCCTCCAAATCCCCGTCCCGGCAGGGTGCCATAACGGAGTTTCTGGTTCCGAATCACGGTTTCTGATGGTGGTGGCGCAGCGGAAGTCTATCTGGGAAAACGCCGAACCCCCGCTGTTTTCAGGTCATCAGGTATATGTAGGCGGAAGGAGGGGTCGAGGCGATGGCCGAGGCGGCCTCACAACAGGTGGGCGCGGCCAGGCTGGGCCGCGCCCCCTAGTTGTGTGGTGGCCTCGAAGCCCCCTCTCCGTCTCGTCTTCTGGCTCCGTGGGTCTTTTGGTGATATAGGATTTCGCAATATTTTCCCAGATTTTTACTGAAAGTTAGATTTCTGCACAAAAACGAGACACCAGAGCAATTCTGCTGAAAACAACGTTAGTCCGCGTTAGTTGTATTCAAAACACACAAATTAGAGGAGAAACAACAGCAAAAGTGTTCGGAAAAGTAGATACGTTTTGGACGTATCAAGGACCACAACAAACTGTTGTACCCAGCTTGTGAAGATGGCCATAAGAAGTTGGGTAGCACACTGGAATTGCTGAAGTGGAAGGCAGAGACCGGTGTGACTGACTCGTCATTTGAAAAGTTGCTCATACTGATGAAGAAGATGCTTCCAAAAAAGAACAAATTGCCCGCCAGCACGTACGAAGCAAAGAAGCTTGTCTGCCCTCTAGGATTAGACGTGCAGAAGATACATGCATGCCCTAATGACTGCATCCTCTACCGCGGTGAGAAGTACGAGAATATGGATAAATGCCCGGTATGCACTGCATTACGGTATAAGATCAGAAAAGATGACCCTGGTGATATTGAGGGCGAGCCACCCAGGAAGAGGGTTCCTGCCAAGGTGATGTGGTATGTTCCTATAATACCACGGTTGAAACGTCTGTTCAGAAATAAAGAGCATGCGAAGTTGTTGCGATGGCACATGGAAGATCGTATGAAAGACGACAAGTTGAGGCACCCCGCTGATGGTCGGTAGTGGAGAAAAATCGAGAGAGAGTTCCCGAGATTTGCAGGTGATGCAAGGAACTTATGGTTTGGTCTAAGTACAGATGGCATGAATCCTTTTGGGGAGCAGAGTTGTAGTCACAGCACCTGGCCCGTTACTCTATGTATCTACAACCTTCCTCCTTGGTTGTGCATGAAGCGGAAGTTCATTATGATGCCAGTGCTCATCCAAGGTCCAAAGCAACCCGGCAATGAGATTGATGTGTACCTAAGGCCATTAGTGGATGAACTTTTATAGATGTGGGCCAAACCAGGTGTACGTGTGTGGGATGAGCACAAACAAAAGGAATTTGACCTTCGAGTGTTGCTTTTCGTAACCATCAATGGTTGGCCTGCTCTTAGTAACATTTCAGGACAGTCAAACAAGGGATACAATGCATGCAGGCACTGTTTGGATGAGACAAAAAGTATATATCTGGACAAATGTAGGAAGAATGTGTACCCGTACAATCGTCGTTTTCTTCCGCCCAAGCATCCCTTAAAGAAAAAAGGCAAGCATTTCAATGGCACGGCAGAAACCCGGGGGAAGCCTGTCACCCGTACTGGTGCTGAAGTATTTGATATGGTCAAAGATTTAAATGTAATTTTTGGAAAGGGTCCTGGCAGCCAACCTGTTCCTAACGGCCCTGATAAGCGTGCACCCATGTGGAAGAAGAAATCTATATTTTGGGAGCTACCATATTGGGAAGTCCATGAGGTCCGCTCCGCAATCAACGTGATGCACCTGACGAAGAATCTCTGCATGAATATTCTAGGCTTCCTAGGCTTGTATGGGAAGTCAAAAGATACACCGGAAGCATGGGAGGACCAGGAACATCATAAAGGACGAGACGTCATGTATCCAGGGCAGTTTCAAGGGCCTGCCAGCTACGCTCTTACCAAGGAAGAGAAGGAAATCTTCTTTGAAGTCCTTTTCAGTATCAAGGTCCCGACTGGCTTCTCGTCAAATATAAAGGGAATCGTAAATATGAAAGACAAAAAATTCCAAAACCTAAAGTCTCATGACTACCACGTGCTTATGACGCAATTGCTTCCAGTTGCATTGAGGGGAATTCTACCGAAAAATGTTCGCCTGGCAATTGTGAAGGTATGTGCATTCCTCAATGCAATTTCTCAGAAGGTAAACGACCGAGAAAGTCTATCAGGGTTACAGATTGATGTGGTCCAATGTCTGGTCAGCTTCGAGTTGTTATTCCCGCCATCCTTCTTCAATATAATGACACACCTCCTAGTTCACCTAGTCGAAGAGATTAGAATTCTCGGTCCTGTGTTTCTACACAATATATTCCCCTTTGAGAGGTTTATGGGAGTCTTAAAGAAATATGTTCGTAACCATGCTAGGCCAGAAGGAAGCATCTCCAAGGGCTATGGAACATAGGAGGTCATTGAGTTTTGTGTAGACTTTCTTCCTGACCTTAAGCCGATTGGTGTTCCTGAATCTCGGTATGAGGGTAGGCTGACAGGAAAAGGCACACTAGGAAGGAAAGCAACAGTATGTATGGATGGGCATTCATTCACTCAAGCACACTACACAGTTCTACACAATTCCACCGTGGTGGCTCTGTATATCGAGAGACACAAGAATATTCTACGCTCCGAAAACTTGGGGAAGGCTGACTCTTGGATTAAAGGGGAACACGAGAAGACTTTCGACAGTTGGTTGCAGACACATCTCATGAATAACAACACCGTTAGAGATCAGCTGTACTGTTTGGCCAGGCCACCATCTTTGACTATATGTACTTTCCAAGGGTATGAGATAAATGGGAATACATTTTACACGGCCGCCCAAGATAAAAAGAGCACCAACCAAAACAGTGGTGTCCGCTTTGATGCAACAGATGATAATGGGCAGAAGGACACATATTACGGGTACATAGAGGCGGGGTAGTTGTAGACCAAAAGTACGGCATGACAATAGTGGATCTCAACAATCTTGCGTACATGGACGAACCATTCGTCCTAGCCAACGATGTCGCTCAGATTTTCTATGTGAAGGACATGTCTACAAAAATGAGAAAAAGAAATCAGCAAAAGAAGACATCGTCCGATGTGCCAAAGCGCCACATAGTTCTTTTAGGGAAAAGAAACATCGTGGGAGTAGATGACAAGACAGACATGTCAGTACATTATAATAAGTTTCATGAAATTCCGCCCTTCAAAGTGAAAACTGACCCAAGCATCCTACTGAATGATGAAGATTCTCCATGGCTACAACCCAGAAGAAAACAGAAATAATAGATAGGAATGTTGGTGCAATAATGTAATAATATATTAAAACTTTTATGTAATGCATGTATGGAATGTACTAAACCTTTATTTAAGGAGCATGTGTGTTAATAATGAACTGACTCTCAATTAGCAATTATTGATTCATAAGGGAGAGGTAGTATTGCAATTCAGTGTGGCGAATTAGGATTTGAATTACTTATTCAAATTCAAGCACTTTTCATGTTGAAAGTTTAATAAGATTCAAAAATATGCAAAAAATATATTAGTTAATCTATTATTTAATTGAAAATGGCAAAAAATATTAGTTATTTGTTAGTTATTTTTTAAGTTATTTGTTAGTTAGTTAGATTTAATGAACTTTTTGTTAGTTATTTTGTTAGTAGATTAAGTATTTTGTTAGTTAGATTAAGTATTTTGTTAATTATGTTGTTAGTAGATTAAGTCATTTTGTTAGTAGATTAAGTATTTTGTTAGTTAGATTAAGTATTTTGTTAGTTATTTTGTTAGTAGATTAAGTATTTTGTTAGTTAGATTAAGTATTTTGTTAGTTAGATTAAGTATTTTGTTAGTTAGATTAAGTATTTTGTTAGTTATTTGTTAGTTAGTTTTAGGTTTAGATTTTTGTTAGTTAGAAATAGCGTGCATTTTGAATATATAGCGTGCTTTTTGAAATACAAATGTCGGTATTTTGAATATATAGCGTGCATTTTGAATATATAGTGTTCCATAATTGAATCAACTAAAAATGATATAATCAACGATGGTATTTTGAATATATAGCGTGCATTTTGAATATATAGTGTTCCATAATTGAATCAACTGAAAATGATATAATCAACGACGGTATTTTGCAGAAACTATGGATCCACATAGCAGGAACCTAGCAGAGAAAGAAATTCTCGAGGATATAATCAACGACGCCCCCGATGTTGAACCAGCTGAATCTCCGTCGTCGTATCTGAACCCCTCCAGAGATGGAATGGAGGTCGGCCGACGTGAAGATGAAGCCGTCGGAGAAGGCGATAGCTCCGATGATGGAGAAGGCGATAGCTCCGCTGATGGAGAAGCCGGTGGATAATTAACGAAGTCCGGCGAGGTATATATATATGAAGTTTGGCAATCACTTGTAATATGTGAAAATATTGGAGATAGATGTATATTGTATACATATACATTGACGAATGTTTCTCCTCTTAGGCCTCCACATCGAGCAAAGCTACAAAACGAGGCCCGACCAAAAAGTTGGATGCACGAACGCATTACACCTTTGAGGTCATATTGCCTACGGGCGAACCCAAGCTTCCTAAGAAGGTTGCCGACACATTCAAGAAACAATGCGGAGTTCTAGTTAGGGATCACGTCCCGATCAGCTTTCGGGAGTGGAACAAGCACAAAGGGGCAGACAATAGTGAGTATGTCGCCGAAAGGTACAAAGAGAGTCTTTGGAATGATCTCATGGCACATTTCAACCTACCAGAATGTGAGGATGAAGTTGCCGCAAGACAATTGAGGGCCAAAGTCAAGAAGTGGACTCTAAAGAAGATGGTCGAACTGTTCCGGGTGTGGAAGAAAAAATTATGGAAAAACTATCTGAAGAAAAAGGAAGTGCCAGTATTCGAAGGGTATCTAGCGAAGCAGGCGAATCACTCGAAGGCATTTCAGGAGTACAATGAGTCAGAAGATGTCAAGGCATTATCAGAAAAGAACAAGAAAAATGCCGACAAGAAGAAATATCACCACACGCTGGGGCCAGGGGGCTACGAGCCTGCCATCCCAAAGTGGGATAAGAAAGAGCAAGAGATGATTGCTAAAGGGATCACACCTGAACCCATCCGTGATGACTGGGAAATGAGAGCAAGAAATTGGTTCCTTGCGCATGGTGGTTCGTACAATGAACTAACAGCGAACCTTATCTGCAGTGATGGTCTTAGGATACCCAGGGAAAATTGGAAAAAAATAGTGAAAGAAATTAAAGAGGGAAAGAGAAATTTCACTCCAGATAGAGAGAAAGACTTGCTCACACTGGTCCTCGGGAATGACGAACACGGAGGACGAACGCGAGGCTTTGGTCCTTCTTACCCGTGGTGGCTTGGGTTTGCCAAAGACCAAGAGACCTACAGAAGCCGAGCGAGAGCAAAGAACCGACAGCAGGATGAGGAAAATGACAAGTTTAACCAGTTGCTTGCCAGAGTTAACGAGCAAGAGCAGCAGATTGACAAACTTAGAGGAGTAGTGCGCCAGCAAGATCCTGCACTCGATATTACCACCGACCCATCTAAGTAGAAAAGCAGCGTGGCTGAATCAGAGGCCCCGACTGACGATGCACGATGAATGATAGAGGGCGGTCCCGGCTACCCCGTGGATGGAATCAAGGAGTCAATATCATGTGAACTCCATCATAGAATGAAGAACATATCCATGAAGGTGGCCATCGGACAAGCTTTACCTTGTCCACCTGACGCACGCTGGCATGGTCGTGAGATTCCAGCTGGCTATGCTAAAGTCGGGGTGGATGAAATCGTGACGGGGTTTCATGATCTGGAGCTTGACATCGCTAGACCCGAAGATGAGAGGACACTCGGAGAAGTACTGGGTAGAGTCATTCTATGGGACAAGAACTACATCAAGCTTCTAGGCTCGGCCCCAAGGACAACACCGCCTCTGAGTCGTCGCAGGTCACCTACACCTCCATCACCTCCAAGAAGCCCTCCACATGACTACGGCCACCACAACACGAGTCCATCTCGATCACCGCCGCCGGACTTGGGTCGGCCGTCTCCGCCGCCGGCCGCTAAGGAAACTAAGCGGAAGCGTGCCAGCAAGAATGCTCCGTCGATGAGTTCTAAGCGACGGAGCCCCCCAAAGCGAAAACTGTCGCCCCTCCCAAAGGTACCTCATCTGAATCTTCCCATCAGACCTTATGATCGTACCCCCGAGGAAAACGCCAGGATCGCAAAGGAACATTATGATGCGCAGATGAAAAAGAAGGAACCCGAGCCCCGCCCGGAATACACCCAGAAGCAAAAAGACTAAGCAAAATACTTACTGACCCTTCCATCGCAGTATGACTTGCACCATAAGCCTGATGACTATCTACGCACATTGCAGAAGGAAGGGAAAAAGAGCAGATCACGTACAAGTACAAGTGGGAGCAAATCAAGTACAAGTACAAGAAAGAAAAGATCAGACGTTCCTCAGCTTGGATAACAGGCCAAACAATCGATCCCACCCCTCAGGGTGTTATCCGAGAATGTTCCCTCTCGGGTGCAGGGGTAAAGTTTGGAAAGAGTACAGAAGTGGGCAGATGAATGGGGTATGAGTCCTCAAGATGTTCTGGCTTCCCAAGACGAGAGGTTTCCCAAGGCTGTTGTAGCCCCTAAGCCTAAATTTGTCATGGGGGGGCCTTTGGTCTGCAAACAAAGGTTGGAAGATCTCCCAACAAATATGCGTTACTTGCATGCAAGGTACATGAATAAAACAAAGAATGGGAGAATAATGATCGTGGCACATATCCCACAGGAGTACTACGGCCGACCCGAAGAGATCCATGTCGACTTTGACGAACTCTTCCAGATGTACAATTGCGATGCCCTCGACAAATCTCTCATGAGTTGCTATTGTCTGTAAGTTTTTCAATTCGTTGTCTACATATAACTTGTTCAGTTATTTTAATTCATTGCATTTAATTATCCTCACTATATCCTTTTGTACTCTATTATGCAGAATGAAGATCCTGGTCTATAAAAGTAGGAACATCATAAATATTGGGATTATTGACCTAGATAAAATACATATAAAGACGCTAACTGATAAACCCAAGGAGACGGAGGAAAACCTTCTAAGGTTTCTAACGGATCAAAATTTCTATGACCACATACTGTTTCCATACAACTTCAAGTGAGGGTCTTACTCTGTTGTGTCCATTCACTTATAAGTGTAATTGATAAGTTACTGACATATATATATACATGTGCAGCTACCACTGGATTCTGTTGGACATTCAAATTGATAAGGGAAGAGTTGATGTCTTCGACCCATTATCGAGAAACATGGAACAGTTCCAAAGCCTGCATGACATGCTCCAAAGGTAATTTCAATCATTCTTGCGCTATATCGGTCTCTTTCGATGATTTTCTGAGATATCAAGTAATGAAAAACTTAGCAAATCATTTTCCTTGTCGGGCAGGGTTTGGAAGCGGTTCAAGTGCGTGATTGACGGTATCTCTCATGAGAAGCTGACCTTTAGGGCGATTCAGGTAAGTAGTACGAGATACTTCTATTTTCAATACATTTATGATGCTAGATTATTATTTTGATTATATTCTATTCTCGTAAAGTGCGACCAACAGCCACAGGGGACGCATCTATGTGGATACTACGTTTGCGAATTCATTCGCATGTTTACCTCTGAGCACAAGGATTACAGATACGACGTAAGCAATACACATTCACACCTCTATTTTTACCCGCCATTCTTTCTTATCATGATTGACATTCATATTGATCTCCTTTTCTTATATAGTTTGAGGCCATACGAGAGAAGTACCTACCAGAGCAACGCGTGATTGCTGTTGTAGAGGAGCTAGCGGCCTTTTTGAGGACAGATGCTGTAGATGATAAAGGAAGATTTAGTGTAGCTAGGGGCCATTACTAATGTTGGTCCATGTAATCGAATAGATGGGCTCTAGTTCCAATAATTGTGATCTCCATATAATTGTATATATATACTCGATCGTAAGATAAGTTATCTTTTATATATATATATGCACTAATATGTATGTGTAGAATTATACGAAAAGTGTTTTTAAAATAAAGAAAGAAAGAAAATAAAATACAACAAAAATAATTCCCCCAAACACCTAAACCCTAAAACCCTAAAACAAAACAAAATCTGTAGATGCTCTTTAGTCCCGGTCTGTGTTACAAACCAGGACTAAAGGGCCTGTCCCTTAGGGCGCTCCAAGGCGCCCATGTGGAGACCCTCTAGTCCCGGCTCGTAACAGGGCCGAGACTAAGGTTTTAGCCTTTAGTTCCGCCTCTGTAGTCTCGATTGGCAAACCGGGACTAAAGCCCCTTACGGGCCTGGACTAGAGGCCCTGTCCCCACTAGTGGCTCGACCGACGCCCGGGTGGAACTGTAACAGGAATTGTAAACAAACATTGCGACAATATGCAAATAGTTTTACATCTTTGTTCGCATAAAAAGTGTTGAAAATATAAGCAATTTACCATAAGATTTAATCCGAAATAATTAATAATAAAGCATGATTATAATTGCAGGAATTAATCTAATCATACATACTAGCAGTATAGACGAACAGATCACATCTAATAGAGATAAACAGATCACATCTATTCCAAACGCTAGTACAAGAAATTGTAACTGAAACTGAAATAGATGGGTATAGATTGCATACGATGTTCCAGGAGGATTCACGTTCGCGTTCAGATTGGCGTTGGCATTGGCGTTGGCTTTGAGGTTCGCGTTGGCACCAGCATCATCAGCCATGTTGTCGATGTAGAGGCCGCTGATGTCCGGGAAGATGTCCTTGTTGGAGAAGGAGTCGTCGGCCAACGTGATGCCGTTAGTAGTCGCGCAGAAGCGCTCCCAAAAAACCTGATCGCCCCTGACCCGTACAGGTTCACGAGAGGCGGGGTTCCGGAGGCCTACTGTCCCATCGTCCGGTGCACACCGGAAGAGGGGATGGAGAAGGTGTAGTGGCGGCGCAAGGCTCTGGAGGCAAGACACGGGATGTGATACGGTGTTATTAGGGTTTGCGCCTAAGCCTGCTTATATAGCGCCAGTCGGGTAAGACATTGGGCGCAGGCCACGTCCGAGTTAGTAACAGCCCATGATCTAGAAAAACTGAAAACGGCTGATAGAGAAATAACTCGCGCAATAATTTTTCCCGAACAGCAAAAGGATAAGTAAGCTCAGCACCGAGGCACAATTCCGCAAACCGCGGCGCGTGCACGCGTCATGACGAGGCGGGGCGTGGCGAGGTGGCAGAGGAGGAGGAGCGCGCCTGTAAGCCACTCCTCTTCTCTCACTTTAGAAGGTAGTGGAACACTCCACTATATATATTATTGCAACTCCCCTCAAACTAGCAAGGTGGGACTAAACTTTGGCGCCACCCCTTGCTAGGCATGAATGGGCCATGAGAATTTCAGAATTTGTATTGGGCCATGGGCTAAAGCTCACAGCCAAATTCCAACAATCCCCCACAAAGTCTCATAGGCACATCTCATCACATCATATCAAACAATTCCAGAACATTGTTTATATACCGGTGCAAGGTGGAGACTATTAAGTTGAATTTCCAGTTAGAACTTCATGCTACACTAGATTGCAACTTAGATAGTGGACTATGCCTTGAACTACAAGTTTGGTGCGCACTAGTTTCACACAAAGCCTAGACCGATACTAGGCTACCGCAAGGCTTCCCCCGCGGTTTGGATCGTACGCGTCATACTCCATGGCCTTTCATGAGTTTATTAGAGAGCATCCAACTCCCATAGACTGCGATGTTTGACAGTCATACTCATATAGGTGTGTTCTTCAAAAGATGTTCTGCAGGGCAACATCTTTGCTATAATCAAGCCACTTAGAACACATTAAGATAAATATCAACCTGCCATGCAGAATAGGAGAGTATTGCATTTATATGGAGTGGTAGTATAATGTAAGGATACTCTCCTCCCAGCTGACCGACAGCTTGTCTCCCAACTCTGATTCACGGGATCTCTGATCACATAGAGTGGGTTACCACTGTGGGCAACTCAAAGTGCGGGTCTCAAACCCATCTCCCTCGATGCATTATCTATCACATTACGTGATAGACCCTTTGTGAAGGGATCTGCTAGATTTTTAGATGTTTGGATATAATCCAACACAATAACTCCGGAGTTTCTCATTTTTCTGATAGATTTCAATCTCCTCTTCACATGCCTTGATGATTTCATATTGTCCTTAGAACTATTTACTTTGATGATCATAGTTTTATTATTACAGTTCATAGGAATTGCGGGTATTGGTTTTTCAACCACTGGCAAATCCATCAAGAGCTCTTGAAGCCACTCTGCTTCAACAGGGGCTATGTCTAATGCTGTGAGTTCTGCTTCCGTAGTTGACCTCATTAAGATGGTCTGCTTGCAAGACTTCCAAGAAACAGTGCCACCACCAAGTGTAACCAAATAACCACTCGTGGCCATAGTCTCATCAGCATCAGAGATCCAATTTGAGTCAATATACCCTTCAATTACCCTTGGATACCCAGAATAGTGAATCTCATAGCTCGCAGTGCCATTCAAATAACGCAAAACCCTTTCAAGGGCCTGCCAATGAACATCTCTAGGATTTGACACAAATCGACTCAACTTGCTTTCATCAAAAGAGATGTCAGGCATCGTAGTGCTGGCTAAGTATATAAGCAAGCCAATAATTTGAGAATATCTCAGCTGATCTTTAGCATCCTGAGGATCTCCCTGATTCTTTTGAACTAACATGCTAGGATCATATGGTGTAGGAAAATACTTGCAGTCACTATACCCAAAACGACTCAAGATCTTTTCCACATAGTGATATTGAAGCAGTGTTATTCCACCATCGTCATCTTTCAGGAGCTTGATGTTCAAGATCACATCATCCACTCCTAGATCTTTCATCTCAAAACAATGAGATAGAAAGACTTTGACCTCCTTGATAACATCAAGACTGGTCCCGAAAATCAGTATATCATCAACATACAGACATAAGATGACTCCCTCGCCCCCACCATGACGATAGTACACACACTTGTCAGCTTCATTAACAACAAAGCCTACATCAGTTAAGGTTCTTTCAAACTTCTCATGCCACTGCTTAGGTGCTTGCTTAAAACCATACAAAGACTTCAGCAACTTACACGCTTTTTCTTCTTGACCATCTACCACAAATCCATCCAGCTGATCCATATAAATTTCCTCATCTAACTCTCCATTTAGGAAAGCAGTCTTAACGTCCATTTGATGAACGAGAAGACCATGTGAGGCAGCCAAGGATAGTAGTACTCGAATGGTGGTCAATCTGGCCACTGGTGAATAGGTATCAAAGAAGTATTTGCCTTCTTTTTGGGTGTAACCCTTGGCAACAAGGCGTCCCTTGTACTTCTGAATAGTACCATCAGTTCTAAGCTTTTTCTTGAGCACCCACTTACATCCTACAGGTTTGCACCCATAAGGACGATCAGTAATTTCCCAAATTCCATTTGCTAAGATGGAATCCATCTCACTGCGAATGGCTTCTTTCCAGTAGTCAGCATCTTGAGATGCATAGGCTTCCAAAATAGAAGTGGGAGTGTCATCCACGAGGTATACAATGAAATCATTACCAAAGGACTTTGTAGTCCTCTATCTCTTTCTCCTAGTAGGAGCTTCATTGTTATGCTCCACAGGATTATCAGAGTGTTCTATCGAAATGGTGGGTTCAGGAATTGTAATAAATTCTTGACTAGATGAAGCAGGCATCTCCTGATTTGATGAGCTAGATGACCCTTTTATTGGAAAGATGTCCTCAAAGAAAGTCACATCATTCGACTCCATAATAGTACCAACATGCATGTCAGGTACTTTAGATTTTACTATAAAAAATCTATAGCCAATGTTGTGAAACGCATATCCCAGAAGAACACAGTCCATGGTTTTTGGTCCAAGCTTTCGCTTCTTGGGTATTGGCAAGTTTACCTTTGCCAAACAACCCCAAGTCCGTAAGTAGGAGAGTTTTAACCTTTTCTTTTCCCATTCCTTTCTTTATTCTTAGTGGGAACATGATTTAGGACATGACACGCAGTCAAGATCGCCTCCCCCACCATGCCTTGGAGAGACCCGATGTGTCTAACATGGCGTTCACCAAATCAGTTAGAGTATGGTTCTTTCTTTCAGCCACCCCGTTAGATTGGGGCGAGTAGGGAGGCGTCCTCTCATGGATTATACCATGTTCCGCACAAAAAGAATCAAATTCGTTAGAAAAATACTCTACACCACGATCGGACCTAAGCTGCTTAATCTTACGATCAAGTTGATTTTCTGCTTCAGCTTTATAGATTTTGAAGAAGTTCAAAGCTTCATCTTTAGATTTCAGAAGATACACATAGCAGTATCTGGTGGATTCATCAATCAATGTCATGAAATATTTCTTTCAACCTTTTGTCAACTCACCATTCATCTCACAAAGATCTGAATGTATGAGCTCTAGTGGTGCCAAATCTCTTGCCTCTGCAGTCTTGTGAGACTTGCGAGGTTGCATTTCTTGAACACACACTTGACACTTAGAGCCCTTGACATTAGTAAATTTTGGAATTAAACTCATGTTGGCTAGCCGCGTCATGCATCCAAAGTTAATATGACAGTCGTGAATGCCAAATATTGGAATCATTATCATTGCAAACATGATTAATAACTTGAGTGCATAAGTCTGACAAAGAAAGGCGGATAAGCCTCCGCACTCATAGCCTTCCCCAACAAATTGTCCATACTTAGATATTACAACTTTATTGGATTCAAATACCAACTTAAAACCATCTTGACATAGAAGAGATCCGCTGATGAGATTTTTATTGATGGAGGGAACATGCTACACATTTTTCAGCTATACGGTCTTCCCCGAAGTGAACTTCAGATTTACCGTACCAACCCCTTGAACAGAAGCACGTGAGCCGTTTCCCATCAGCACGGAGCCAGCCTGTGCGACCTGATAAGAAGAAAACATGGAAATATCAGCACATACATGTATATTGGCAACAGTGCCTATCCATCATTCAGGTGAATGACAAACTGAAAGGATAGTGGGAAATATACCGTACCCAACATCCTTCATTTTAGTATCACCAACAACAATATTAGCAGAATTGCCACTGTTTCCATGTGAACGCTTATCAAAGCGTTTAGGGTAGTTAGGAGCCCAATGATTCGGATCACCGCACACATGGCAGGATCCTTTCTTCTTATACTTAGTCTTCTTCTTGAAGTTGGTAGTCTGTGAGGCCTTGTTATTGCCGTCAAACTTTCCCTGGACCTCAAACTTGTTCTTATTCTTGGACTTGTGGGACTGGAAGTTATTTTTCTGCACCACATGTGCACTAGAACTTCCATCAAAACCCCGAGCATGTGTGTCATTTGCTCTCGCCTTTTCTTCAACATGAAGAGAGCCAATGAGATCCGAAACAGAAAACTCATGTCTCTTATGTTTCAGAGAAGTAGCAAAGTTCCTCCATGAATGAGGAAGTTTGGCAATAATGCCACCGGCCACGAACTTGTCCGGTAAGATACACTTGAACTGCTCGAGTTCTTTGGCAAGGGACTATATCTCATGAGGCTTGTCCACAATGGGACCATCATCAGTCATCTTGTAATCATAGAATTGCTCCATAATATATAGTTTAGTGCCAGCATCAGGATCACCAAACTTGGCGTCCAACGCATCCCACACATCCTTGCCATTATCAAATGACATATAGGTGTCAACTATGTTGTCACCAAGAATGTTGAAGAAATCCCCCATAAACATGGTGTCGACTTTCTGAAAAGCTTCCTCTTGAGCAGGAGAAAGATTTCCCTCAGGTCTACCAAGAGTGGCGCTATAGCAGCCTAGGTTTTTCAACCATAGAACTGCTCTCGTGCGCCATCTCTTATAATGGACACCATCAAAGGGAGGCGGCCTGGTAGCCGCGGCCAAACCAGTTGGATTCAGTTGCCTATAATCAGGTTTTTGGATTGTTGAAAATATAAGCAATTTACCATAATATTTAATCCGAAATAACCAATAATAAAGCATAATTATAATTGCAGGAATTAACCTAATCATGCATACTAGCAGTATAGATGAACAGATCACATCTAACAGAGATAAACATATCACATCTATTCCAAACGCTAGTAAAAGAAATTGTAACAGAAACTGAAATAGATGGGTACAGATTGCATACGGTGATGCAGGAGGATTCACGTTCGCGTTTAGATTGGCGTTGGTGTTGGCGTTGAGGTTCGTGTTGGCACCAGCATCGTCAACCATGTCGTCGATGTAGAGGCCGCTGATGTCCGGGAAGAAGTCCTAATCGGGGAAGGAGTCATCGGTCGACGTGATGCCGTCAGTAGTCACGCAGAAGCGCTCCCCAAAAACCCGATCGCCCCTCACCCGTATAGGTTCAAGAGAGGTGGGGTTCCGGAGGCCTACTGTCCCATCGTCCGGTGCACGCCGGAAGAGGGGATGGAGAAGGTGTAGCGGCGGCGCGAGGCTCTGGAGGCGAGAGACGAGATGTGATATGGTGTTATTAGGGTTTGCGCCTAAGCCTGCTTATATAGCGCCAGTCGAGTAAGACGTGGGGCGCAGCCCAAGTCCGAGTTAGTAAAAGCCCACGATCCGGAAAAACCGGAAACGGCTGATAGAGAAATAACTCGCGCAGTAATTTTTCCCGAACAGCAAAAAGATAAGTAAGCAAGGCACCGAGGCACAATTCCGCAAACTGCGGCACAGTGCACGCGTGTCGTGACGAGGCATAGCGAGGCGGGTGGGCGGCGGAGGAGGAGGAGCGCGCATGTAAGCCACTCCTCTTCTCTCACTTAAGAAGGTAGTGGAACACTCCACTATATATGTTAGTGCAACTCCCCTCAAACTAGCAAGGTGGGACTAAACTTTGGTGCCACCCCTTGCAAGGCATGAATGGGCCATGAGAATTTCAGAATTCGTATTGGGCCATGGGCTAAAGCTCACAGCCAAATTCCAACAAAAAGCGCACCACAATTATGCCCAAAAATATAACCAACATCTCAATCACAACCAGTGCATAAAAGAGAAGATCAAACGACTCGGCGGCGCCGGATCTGCTGCTTGCAGTTACCGGAGAACGTCACCATCGCAACCACCAAAAACCTTACCAAAAAGACCCCCACCACCGCTAGTTGGACCATCACCGCCATCAACACCACCTCCAACACTAAACAAAGCACTACCACTGCCATCGCCAGCACCACCACCTCCAAGAGCCTCTCTTCTCTGTTTAATTATCTCCACTCTCCTTCGCAATGAGCTTGGCCATTGCTTTCTTCTCCTATCGGCAAGGTCTCTCCTCTCATCCATAGTGTCCTTCCGCAACTCATCTTGTCGGAGTATTTCCCACCTGGCTTGCTTCTATTGCATCTTCTTCTAGGCCAATTCCATCTTTGCCTCCAATGCCTTGGGCATATATTTTTCTTTTGATTTCACCATTACATCAACTTTGTCCGTCAAACTTGATGCTTCAGCTTGCTTGTGGAGCTTCTCTTTTTTCTTCTTAATTCCATCTGGGTTGTCCTTGTTTCTTCCTTTGGATGGCATATCACTATCATCATCATCATCATCATCATCCAATTGCACCAATGCAGCTTTCTCTAGTGGTGCTTCTTGCTCCCTCAACTCTCACTTCTCGGATTGCTCAAGCAATGTTCAAACCTGATGGCACAAACGGTCTACCCTTCGATGAGGGCATTTGCTTGTACCTTCCCCTAGAAATGTGTGATTCATCGTCCTCTTCTGTTATGCGAGCTAACAGGAATCAAACAAACCCTCCTCAATCACTTCCACCTCATCGTCATCCTCACCATCGCCCCCATCATCTTTTTCACCACCAAAAGCCCCAAATGGCATGACATCGATGTTGACCATGTTCTCATTCATCAAATTCATACAATAGTAAGGAACTCATGTTTTGTTCTAACTATGCTACATCGAGAGATATACCACAATTTCATACCTTGCGGGCATTTCCCCGAACGCTTGGCCGACGGTGAAGGGCGTCAGAGAGGGAACCATGGGAGAAGTTGGAGGCAAGGCTCTTTGCTTAGCCGCAGACCTCTTATTGCCCGGCAGCATGGCCATGCATGTCGTCGCTTTAGGTCGGGTGCTCGAGGCCGCCGTGGCAGCGCCTTTGCCTCACAGGACAACGTGGTTGCCCATGCCGGAGGCTGTCAATGGTGTGCCCGCTGAAGGGTGGGAAGAATCGAGCTCGTGGCGGGGGCGATGGCAGTCAATTGAGACCTCACTTCTTGCTCGACGAAAGGAGGGACCTCTGAAGTGCCCATGGCATGGTGGGAGCATGCAGAGGCGTGTGCGGGCAGAAGATGGAGAGGGATATCAGCAGGCAGCGCAACCAGCGGCGGAGGGGAGTGCGAAAGCGGAACGCTAAAATGTTCCTTTTGCCAAAGCCCACGCATGATATAGGGTACCGATGGGTCGGCAGCGAAACTTATGAATCTATAGGTTGGGTCATCATGTTCGATTTTTTCGAAATGAGAGCATAGCCCCAGCCTCTGCATCATAGAAATGCACATAGCTATTTATTTATTAAAAGTTTGTATCCAATTAGTGTTACAATCATGGATCGCACAATATGGCTACATGAATCAGCCACCAAAAAAAGCACTGGCACAATCTAGTAATCAATGCATCAGTGAGTCAACTAGAATGAAGCCAACCACCCTAGCTTAAGATAGCCTGAACGACCACCATTAACCGAGTGCACCCAATATCCAAAGGTTGTCGCTGCTCTATAGGTAGGAGGAATGACCACATGTGGATTGATGAAGCCGCCCTGTGAATAATCTGCAAAAAATTGGTTTTTTCTGTTAAAGACCACATCATTTTGACAATTCCAAATTGCCCAAATCACAGCGCAAACTCCCACATGGTTTCAAGCTTTTACAGTTTTATATATTCCATTAAACCAGTTTCCAAATAAATTTGTAATGCTAATTGGAGGTGGGATATTAAAAGTAAAGTGAATCACCCTCCAAACTTGTCGAGGAAGTTGGCAATGAATCAACACGTGATCTATATTCTCCTGAGCCCCACAAAATACATATTTCGTACAACCAATCCATCTCCTCTTAACAAGATTATCCATAGTTAGAAAATCACTTTTTTATGAAGAAATCATATAAAAAACTTAATCTTTAGTGGTACTTTGATTCGCCAAATGTATTTATGTAAATAGGCCGTATGCCCATTCATGAAATCTAAATAAAGAGATTTTACAGTGAACAACCCATTCGCATTTAGACCCCACTTAAACTATCCGTCTCATCACTCAGGCGCACCTCCATTAGTCTTTGAACCAACTCGATCCAACAGGTCTACTTATTTCCAATTAGAGACCTGTTAAAAACCTTATGCTTAAAAGAACCTAATTTAGCACATCAGCAAAAACTACAATTTTGGTTCTGACAATGCTATATAAATCTGGATATTGAGAGGCTAATGAAGAAGAACCAAGCCAGACATCCTCCCAGAAACAATTTATCGTTCCATCTCCTTTTATAAAAGATCCTCGTTTAAAGAATTCATCCTTAACTCCCATGAGTCCCTTCCAAACGGGAGAATCAGTGAGCTTTTCTTGAACTTGAGAAAGCGTTTTGCCATGGAGAGATACTTATTGCAAAGCAATTCTTGCCGAACTCCTTCCTCTGAAAGGAGTTTGAATAACCATTTAAAAAGCAAGCATCTATTTTTTATATCGAGTACCTCTATTCCAAGACCCCCTTGGTCTTTAGGTCGGCAAATAATATTCTACTTTGTAAGTCTATATTTCTTCTTGAGATCATCACTTTGCCAAAAAAAAAGCGAGACCAATAAAAGTCTAACCTCTTCCGAACACCCTTTGGTATCTAAAAAAAGGATAGAAGAAACATATGAAGACTAGATAGAACTGAATTAATAAGGACTAGACGATCTCCATATGAGAGCATCTTACCTATCCAGGAGGCAAGCTTGCGCTCAAACCTGTCCTCAATAGGTTTCCATTCCTTAATCAGCAATTTCCTATAATGAATAGGAATACCTGATGCTTGCGGTACGGTTAATGTGAATCATCGTCCAGTTGGGAACCCCAAGAGGAAGGTATGATGAATATAGCAGCAAGGTTTTCCCTCAGTAAGAAACCAAGGTTTATCGATCCGAAGGGGAACAAGCCAAACGACTGAAGGTGATGCTTGCTAGTCTAGTGACACTCCAACAAGGGCGTCGTTAACGATCGATAACGAGTTAGCGCGTCTTCAACTAGTAGCAACGTGGAACCTGCACACAACACAACCAAATACTTTGCTCCCAACTTACGATGAGGTTGTCAATCTCACCGGTTTGCTTGAAACAAAGGAATGAGCGTATCGAGTGGAAAATAGTAATAGTATGCGAGTAAAGTAAACAGTGCGAGTAAAGTAAACAGGTGATAGCAATATAATGGAAATAGGACCGGGGTCCACAGTTCACTAGTGGTGTCTCTCCATAAGATAAAATAGCACATGCTGGGTAAACAAATTACATTTGGGCAATTGATAGAATAAAGACAACGTGCATGTTGAGAGGATCACTATGAGATTTACTCTGGGCATTACAACAAGATACATAGACCGCCATCCAACTGCATCTATGACTAATAATCAACTTGTGGCGAATCAATCTGAGAACTCCACAAGTATTAAGTTACGAACAACAGATAATTGCATTAAGCAAAGTGTGTAATGTAAACAAAGCATATGCCCTCGAGCATATGAATGTTGTTTTCCCCCAGTAGCAACAGCACATCTACAACCTTAGAGGTTTCTGTCACTCCCCCAGATTAAATAGAGGCATGAACCCACTATCGAGCATAAATACCCCCTCTTGGAGTCACTAGCAACTACTCGGCCAAGATAGCTACTAACAACGGAGAGCATGCAAGATCATAAACAACATAGAGATAACATAAGATAAAATTCAGTACTTCAACTCAATCATAACACCAATATTCATCGGATCCCAACAAACACAACATGTAGAATTACATAACGATGATCTCGACCATGTAAAGCAGCTCACGAGATCTAAATATGAAGCACATGGTGGAGAAGACAACCATCTAGCTACTGCTATGGACCCATAGTCCAAGGTAGACTACTCACTCATCACGCCAGAGGCAAGCATGGCGATGAAGAAGACCTCCGGTGGCGATTCCCCTCTCCGGTAGGGTGCCGGGAAGAGCTTCTGGACCCTCCTGATCTCGGGTCGACGACGGCGGCAGATCGCGATGTGTTTCTGGAAAAGTGATCCGGTGTTTAGGTTTTTCCCGTCGGGGGGTCTTTATAGGTGAAGGGGCAGCGTCAGAAGTGGACCAGGGGGCCCACACCACCAGGGGGCACGGGCCAGCCCTAGGCCGCGCCGCCCTGTGGTGTGGCCGCCCTCTGGCTCGACTCCGTCTCCTCTTCGGTCTTCTGGAAGCTCTGTGAAATATCTGGACGTCTGGCTTTTGTTTTGTCCAATTCTGAGAATATTTCCTGTGTAGCATTTCTGAAACACAAAAACAGTAGAAAACAGGCAACTGCACTATGGCATCTCGTTAATAGGTTAGTTTCGGAAAATGCATAAAAATGCCACGAAGTGTAACGAAACACTAAGCAAATGGTGTAAAAACAAGCATGGAGCATCAAAAATGATGGATACGTTTGAGACGTATCAGCATCCCCAAGCTTAACTCCTGCTCGTACTCGAGTAGGTAAGTGATAGCAAAAGAAATAATTTTTGAGGTGACATGCACCTACACAATCTTGATCATATATGTAAGCGTTGTGCGCTGGGATCAAAGAACTTAAAACATGGGCATGAAAGACATAATCTTGATAGAAGAAACTTAGCAACCATGTTATAACATGAAAATGAACACAAACAAAAGATCATGAAAATGAAACAATGAAAGTCAGATGTGTGTTCAAATCATAAGGAAAAACATACAAATGGTTTTCAGCTTGTCCTTCATGAGAGAGCAAAACATAAATGCATAGGACACCTTCAAGTTTAAGAGGGCGACTAGATACAAGTAATTTAAGAACAAGTGAAACAAACAATATGAATCAATCAATGAAAACTTTGGGACAATGCACATTATACTCAGAATAACAACTATGCTCTCTTAATGGTGCATAAAGATAGAAGGTGGAGACTCAACATAAATGTAAAAGAAAGGCCCTTCGCGGAGGGAAGCAGTGATTGCAAGTTTTATAAACCTTCAAAAATTATGGTACTTACCGGCTTTGAGCTCTCATTGCCCCCATCATAAGCATCTTGAATGGTTAAAGTTAATGCGAGAACACTTATGCTGCATATGCTTGATAAATCATAAGTTGAAAACCTCGTGTCCCGTGAATACGAATACCCAAACCTCATGCTACTCGACTTAGAGTCCCAAGTAAGCTCTTGTCATTGTAAATATATGTGTATCATCGAGAACCGCCAACGGGGTACCTCCGTGCCCGATGACATGGAACAAGCCCACATCAAAATGACAGGACAAACAGACAATGAACACCTCGGCATCTCTTTTATTTACCATTGGTATAGCTTTTTATTGCGAGATGTGTCGTCGAATGTTCACTATGGGCATGCTGTAAATTTCCACCATGAATTATGCATGGCTTAGATTAGCGGCCTAGGCGTTTCCCTAACACATATAAAAACTCCATGATCCCGCAAGATTCCCAACTTATTTCACATCGCGAGTATCCATAAACAAAAGATCACGATATCAACTCAAATGAAAGATAGTGCAATGTTGAAAGCTTGCCCCATGACGGCATGGCTGGGCTAATTCCCAACTTACAACTTGCAAGCATAACAACTCAACATAAGAGACCACAATGTCAAAATTTTAAAATGAGAAAAGTAAAGTGTGCCTTCCGGTTCGTGAGAGCTTTACTGACCAATTTTCGCATAACACCAAAAAGAGTTTAATTTGAAGGATAGATAAAAGCAAGTCAAATTTACTTTGGAATAACAAATTGCTAATAGGCATGTATGGTGGACACTTTGGAACAACTTGGTTTTTAGGAGTTGGATGCACGAGTAGAGCTCATACTCAGTACAAGGCGAGGGCTAGCAAAAGACTGGGAGCGACCAACTAAGAGAGCAATAATGGCCATAATCATGCAAAGCGACAAAGCGACATTAAAAGAATCATAAGAAGGCATCAAAAGTAAAAAAATAAATGATCATAGAGGCAATGGCGACTTTGTATGAGTCTAACATGTGTGAGCATGCGCCAAGTCAACCCAAATAAAGCATCAAGGAGAAAACCAAAATAATGCTTCCAAATAATTAAAACAACGCATGATTTTTTCAAAGGCTCATTAAGCAATCTCAGTTATTTGAGACAAGTCATGCTACAGCAAAATCACTAAACATACTATCAAAAAGACATCAAGCATGACATGCAAAAGCCTAGGCCGCAGTCTACACAAGCTCCTTCTTGTACCACTTTTTTGCATAAAGCTTTTTCTCTTTTCCAACACCATTCGTTCTTTTTATAACCAACTCTTTTGATGAAAACCAATATAGAACAGAGGCAAAAATACACCTTGATGAAAAGATATAACAAGATCTGAACACAAATCAAGGCGAAAATGAAAAGCTAAACGCAGTTCTAGAAAAAGAGAACACTCGTTGAAACGAATAGAGTGAAAAATGTAGTGTTCTTGGCAAATGAAAAACAAGGCAACTTCTCCAAAAGGAATTTGTTGGGGTCCAACCATTTATTGCAGCAAACAAAACTAAACTAAACTGAAAACTAAAACAACTGACGCTCCAAGAAAAACGCATGATGCATGAAGCAATAAAAATATAGCGTATTGAAATGTGACCTGATTTTTGCCGATGAAGAAGGGGTGCCTCGGGGGCATCCCCAAGCTATGACGCTTGTACTTCTTGGATATTTCTTGGGGTGACATGGGCATCCCCAAGCTTGAGTTTTTGTCCATTCTTCAACTCATCTCATCATTCTCTGATCCCTACACTTGAAAACTTCCTTCATACAAAACTAAACACAAATCTATTAACAACATTAGTGTAAGCATAACATAGAATCAACCCCTTTTTGCTTCAGTTTTCAACTCAAAACCACAACATATAAAGTATAAACTACTGTAGCAACTTCCCCAAAAGTTCTGTGATCAAAAGAACTAAAAAAGAAAGCGATAAAGCGGCAAACACAAATATTGGCAGAAATCTGTCAAAACAGAACAACTGACAAAGGTCGAATTTTTAGAGGGATTTCTGTTGCTCAAATCAAAAAGTGTTCAAAAAATGAAAGTTTGGATATAACCTGGGGCATATGCACAAGAAATCGCAGGTCCAAAAGATATACAGAGAATTTTCACGAATTTTTATGGTGCAGCACCGAAAACTGTTTCAGGACAGCAACATCCCCAAATCTTACCTCACTCAAATTAGAGGCTTCTCTTGGCACAAAAACGAAATAAAAATAATAAGGAGAGGTCATTACAGTAGTAATAACTTCCAAGACTCAAATAAAAGAAAAATAACTGAAAGTAAAAACATTGGGTTATCTCCCAAGAGTGCTTTTCTTTAACGCCTTTGAGCTAGACGCAGAAAATGTGAATCAAGTAATATCAAGTGATGATGCATCAAGCTCATAATTTGCTCTAAGAATAGAGTCAAAAACTAATTTCTTTCTCTTCCTAGAGAAGTGTTCCATACCTTTCTTGAGTGGGAATTGATATTTTATGGTGCATTCCCTCATATCAATGATGGCACCTACAGTTCGAAGAAAGGGTCTTTCCAAAATAATAGGACATGAAGCATTGCATTCAACATCCATGAGAAGAAAATCAAAGGGAACAAGGTTATTGTTAACCATAATAATAACATCATTAATTCTTCCCAAAGGTTTCTTCTTAGCAACATCATCAATAGGAACATCATAATAACACTTTTCAAGTGGTGGTAAATCAAGCATGTCATAAATCTTTCTAGGCATAATAGAAATACTAGCACCTAGATCACATAAAGCATGGCAATCAAAACCATTAACATGCATATCAATGATGGGTTCCCAACCATCTTCTAACTTCTTAGGAACAGAAGCTTTTTGCTCCAACTTTTCATCCCTAATTTTCATAAGAGCATTGGTAATATGCTTAGTAAAAGCAACATTTAAAGAACTAGCATTGGGAGTCAAAGCAAGCTTTTATAAGAACAAAATAACTTCAGATATATTACAGCCATCAACATCAAAATCATTAAAGGAAATAGAGCTATCATCTCCCACACTCCAAAAAATTTCAGCACTCTTTTGAGAAAAAGTTTTGGCAGTTTTAGGCTTTTTAACACAAGGAGTGGAAGTTTTCTCTACACCAATCAAAGTAAGAGGATTGCTAGCATTTGGAGCAACATCATTAGAGGTAGTAATGGTACATACCTCCATCTTTCTAGCCATCTCATCTTCTCTTTCCCACCTGGCATGCAATTCTGCTAGCATCCTAACATTTTCATCAATTCTAACTTGGATAGCATTAGCAGTGGCAAAAACATTGTTCTCTTTCACATCATTAGGCAACACTTTTAATTTTAGAAGTTCAACATCATGAGCAAGGCTATCAACTTTAGAAGCAAGAATATCAATTTTGCCTAACTTTTCCTCAATAGACTTGTTAAAAGCAGTTTGCTTACCGATGAAGTCCTTGAGCATTACCTCAAGCTCGGAGGGTGCGGCCCTAGTGTTGTTGGAGGAATTACCATAAGAGTTACCATAACCATTACCATTAGTAGAAGGATACGGCCTATAATTGTTACTAGCAAAATTGTTCCTATAAGCATTGTTGTTAAAATTATTATTTCTAATGAAGTTTACATCAACATGCTCTTCTTGAGCAACCAAAGAGGCTAAAGGAACATTATTGGGATCAACATGAGTCCTATCATTTGAAAGCATAAGCATAATAGCATCAATCTTATCACTCAAGGAAGAGGTTTCCTCAACAGAATTTACCTTCTTACCTTATGGAGCTCTCTCGGTGTGCCATTCAGAGTAATTTACCATCATATTGTCGAGAAGCTTTGTTGCGGCGCCCAAGGTAAGGGACATAAAAGTGCCTCCAGCAGCTGAATCAAGTAGGTTCCTTGAAGAAAAATTCAGTCATGCATAAAAAGTTTGAACAATCATCCAAGTAGTCAGTCCATGAGTGGGACAATTCTTTATCATAGATTTCATTCTTTCCCAAGCCTGAGCAACATGTTCATTATCAAACTGACTAAACTTCATAATATTGCTACATAAAGCTATGATCTTAGCAGGAGGATAGTATCTACCAATAAAAGCATCCTTACACTTAGCCCATGAATCAATACTATTTTTAGGAAAAGATAGCAACCAATCCTTAGCTTTTCCTCTCAAAGAAAAAGGAAACAACTTAAGCTTAATAATATCACTTTCAACATCCTTATATTTCTGCATCTCACATAGCTCAACAAAATTGTTGAGATGAGCTACAGCATCATCAGTACTAGCACCAGAAAATTGCTCTTTCATAACAAGGTTCAATAAAGCAGGCTTAATCTCATAAAAATTTGCAGCTGGAGCAGGTGGTGCAATAGGTGTGCAGATAAAATCACTATTATTAGTGCTAGTAAAATCACACAACTTGGTGTTCTCAGGAGTAGCCATTCTAGCAAAACTAAAAGCAGACAAGTAAAAACAACTATCAAGGATACTAATTTTTTTTGGGTTTTTGATAAAACGATGCAAGTAAAAATAAAGTAAAGCAAAACTTAAAACAAAGTAAAGGATATGCGTGCGAAACTCCCCTTGCAGAAGTCTTCTTTTTTCCTCCCCGACAACGGCGCCGGAAAATTCTTAATGCTTGCGGTACGGTTAATGTGAATCACCGTCCAGTTGGGAACCCCAAGAGGAAGGTATGATGAATATAGCAGCAAGGTTTTCCCTCAGTAAGAAACCAAGGTTTATCGATCCGAAGGGGAACAAGCCAAATGACTGAAGGTGATGCTTGCTAGTCTAGTGACACTCCAACAAGGGCGCCGTTAACAATCGATAACGAGTTAGCGCGTCTTCAACTAGTAGCAACGTGGAACATGCACACAACACAACCAAATACTTTGCTCCCAACTTACGATAAGGTTGTCAATCTCACCGGTTTGCTTGAAATAAAGGAATGAGCGTATCGAGTGGAAAATAGTAATAGTATGCGAGTAAAGTAAACAGTGCGAGTAAATTAAACAGGTGATAGCAATATAATGGAAATAGGACCGGGGTCCACAGTTCACTAGTGGTGTCTCTCCATAAGATAAAATAACACATGCTGGGTAAACAAATTACAGTTGGGCAATTGATAGAATAAAGACAACATGCATGTTGAGAGGATCACTATGAGATTTACTCTGGGCATTACAACAAGATACATAGACCGCCATCCAACTGCATCTATGACTAATAATCCACTTGTGGCGAATCAATCCGAGAACTCCACAAGTATTAAGTTGCGAACAACAGATAATTGCATTAAGCAAAGTGTGTAATGTAAACAAAGCATATGCCCTCGAGCATATGAATGTTGTTTTCCCCCTAGTAGCAACAACACATCTACAACCTTAGAGGTTTCTGTCACTCCCCCAGATTAAATAGAGGCATGAACCCACTATCGAGTATAAATACCCCCTCTTGGAGTCACTAGCAACTACTCGGCCAAGATAGCTACTAACAACGGAGAGCATGCAAGATCATAAATAACATAGAGATAACATAAGATAAAATTCAGTACTTTAACTCAATCATAACACCAATATTCATCGGATCCCAACAAACACAACATGTAGAATTACATAACGATGATCTCGATCATGTAAAGCAGCTCACGAGATCTAAACATGAAGCACATGGTGGAGAAGACAACCATCTAGCTACTGCTATGGACCCATAGTCCAAGGTAGACTACTCACTCATCGCGCCGGAGGCAAGCATGGCGATGAAGAAGACCTCCGGTGGCGATTCCCCTCTCCGGTAGGGTGCCGGGAAGAGCTTCTGGACCCTCCCGATCTCGGGTCGACGACGGCGGCGGATCGCGATGTGTTTCTGGAAAAGTGATCTGGTGTTTAGGTTTTTCCCATCGGGGGGTCTTTATAGGCGAAGGGGCAGCGTCAGAGGTGGACCAGGAGGCCCACACCACCAGGGGGCGCGGGCCAGCCCTAGGCCGCACCGCCCTGTGGTGTGGCCGCCCTCAGGCTCGGCTCCGTCTCCTCTTCGGTCTTCTGGAAGCTCCGTGAAATATCTGGACGTCTGGCTTTTGTTTCGTCCAATTCCGAGAATATTTCCTGTGTAGCATTTCTGAAACACAAAAACAGTAGAAAACAGGGAACTGCACTGTGGCATCTCGTTAATAGGTTAGTTCCAGAAAATGCATAAAAATGCCACGAAGTGTAACGAAACACTAAGCAAATGGTGTAAAAACAAGCATGGAGCATAAAAAATTATGGATACGTTTGAGACGTATCAATACCTAGGTATTTGAAAGGAGGAGACCCTATTTCGCAACCAAACAGAGCTCTATACTCATTCTCTACCTCTTTAGCCTACCAAAGCAGAAAATTTCCCTTTTGTGAAAGTTAATTTTCAACCCAGATAATTATTCAAACAAATATAAAATCAACTTCATGTTCACTACCTTTGCCAAATCATGCTCTAAAAAAAGTATAGTATCATCTGCATACTGCAAGATAGTTGAGGGACTAAACCCTCTACTTGACCGTCTTCCTTTGCCCTGGCAATAAGAATAGCCAACATATCTGCTACAATGTTGAATAAAATTGGAGATAACGGGTCTCCCTATCTCAGGCTTTTTAACGTTTGGAAATAGTGCCCAGTGTCATCATTTACTCTAATCCCTACACTTCCTCCTTGAATAAATCTAGCGATCCATTCACACAACTGAGGTGGGAAACCCTTCATACCTAAAGTTTGTTGAAGGAATGACCACTTGATCTTATCATAAGCCTTCTCGAAATCAATTTTACAGATTACCCCATACATTTTTTCCTGTGAATTTCATGGTTAGTTTCATGGAGAACCACTAGCCCTTCTAGGATGTTTCTTCCAGGAATGAAAGCTGATTGTGTAGGTTTAATTACCTTTTGAGCTATTTCAGTAGCACGATTAGTTCTAACTTTAATAAATTTTTTGAAACTAACATTTAGCAAGCAAATGGGTCTATATTATTTAATTCTACTCGCATCTTCCTTCTTAGACAAGAGGGTAATAATACCAAAGTTCAGCTTGAACAATGGTAATTCCCCATTATGCAACTGCACCAATATTGCCATCAAATTCACCTTAATAACATCCTAGAAAGTTTTATCAAATTCTGATTTTATTTAAAAGGTTGCCTTATTTTACCAATACCCCTTTAATTTATTTAAAAGGTTGCGTGATTTTACGGTGTCCGCTCTAGCCATGTTTTGTATCTAAAACTGCAAATGGACGGTTATTGTAAAGGCTGGCGGATACAAGAAGTCTGCTGGAGATGCTCTAGCTGTCCAACTTGAACATCCCAAAGGGCAAAACACACTTTCGAGTGGTTGTTGAAAGATCGCCTTTGATTGTAGTTCGAATGCATTGCGTACCCAAAGATGGACAAATGATTTTTGCAAACAAAAAAATGACAAGAGGATGGGCAAATGATGGCATATTTGGCACACAAAAAAGGAGTCCACCACAATCTCACTCTCATCGCCCCAAGAGAGGCGGGGCGCGGATACTCCTGTTATGCAATGATTTCACCATTAGACTAGGAACGCCGAGTAGACGCAAAAGCCAAAACGGCCCTGCTGCCATCTCTGAACCGCACAACGCATGATGGCTTTTCCATGCCATTCTGCATCAGCCCAGGCTTTCCAAATACTTAATACGTTCCCCCTCTCTGACCGATCCACTAGTTCTTACCTATCCCTCGCAAAAAGGTCATCTTTTGCCAGCTTAAGCTTTAAAGATCATCACTGCATGCATAACAGTGCTGACGAGCTGCAGGATCCTGATGTATCAATGACACTCCCACCAATCCGTATAGATTATTATGTACTACTACTGGTACTATTTAATCTATTGTTCTCATCAGCTCACCAATCGACGCAGAGTTTCACTATGCAACTTGTGGGTATAATAATGGCTTAAGCCATTGGTTCTTGTTTAGTGAGTGCGTGCATCAGAGTCGGACAGACAGTCTATGCACAGTACTAGCTAGTCTTTCTGCAGAACTTGCTTCGTTGGCATGACTAGTTCAAAGGAATTTCATTAAAAAATTAATGATTCTATTAGTTAGGAATTTTTCAGGTGTTCTTGTTGGGATTAGTAGGATTTCAATCTACATGTGGTTTGGTAACATATACTATTTTTTTTTCCAAAGACTGTGTGTGTGTCCTCGAAACAAATGGAAAATTTCTAGGACCTATGAACCACACATGTATTACAAATTATTGTCTTTTCAATCCCAATAGGATTCATGTCATGTCATGCCATTTAATTTCTACGTTTTTCATATTCCTGTATTCTGGACATAATGCGAACCAAACTAGCCCCACAGGATTTCCTACCAAAGTTTATCACATTGCAATGTATGATCCATGAACTAATGTTTTCATTTAGTTGTATTTCAAGACCTTTCTACAAGCAATGCTTGAAGATCATATGGTGGATTCAAGATTTAAAGAACAAGAAGGTGAAAGAAAATGAAGTTTTTGTATGGACTCAAATGTTGTCTTGCTCAAGATCTTTAGAAGATGATTAAGTGAGAATAAGTCATGATGTGGCTCTAAGTCGTGGTCATGGTGCATGAGAAGATCAAGTGATGACTAGGGTGCTGTTCAAGGTGCAATTCGAAGAATGGTTGTGAGAGAGTTGACCCTATTGTTTGGGATATACAAAATATGTATACCCACGACATGGAGATGTTCTAGCAAGACAGGTAGACCTATTGGTGATATCGCTGGCTGGCATACCGTGCGGCCCGGCTTGCCAATGTCTATGACAACACTCGTCTGACGTAAGAAGGCCCAGGACGAAGACTATGTGAAGCTATACCTGGGCATTATTTCAGGCCAGGCCGGGCCGAGAGAAAGCCCGACTCAATTTTTCGCTGCCCAGGCCCGGCCCGGCTGTCAGGCCGCATTTTCTTGCCCATGCCCAGCCCGTCGGGCTAGAAATTCGTCGGGCCGTCGGGCCGGGCCTTCAGTAAATTCCTGTTTTTCCCATCCTAGGCCCGGCCCGACATGTCAATCGGGCCTGAAAATCCTGCCCAAGCCCGGCCCAATAGCATGTTTTGGCCCAACGGGCCGGGCCATTTTCGGGCCGGGCTGCCCATGCCTAGCTATATGTGAAGCCCTCGAGCGCACTGCCTTGACGTACAATACACGACCCATAGTGGATTAGTCTAAGTCTTTGTAGCTTAGTCATTTGCGAACCTCCCTGTACTAGGACTTCGGTATACGGGCTGCCTTAGGGCTAACATACTCCCAATACCTTGGGTCCGATATGTATATATGTTTTTTGCATTATAATGAATTATAACAGGACATAGGGCTCCTCCGCCGTGGGGACCTGCTGGGTAACTCTGGTGCAACCCCGCTCCAGAATCATGGCTGCCTTACGTCCTCCCTCTCCCCTCACCGTGTTCACCCCCATATGGCTTCCCGGTGGCAACACTACGGTGCCTATGGATGCATGTCTCTTGAAGAACAAAACTATGTGATCATTCATGTTTACCTTTAAGACATCATCATAATAATGAATAGAGAATAAAAGATACGAGGTTGATCAAGATAAAGTGCAAAAATTAGATTCAAGTTGATCAACACAGAAGCGTAGATGATGTACCAAGTAGGATCAAGTGATCTCGTGGTAACGTAAGAAATTGTAAGTTGAGAATGTGTTTGTTGCTTCTATATGGGGTTTGGTATCGTTCCACGAACTTGCACCAAAAGGAGGATTCCATATAGATTATCGGAGGATGACATCAAGTGGTGATCGTCGGCAATGTTAACAAGTGTAATTTCAAGATGAATATCTTGAAGAGATCATATGTTTAAAGACTTTCATCCATTTGGAGGTAATGTACATGCACTATTAGAATTCCTAATATTAGAGAGAGTGCTCGGAGTCAATTATAGCCTAAAATACGAACCGGCTCCAAATGACGCCACCTCAGTTGGTTTTTTATAACAACCACTTCCAAAGATGACTCTAATACTAATATTTTGGAGTCAGATTAAAATTAAAAGTGTTTCTATTAATACTTGATTCGGTCCAAGAACATACCATCTTCAATAAATATAATATTTCAGTCGGTCCAAACTATAGACCGCTTGTAGTAATGTGATTGGTGGTGCTAAAATACAAATAGCATGATTAATTATTAATTTTGAGAATTTTGAAAAATAGATAGAGTTCCTGGTCCACGTGAACCCGGTGTTGGCGCCAAGCTAGTTGTTAATAGGATTTTTTTTTGTTTACTTACTATTTTGTCATAGACTTAAGCATAACCTAGTTGTGGGGAGAGGATGATTCCTTCCTACCCACCTGACTCCGACCACTCCTTATATTTTTGCTGACAGAATTCTAAATGATATAAAAATATAGAATGATCCATACGGTTTCCTGCACCCGTTGAAGTCGCGCCTGCCACTAACCTCCAATGTTGCCTAGACCACGCTTTGGAAGAGACGTTGATCTGAAAGACCGACAAGCACAAGTTGCCATCAACTCTAAGGTGACGCAGTGAAGGTCGCCGCCGGTGTGGTAGTAAAGCTTAGGGAGATTTATTCACCAGACACCGCTCCCACCACCCAACGACGCACCATATTAGACAAACCCTAGCTACTATGCTAGAACCGAGGAACAGGTTCCTCTCTCTCCTGCCGCCGGAGCGACAAGCGGCGGGAGAGGGGACCAACGTCCTCGCAAGCGGAGATGGGGGAGGCTGCTGCCCTTGTCGCCTGCAAGACAAGGAAGGAGCGGAAACGGATTTTTTTTTTTTGGAGGGAAATGGAGCAGAAATGGTTCGTTCTACTACGTCAGCGTGATCTCGTGGAGTGCTCTTTGATTAGTTGGTTTGTTGTTGATGCTGAAGGGGATGTTAACGAACCACCTTTTTCCGTCGGTAGCATCCTAGTTGATCAACAAGAGGCACACCTCGTGTAGTTCTGAATAGAAGCTGTACTACGTGGCATTGGACTGGAAACATAAGATGGGAGAGGGTCCCTGAAGCTGAAAGAGCGAAGGGGATGGCAAAATGGTGCCCGAGGTTCGACGTGTAAGCTTTAAGGCGGGGCCTTCACCGCTCCACGCTTCTCCACCCATGGTCACCGCGCTCCACAACAGCACCGTGACAGAGACGGCTTTTTGAACTGGCGTGAGAGCGAAGGTTCAAGACAAAGGAAAAACGACCACATCCCAGGTGGTTTCATTTCCTAAACATAGGTCATCATCAAATGGGTGTCAACATCGATATCATGAGTATTTGGTCTGCTCGGGAATCTAGAGTAGCTACTCACCGCATTACACTTGTGTTAGGATGACAATTTTATCTATGCATAATACGGGTTTCCGCAGGTCCCGTATATGTATGAGTAGGATATGAGAATACTTTTATATTTATGGAAGGACGACACATTATTATATCCATAATTAATACCTATATCTTACCCGTTAAGTAATGGGCACGGCTTGGATATAACCTTGTACCATGGATATACCTATGTCGTAGCTATTTATACCGACATATTGACGTGTGACTCATATACCTTTGTTGAGTATTGACTTATGTTATGAGTATGAGATTGTGGTTTGTAAATTTTAATAATTATCATGTACTCCTATACCT
Source organism: Dactylis glomerata (assembly GCA_007115705.1). NCBI lineage: Eukaryota > Viridiplantae > Streptophyta > Magnoliopsida > Poales > Poaceae > Dactylis > Dactylis glomerata. The sequence continues at coordinate 87,490 of QXEO01001081.1, read as the reverse complement.
GTCATTGAGTTGAGATAATTGATTTTTTTTGTCAAATACGCTATCGATGAATGTTAAATAGTGAATATCTTGTGTAGTATTTTATCTATCCGTTGGATACCCATCGGGTACGATCTGGCTAAAGTTTCCTACACATAGGTATGTCTATGGCGTACAAATTTGTATCCACCTACTATATAGACATGGGTATGATATTGCTCTACCTATTTATGCTCTACCCATTGTCAACCTTACACTTGCAGTTCTTTTCTTTTTTATGTATGCTTTTGTGAAACTTTATCTTATTATCTCTTTCGTATTCATAGTGGATTATGCTCATTTTTATAAGGGATGTTGATTCATGACTGAAAATAACAATGTTAGACCAATTGATTTTTCGACGCATCGGTATGAAGCTGATGAATTCTCTAAAAACAATATTAATCTCAACATCTAATCAAGCCATAATAAACCGGGATCCCACCACCACCTCGTCCAGTTCGGTTAGAGATTTAATTCATTGGAGATTTTTATTTGAATTTTGGCCTCAAAATAAAAGATCCAAATAAACTAGAAATGGGATACTGATGGAATCCCCCCATGACACCTTAATGATAATGTATATACATCCAAATTTACTATCCCTACAACACATAGATTCCTTCATAGACAGACCTACTGCTAACGGATCCGACTATTGAAGGCTAGATTACAATTTTCACCTTGAAATCAAGTATAACATACTAAGATCAAGGCTAGAGTTTTCGCCCAGTAGCTTGGGACCGGGTACTCGAATAGGCACCACCAAATCAAATTCATGATGTGTTGCTTCCTCAATTTGAGGTTAAAGCGGTGATACCTTCTAGCCTTGACAAGTGATGGCAACAAAATTATACATGTTTATGAACTCACTGGGACTTCAAGCGCAGCGTAATGCACCAAACACACATAATTTTCCCCCATAAGGGTGACTTGAGGATTTGTTTTAACAACATGCAACAAGGAAATAATAGTTGTACGTCGGCGACTTCACCGAGGTGTTTGTAAGTACACACATATTGTGTGAGAAATACAAACTTGATCCAATAGAGAAGTAAACTAATGCAAAGTATTTATATTTTTGGATATAAATACAACTTAAAATAAAAGAGCATGCAAAGCAAAGTAAAAAAAAATGCTTTCTTATGGTTTAGAATGAATGGATCATGGTTCACTTGACCTCTCTCTCAAATCATGGTGGAACGAATATATCTTCACCCAAAAGTTAAAAGAGTGCAAACAAACATGTAGTGATTAATAATAAGCCAAACATAGATATGACGCAACACATCTCCCTAATACTAAAATAGCAAGGGAAAACTCCACAAGTTAAAAAAATCAACAAAGTATTGCATTAAGAACTTTAACATAAATTCGAACAATACTATACTACCTTGAGCAAACAAGGTTGCCTTTTTTTGTCACAAGATGAATAATATCATAAGCATTCATTGATCTCTAGTAAGGTAGTCAATGGAAAGTGAAAAACCTTAGCTGCATATGGATTTGTTATCATTATCCATGCCACTGCCAGATTAATCCATCTAACACACACATCACTTTCTCGGGTTCTTGCATATAAGTTTGATCACAACAAATCATACTTGAACAGGATAAAATATGTATATATTAATACATCAAACACATACTAAAATTTGTATCTCATCAATCATCTTAATAACAGAAAGACAACCATAGTGGTAATAAAATTATGACAACAATCATGTAAAGGCAGCTCATGTGGCTCTAAATAGTGCAGTACACAGAGAGAGAAGATACAAGTTACTCCAAAAAAAACCCATAATTCAAGGCATGGACTAATCCATCTTCATCATGGAGGTGAAGGAGTTGGTGGTGGAGGAACAACCATGGTCGTCTTCGGCGACAATCCTCCCTCCAATATTTGCATGTATTTTCTCTGTTTTTGTGTTTCACTATTTACAGCCACCTCTTGATCTCGTCGAAGAGGTCATATATATAGATAATTTTAGTCAAAAACTGGATGAAGTTTGACGTGAAATTAACAGCAGTGGTGGGCCAATGGCAATGACTCGCTTCTTGGCCATGCAGTGGGCCCTCCTAGCCAACCTAGCTGGCTCCTCATGGTCTTCTTTTCATAATGCTTTATTTCTCAAAAAAATGACTCTATAAAAAGTTGAGATCTTTTAACATCCAAAAGGTTCTTGAAACTAAAAAATACACCAAACAGGTTTTCTATTATGGGGAATTAGATATGAAATAAAGGCTTTGTGGAAAACTGTCAAAATCTATTTAAAACATGTTTGGAAACTTCTTCTAGTGACGTTGGACTCTTGTATGTCGAACGAAAATTTCTTGCGAATTGATTTTCTAGTTCACCCTAACTTCCGATGGAATCATTGGGTAAAGTGCTTAATCAAGACCGTGCTACGCCGGTGAGGTGTAATTGCAAACTTTGCATCACCGTTGCTCTTATTTCTCCGAGTATTTGTACTGTCTAAAGGTAGTCTGATAACCATAGTTTAGGATCTTGCGACCCATCGTACTTTTGCTGATCGTGCGGCAGTTTAAATCCTTTGGGTACTCGCGTTCTATGAACCCTTCGGGTAAAGCATAGCGTGCCCATCTCTTTTTTGTCATCCTCCTAATTTTTTTCCTTCCATGCATAGCGTGCGTTGTTCATCCTTGTTTGTGCTATGATATTCCTTGCATCCTCTCTTCGTTCCCTGCGCTTTTTGTCGCCTGATGAGTCACTTGTTTGGCTTTGTGAGGATTGGTACTTTATGCTTTTCTTTCCCTTATCCTCGTAATGTGTCGTCTTCTTCTCTGGGGAATGTTTCCTTAGCCTGTCTTCTACTAACCCAAGACTTTTTATTGCGGCTTGATGCATGTGCTCCCGTGGATCTCCGGGTTCTGGTTGTGTAGTTACTAGATATGCTTGTGCTGCTACTAGTGCTGATTCTGGTGTTTCTTGTGCAAAATCCTCCTCTTCGTCCGATGGCTGCGCGCTTGCGCTTCTCGCATGGTTCTCTTCCCTTGATCGCTCTATTTTCCTTCTATTATGCTTTGGCTCTTGATGTTTTTCCCCGCTGGAGTCTGATGCTTCGCTGTATTCGTCTCAGTATGCTCCACTTGATACACTATTGTTTTCCTGACTTTTTCTGAACTCGTCTTTTTCCTCCCGCAACTTCTTTTTGTGTTGATGTAGGGCATACTGATACCCCATCAGAACTTCTCTCCTTGAGTTGGCGGGTACTTCCGTACCATGATTGATAGCTGACATGATAATTCTCCACTCCCCGGTGGAGACGTGAATTTTCTCTTTCTCCTTTTTGCTGTTGCTCCTTGATTTGTCGACTTGCGCGTGGGTTGCTGCATTGTCTGCATGGTCGTTTTTCTTCTGCTGCTTCGGTGATGATGACGCACAATTGGTGTATGTTGCTGGAGACACCGCCGCTTCGGGTGATGAAGTCCTTTTGACTAGTGTATGATTGATCCATTGTTCCTCCTATGTCGAGATTTTCCATGGTTTTGTCGAGTTCTTCAATTTTTTCTCCTGTATTTTCTGCTGTTGTGAAGCTGGCCGGCGAGTTTACCTCGCTGGAAAAGCCCACCGATGATCCAGTCATTGCGATTGTCTTGGTTTCGCTTGCCGACGGATCTAGTTTCGCTGGATCCGAAAGGCGAGTTGAACCCGAAGGTCCGATGCGAAAGTTCAGGCTTCCGATCGTCAGATTCATCTCCTGGTTTCCGTCGACTTCTGCATTATAGTTGGCTAAAAGCAAAAAAAGTCATCGAATTCATGATTCCAACACCCCTGCTCCCCACGGTCGGCGCCAATTGACGAGGGTTAACTCGACAAATGTCCAAGATGAAGGACTTAAGATCGGGGGAATAGGGTGTCGGATGAACTCGAAGGTAAAGATCAGTCAAACAAGACGTGTATCAAAAATAAACGTAGTGGTAAACTTGGCTTACTCTCAATCTGTCACTAACCGGCCTCTCCTGACCCCTATATATAGATGGCCAGGTCTCAAAGAACCGGTCGAGTTCAATACATATTACAATGTCCGTATATGATACTAACTCGTATTTCGACTACGACTATTCTAGACCTAACTTAACGGGTCTCAGAAATACACAAGTAACGGGTTCTATTAGCTATACCCTTGTCATCGATACTGTAACTATACCGAGTAAAGTTCCCATGTGTGCTTGTAGTAGCTTGGCAGAGCTAACTCCTCTGCTCTGAATCCGTAATAATACGCCATAATAGTGAGATGACAAATGTAGCGGCGTCCAATCCATCCATGTGGATCCCCCTAAATAGCAATAACCATCCCCTGTGGACAGGGGCGGCGCCAGGTGTATTCCTGGTATGCAAGTGAATACCCATGATTTTTGCAAAACAATGTTCATTATAGCAAAACAGTGAAAATTTTGGTAAAAACAGTGATGATTTTAACAAAATGAATACCTATGAATACCCTCTAATGAATTCCTAGAGCCGCCACCGGCTGTGGACACCTTAATCTTAAATAGGGTTTTGAATTTGGGAGGCTCCAAACAACTTAATAACACCACAACCACAGCACAGCACAGCTCTCCTCTTCTCTGCTAAACAAGTGAGTCGGAGTATAGTCACTTTTCACCTTTGGTACAGTACGGCCTGGGAGGGAGAGTCGAGTGGGCATATATTTCTTTCTTTATCCACGTCGTCTGGTGGGTACTTGGAAAGCTGGAAACCACGTCCATTCACCCCTCTCGCTCTCTGTCGCTGCCTTTGCTGTCCGTCCTTGGCCCTGCGTCAATTGACATGACCTAAAGGCGAAAAATACCGACGCAATGCTGCCGGGACAGCCAGTCCAAGATGGAGAAAAGGTGTGTGTGTGTGTGTCCCACTCCCACGGCCGGCATCATCGTATACCTCCCTCAAGTGCTACGAGCCACATGTACATAAATATACTACTAGCTGCTCGTACCAGTGTACAGCGCCGACTTTTAAAGGCCAGAGATAGAGTATACAAATATATAGTATATATACAACTCCAGACTTAATACTGCTACTGCCTGCGATGTACGGATGCTGGGAGGAAAACAATAATAAATAAGAATAGAAACTGTGCTCCATCTGCTGTCCTGTCTTGCCTTTTACCCTTGCCTGCTGGCTTTACTTTTATTTTACTCACAAAAGATATATATATACCACTTGTCACCACCACCGCACTTTTTTTTCTCTCTAGCAGGTAATGCATCCTGCCTGGTTTTCCACTCATTACTTACCACGTTCGTAGAGCATTTTTGACGGACGCGTTCTGTTACTGGAGCTTCAGCTGCGCGGTCGCGACATCGATGGTACTGACGCTTATGCAACAGCGGTGGCGACAGGGGCGAAGCCAGAAAAATTGGACACTGGGGTCAAAGAAACTAGTGACACTAGTTTACAATAATTTTAAATGGTGTTATTTTTGCACATGCGCTATAGCTATAGGGCTTTGAGTCTTCGGCGTCGGTGTCAATTGACATCGGTGAGTACACTGTAGCTCCGCCCCTAGGTGGCGGCGTGAGAACTCGGCCTCCTCTTGAGATGTAATCTCGGGGAAGTTGAGCCATTCGCCTACAACGCCGTCGCCCCCTCCTCGGGACTGTTGAAAGTCCTGAGCCACATGCGCTCTCCTTTGGTGGTGAGTCCGCCGCCCAGGTATTGTACGGGCGCTAACGAACGCCACGTAACCCGGTGGAGCCAAGCGGCTGGCAGTTAGTTTCACCGTGGCGGCACGGCTAAAGCGCAGGCGACAGGCGCATGGTGAGAGGGGAAGGTGAAATTTCACTGTGACAGTTAGGTGGCCTCTAGACCGCGTCACAACCAACGCCGCACACAGAACGACGACCGAAACCGAGGTCGCCCGGACCAACGCACCACTACTCATGCACCTACGAGGGGGCGCAAAGCGAGCAAATGGCAGGGTCTAGCCGAACTAGGAGAGTCGACAGCGAAGCGCCACCGCTGGCCGGTCCGACAAGCGGACCTAGGGTTTCCCCTGGCATAAACGGGAGGAGCGTCTCGACCCAAGATCACGCATCTAGGAAGGAAGTGGCACCCGCAGGTGTCACAATAGTCCGCAACGGCAGAGCCGAGCAGGGTTTTCACCTGGGCAGAGCAGCGCACCCCGGCGAAACGGATACGAGCAAGGCAAGCATTCAGCAGCCGCAGCAGGTAGCTTGTCGATGAGGAGGAGCACGTCGACCACCACCGCGGACTACCCAGCGCATCAAGAAGAGACTGAGGTGGTCTCGCCAAAGCCTGTAGGTACCCTACAGTATCGAAGCCAAAGCTCCGGCCACCGTTGACCCTCGGGAAGATGGAGTGGGAGCGAGGGGCGAGCCCGCTTGGCCTGCGACGAACGGGGAGTAGAGCTGCGACACCGCGCCAGGAGGAGCCAGGTCGCCTCGGCCACGACCTTGTTCCAGATCGAGCCCAGACGGGCCCAGATCGGTCCGCGCCGTCGTGAGGGCACCAAGTGCCGCCAGCGCCGCAGTGGCTGCTCGGGCACCGCCGATAGTAGCGCCGCGCCAGGAGGAGAAGGGCGCCTCAGCCGCCGCCAAGGCACCACGCTCCTGCGTCGCAGCCCATCGCCGCCAACTCGCCAGCACTGCCGCCTCACCAACTTCCCCGCAGGGCCGCCTTCGGTCGCCGGCGCAACAGCCCGTCTCCTTGACCGCCGCGGGAGGCCGAGAGGCACTAGGACCCGCCCGCCCCTTCACCGGTGTCGACCGGCTTAGCCGGCAGCGACCTTGGAGGGCGACGAGAGGAGGGGAGGTGGGGGAGGGGGCCGGCGGCGGGGGTGATTAGGGTTCTGCCCCCTACGTCGCCTAGGAGGAGGCGACGCTGTTTAAGATGCTTAAAGTACTGCTAGTTAGCAGGAGTAATTCCCCGTCCTTGCAAACAAGCAGAGGTCAAGGTTCCAGCATGGCTTGGAATTGAATCCATTTATTTACATGGTGGATTACATCTTGGTTAATTGTAGGTGAGCTGGGTGAGTAAGTGAGTTGCATGCACGCACTAGCTGTTGCTGCCGCCGCTGGTACTAGGCCACGCGACTACATGCTGCATAGTGGTCAGTAATCAAGGATGGATAGCTAATTAACTGCTGCGCTCGCTGCCACCGCACTAGCGCCGGTCCGACGAGGTGCGGTGCGGTGGCGAGCGTACTCCGGCCGGTCTTGCTGCCCTGTAAAATTACTTACTACAGAGAATGCGACGGCTGCCAACTTAGGCAGAAGCAGTGGCATGTGCAGCCAAGGAAAAAGAGACCTGACCATAAGGCCCAGCGGCCATGTGTGTTCCTTCTTCTACCGACGCCCGACGGAGGTATCAGACATCAACAGCCTGTGCAAACACAGGCTTTTCCACACTAATATTTGCCCCACCCACATATACTAGCCATGGACATGTACATTTTCATTCATATCGAGTAGGAGTAGATTTACATCGAGATTTTTGTTTTTACAACTCCCTCCGTTTCATATACTCTCTTAGTTGTCGTTTGTTAAGAGGTAGCACAACTCGATACTAAATCAGCGATAACTAATATGAAACAGAGAGAGAGAGTAGTTTAGCACGGAGAACATTGTGTCAAGGAAAAATGTCCTTTGCATCTGGCTCAGTTTTTCTTTTTCTCAAACCAACGCTCCTATAGAGATAGTTGTCTGGCTGGCTTAGCAGGACGACATTGACAGTTGAGAGAGGGAACCGATGAGAGAGGACAACAGTGGCTTTCATTGGAAAGAAGAAAAACGAACACGCATAGGTGGAGGGAGGGAACAAGCACCACAATGCGTATGACAATGTGTCATGCATGCGTGCTTGCTGAGACCAACACACTCGCCTCCCTGCGCTCCTCAGATGCCCATGCCCTGTTGACTCGAGTGCCCAACCTACAATTGCTGCTAGACGGAAGGACGACGTTTCACCCCCTGCACCCCGCGGTGAAAAACATCAGGGAAATTGGGTACAAGCCCCATATCCTGGTATGGTGTACTCATGTACCTCACATACACCTTCAACTCCTTTCACCCAAAAAATTTACTCTTGAATATAATAAAACTTCATGAGCTTACGGCATCAAAAATTCCTCCCGCCGTTCGCGTGAGGCGGCTAGGGAGGCCCCCCTAGAAAGTCGTAGACCTAGAAACTTTCGCAAGCCTGGGCAAACAAGGTTAAGCTGCAAAATTTTATATAAAATTGCTATAGAAAATCTTAAATCGTAAGCTTTCTGTCGTTTGGCGGCCACTCGGGCTTAGGGATGGCTAGGTCCACCTATGCTAGAAACCCTAAAAAAAACACCACCAAATCCACCCCCGACGGCCGCTGTCAACGTCGGCACCAGCGGTAGGGGCCATTTGTGGCCGTAGAAGGCGGCGGACGGGGATGGCGTGGCCCGTTGGGCTCCCATCGCACGGAGGCAACGACAGCAGGGCGATGTAGGTGGAGACCGGGCAGCGGGGCGGCGGGGCGGCGGCGCTGGACGTGTGTAGCGATCGCCACGCGTGTGAAGGATGGCGGTGGCGGTGTAGACCCTAGCGGCGGCGCTATTGCGTACGCTTGGGAGCGCGGCATCCTCCTGGTCCCGCTGTGGCTCGGGCATAATCTGGGCTAGATGGTTGGCCTGTTCGATCTGTTTGCCGAAAGAGCGTGGGGGTTGTTGGTCCGACCAAATAAAGAAGGCGTCCTAGGGTTCCATCTCGTGCCAAGATAAAGATATGTAGGTTACCCTTCCCCATTGATCTGGCTAGAGTGTCGTGTTCTGGAAGGCTCCGCCGGTGAACTCTATTGGGCGCATCATGCCTGGAGATCACTGGATCAGATTCGGTCATGCGCTCTCGTGGTTTTTATCTGACTGTTTGGTTTCAGAGAAAGCGTTGCGAAGCTTTGCTGGCTTTTATTATCATATGGAACGATGTCTCATTCCATGGTGAAGTTAGTTAGCGGAGAAGGTCACAGAGACCGAGGTCAAAGGACCGACAATGGTGGTTCGAGTCTTTGCGGTGATGTGGAATTGGATTGGTAATTCGTGACTTGTTGCAGCGGCACTGAAAGTGGTGGCGACATCACAAGAGAAGTCCAAAGTCCTAGATTCTCAAAACAGTGCACAAGCCGTCGTCATCGTCCGATCATAGATCTTAGGTTTCACCGTGGAGAAAGTCCACACTCTTAAAATAATGCCTCAACAAGGCCATTGCCAAACACACCAACTAAAGGTAGACCTTAGATTTTTACCCTCAAAGATAAGACTCTATACTTCTCTTGTGCGACCGCCCCCACGTGCCTATACCGCTGCTACGAGTCACGAATTACCAAACAATATCTCATTGCCTCAAAGACTCGATCTTACTAGTCCTCAGACCTTAGCCGTCGTTGCATTCTCCGCCTCTGACTTCACCATGGGTTGCGTCCGACATTCCTATGTTAGTGCCTATGGGACAAGGTCATCATGGGAGTGCTAGACGTTGTATTGGTCCAAGCCAAACAAATGAGCACTATAGGGCGCGATTGGGGCCGATTTCTTGCCTGACACCCTAGTAGCCCTTTTAGGGAGGCTCTCGGGAGGCCCGATGGAGATGCTCTTTGTTTTACTCCCTTCGTTCCAAATTAATTATCTCATGTTTGATCGAATTTGGTCTAAATAATTTGGAACTGAGAGAGCACATGTTTGGGATTCTGGTTTTTCCGTGGAAAACGGGTTTCACTCGAAAGCTTAAACTGCTAGTGGTTCAAAACTCGAAGCAAGTTGGGTCAAAGAGCTTAGATAGTGGTCGATGTGCCTAGCCTCTACAGTGCAAGGAAACAATCCTCTGGGCATGGTCCATGGTTGGTCCGGTTTTGCTGCTGGAATGAGGGGGGCGACGAATGGAAGAAGCGAAGTGGTGATAGATCCTGGATTGGTGGTGGCCTCACATACCAACACAAGATCAGTCGATCAGTGGGCAAGTCTAGTACTAGCACCCCCTCCCCTATCACTCATGCTTCCTATGGAGGGCCGGCTATTCAATTTTCAAGGGCAAGCCAGTAATAAATGGGGAGGGCTTTGTGGTCTAGCTAGACAGGGTTTTAGGAAGGCAGACAGATGAACCATACTGGCCGTAGTACCATCCTTGCTAAATAATCTCGCCGATGAATGGGTGAGTGAGTGACACTGAGCAGCAGTAGCTGCCACTGCTACTGTTTTTAGGTACAGAGGTACGCCGTGGCTGGATGGAAAGGGCTTGTATAGGAATTAGGACAGGCTAGACAAATGTACCATGGCGCTCACTGTTGCGACGTACGCCAGCGAGCGAGCATCGCTCCACATGACGGAAATCCCACTACCACCAGCACCTGCAGCTGGGTAAATTTGTATGCTGGACAAGACGGTTTTGGAGAGAACAGGTTCCATACACACTTGACAAGACGATTCGGACCAAGAAAAATGCCCTATTGGTTCCGTTCCGAGCTAGTACCGATAGAAAATTGGGGGGAAATACGGCGCACGTCCGCTCATGTTTTCTGCTTTCTGATGAGGCGTCTTCGTCCTCCTCCAGCTACAAGGAAGAGCTTCCTAGCCGGCGTTCATGGCGGCCAGCCTCCAGACAGAGGGAAACGAGCTCGTGAGATGAGAAGAATATAGCAGCAGTTCCGAGAGATTCAGAGTCAAACGCCGCAAGAATTTGGAGAAATAGTATACAAGTAGCCGTGCATGGAGATGCGAGATGTGGAGGGGAAAGTTACCAGTGGTCTGGACGTGGAGGGAGATAGGATTATATGATTTATCTATGCTTCAGATGGGGCCCAGGTTTACCTTATGTTGGGGCTGGTCGTGGTTCTTCTATACGGACACTGCAGCAAACATCACTAGCGATTCCACGGCGAGGGATTCTGCCTTTTGCTGCGTCGAATCGGTTCACCACTCCAATCATCACCTCTGTGTATATTACTCGCTCCATAATTATAAAGTGGAGCAGAAAGGGAAAAGAAAGACCCCATCTCCAATTAATGGAATTCAAAACCACATTCTTTGCCACCAGACTGGCTACATCTAGTAGTAGCTTCTGTACTCTACCTGTTAATAAAATGTCTGACATTCAGTTTCTACTATGAAAATAGTAATACATTCCTTCAAATAGAAATAAGACAATGGTGATACAATATTACAGAGAATATTTCATGTTTAATCAAGTGGGATGGATTCTTGTAATGAATACTGGTGAAAATTATATATTTGATTCTCCTACTTAAGCTTGTCCACTAATTATTTGTTGGTTAATCTTCAAATTTATCAGCGACAACCTGACAATGCAACCATATACTGATATCTTCTACCATACAGATGTAGCATCTTGGAGAAACTATGCATCCAACTGTATACCTGGTACTATATTTGCACACCAGATCAGAATAGTCAGCACACAATCTCCCCTACTCATCATTGCTAATTCTGGCTTTGATTTCTAAATAGTTCAGGATCAAACAGAACCAACATAGTACTATATATGACAGGGGTCATTTATTAATTAAGCACACTTGACAAGCAAATTAAGGGTGCATATCTCCATCTCATGCCCCTACCCCCTACCCAACCAAAACAAGAGGAGGGAGCAAGAACTAGCAACATGAGGGGCACAAGAAGAAAATAAGGAAGGACAAAAAAAGAATCTGACAATTCCTAGATCAAATTCTAAAGGATGCTAACATGGATCAAATGCACAAAGAAGCAAATTTTAAGCAAGGGAATGCTACACTCAAGAGGAGGAGGGATCCACATTGGCATTCTCAGTTAGCATGTCATCATCTCCTTCTGTGAGCAGCTCCACGTCCTTGTCATCGTCGTTTGAGAAGTCCCTCCTCTCGAGCTTCGAATTCGCCGCGATGAACACCAGCCGGTGCGCGCGGCCAATGCCGCTAGCGGAGCTCCCCGGCGCCGTGAGCCACCGCGTCATCGACGGCGTGCATTTGAACCCCTTTGCAGTTGCATGGAGGAAGATGAGCCTGACTGCCACTTTGCCAAGTGACTTGAACTCGCTCAGGCATGTCTCCCACACCAGCCGGCTGCTCTGCTTGTTGGCTATCTTCATCTTCCCCGTCAAAGGGTCAGGCTGCCGGACCTGCACTGCCTGCGCGTACAGCGGGTCAAGCCCCTCCGACCGCCATTTCATCAGCTCCATCAGAGCAAGGTGCGCCTCCTCCGGCGACACCAGTCTCGTGATCAGCCTGTCCACGTCTTTCTCCTGCTCCGGCGTCAAGTAGTTGAACGGTGGAAGGTACCTCCTGCCGGCGTCCTTGATCAGATACAGGGGGTCAAGTATGAATGCCGCCGACCACGCCGGGTGGTAGTTCTTCCTGAACCTCCTCTCGAGCACATTCATGGCAGTGGCCTCTTCGACGCTGAATTTTCGGCACCAGCCTCTGACCTTGCCGCGTAGGTCCTCCCAGAGGGGCAGGCATTGCCCGACGAGCGGCCTCTCTGCCTCCATCTCCTTGACCATGTCCGTGATCAGCTTCACGAGCGAATGAGACGCCTCGACCTCGGTCCAGAAGGCCACGTTCTGCACCATGGCGGCGATCTCCCTGGCCGAAGGATCGTCAATGCAGACGACCTTGTATGACTCCTCGAGTACCGCCAGCTGGAGCGGCCGCGCCGAGGTCAGGATGCTCTCGAGCATGGCGAATGGGGCGGCGGTGAATTCGCCGTCGTTGTACGGCGGGGCGGTGACGGGGAGGAGGAATGCGTGGCCGTGCTCCTGAACCTGGTGCTTGTGCAGCAGCGCGCGCACGGCGGGCGCGGTGTTGAAGTAGCCTGCGACCTTGGCGCAATTCGCCGCCGCGTTGTGGAAGAGCGGGAGCGAGCGCGCCAGGTCGTTCACTAGCCGGGACAGGCCGTGGACCTGGCAGGAGAGGTTCACCATCCAGTGGTGCTTGGTCTCGAGATCGCGCAGTGTCTTGGAGCCGAAGCGGTCGGCAACGATGCCCGCGCAATGCCGGATGTCGCCGGAGGATGCGGCGACGGAGGACGCCGCGTCGAGCAGCAGCTCCTCGGCGTAGTCGGAGGACGCCGACGCGGGCGCCGGCATGGGCACGGCGCGGTGGAAGACGGAGGTGTCGTTGGGGAGGTTGACGGAGAGGGTGATCACCTGCTCCCGCAGCCCGTCGGCGGAGAGCTGGAAGAAGCGCGCCTCGCGGAAGCGCGCGGCGGCGTCGGCGCGGGCCTGGGAGAATCGCGCGTCCAGGCGCGGGCCGGCGAGCTCGGCCCGGGATATCTCAGGCAATCCGACCTGGCGCAGGAAGCTCTTGAGCTTGGGGTGCTCCACCGCGGAGAGGGAGGTGCTGCCGGATGACTCGAGGAACCAGTCGGATAGCAGGGAGAGCGCCGCCTCGGCTTGCGGGCGCGGGAGCATCGCGCCCGGGGAGGCTGATGGCGACTTGAGGCGCTTGACGCTGTCCTCCAGCATGGCGAGCGGGCCGAGGTCGCCCCTGCCGCCGGAGAGCACCTGCCTGGGCGTGGGCATCCCCGGCGGGGTGGGCGGCGTCGGGGAGTAAGCGCTGGGGTCAGAGACCACTATATGGTGCTGGTGCGATGCCGCCGCCTCGGAGACGGCCGCGTAGGCCGCGGCGAGCGCGTGGCGTTTCCGGCCGCCGCCGCCGCCGGTGGAGTGGCGGCGGTGCGACGACGAGGAGGAGGACGGGGGGATGGATGAGATAGGCACGATCGAGGAGGCGGGGGAGGAGACGGCGACGAGCTGCAGCTGCTGATGCTGATTGTGATGCGGCGGGGGCGGCGGGGGCGGAGGCGGCGGCGCGCCCTGGGCGGCGGCGAAATTAGGGCAGGCCCCGCGCTTGAGGTGCTCGGTGGCGGTGCGGGAGGGGTTGGAGGCGGAGAAGGTGGCGGCGCAGAGGCCGCACCTGAGCCTGGCGGCCTTGGGTGGCGCCCCGGAGCCCGGCGGCGGCACGAGGACCGGCTCCAGGTGGCCCCAGTACCAGGCGCCCTTGCCCTTGACCGCCTTTGCGCGCACCTGCATCAGCGCCTCGTATCGCTTCCTGGCGGCGGCCTCCTCGGGCGCCATTGCCCCTGGGGCGCTGGCGTCTAGCACCGGCGGCGGCGCCGATCCGGACGGCTCCCCCTCCTCCGCCGACATGCCGTGACGCGTGGGTTCCCTTGGAGGTTTTCAGGGGGGTTTGCGGACGGACGTTTCGCTCTCCAACAATCGGCCCTTTTTTGTTGGGGGAGGATGACTGCTATTTTTACCCCCTTTTTTTCTGCCCCTTGCCAATTGTTATTGGCTCCTTCCCTTTCCTTCTCCCTCTCTAGTAGTAGTAGTAGTGTGTCTAGCTAGCTCTAGCCCCTGGACTGGGCTGGAGGGACTAGTGGCAGTATGTATATGAAGTGATGACCCTGAGCTGAGAAAGAAGTAGCTTCTCCAAACTCCAAACCCAAAACAAAACTCTCTCTCTAGTGCATCTTCAATCTCTCTCTATTTGTCTTGGATTCTTGAGCCCAACAATACTCTCCAAACATTGGGAGCTGGGAACATACATATAGAGAGAGAGAGGGAGGAGAAGAGAAGGACTGCTGCAAACACACAACAAAGCTAAACAAAGGACCCTCCTCTTTCTCTCTCCCCCCTCTAAACATAAGAAGACTTACCCTAAGGCTGGTACCAATGCATCACCCCACTATAGCCTCGCCACGTCAGCTTTTACCCCACTCTCACCCCACGGTGCCAGTGCACGGGCTATAGTGCGAGCTCTCACTTCTCTCTCATCCACATCAGCTTTTCTCTCTCCTCTCTTTTACAACATTCAAAATAATGCAAGAAAATTATTTTATTCATGACGAATCAGATCGCGCCACGTCTCGCTCCCGCCCCGCTCCCGCCCCGCTCCCGCCCCGCTCTCGCCCCGCTCTCGCTCCCGCCCCGCTCTCGCCCCGCCCCGCCAGCGCGTCGCCTCCCTATCGCCCGCTCTCGCCCCCCTCTCGCCTCCCCTCGCCCCGCCAGCGCGGGCGCCGGCCGGGCGGTATCGCCCGCTCCCGCCGGGCGACGGAGCCGGCGCCCGCCGCTGCCCTCTCGCCTCCCGCCGGGCGCTACCGCCCCCACTCCAGCCCGCGTTGGCACCAGCCTAACAACAACAACAACAACACACTGAGCACACTGTTTCCCTCACTAGCTATATGGAGGATGCAGCAGTCGGTACTGTACTACTGCAAGAAAAAAAATTGATTTTTGGGTGTATTTTTTTTGGCGGTCTTTGGTAGGGGTTGACTGGCTCGGCTGGGGACTGACTGCAAGAGGAATGCTGTGATATAATGCGACTGTGCGCTTTATGGTACAATGCCAATAATAATAAGAAAAGGTAAGGGGGATTGGTACGGGCGACTTGTGCTGTTGCCACTGTGGCCTGCGCTGCGTCGGCAATTATTGCGGTGGAACAGTTGGGAAAGGACCCACACTAGACCCTTCTCTTTTCACAGCCCAGAGATTGTTGTACACTTATGAACTCACTCACTCGTGTATTTCTATCTGCCTGTGTGTTTGCAAAGAATTTTCATTATTATTAGGTGTGAAATTTACTACATGCTCATGCTTAAAGGAGTACCTTTCCGGATGTACGGTAACTTTGGATCAAGAAAAACACCACCGAGAATAGAAATGTGAGGGAACTTGCTTCATCTCGAAGATTACCAGATACTGCGATACCAAAAGTTTTCTCTCTAGGCAACTTTTGCGATTAGACTTCCATACCAAGTATTCTTGATTTACATAAATCTTGTTTCGAAGGAACAAATCTATTTTCATTTTTTTATTATATAAGTGGCCATATTTGTACTTTTGTCATTGTCTCACATGCCTTTCTCAGAATTTGGTCATGGGAGGGGTGAATAACATGGTTTGAAGAATCCTTGGATGATTTCACACTAATACCCGTACAACTTCAGAGATTGTTTTTTTATTCTTAAGCAAAGCAACATCATGGGCTTGTTTATTTCAAAGAAACACAAGAGAGCAATGACATAGAGATATGAAATTTTCATATGATGGCGCTGTTAATCCGTTTTTGTTCGGAGAAACATAGCAGACAGAAAATACATAAAACATTCCTTTCATCCTAGTTTCAAAGGAAAATAGTGGGAACTTTACAATCCATTTGGACCTCCTTTAAAAAAAAAACTAAGGCACGGAGACTGAGGTTGAACCCTATAATGACATAATAAAATCATAAATACACTTTCTCATGCGGTATGATTCTGGTTTAACCATGTTTATCAGTATTCATGTATTTTCGGAATAAACACCTAAGTTTACAAAAAAAATCCCGTGTCTTCAATCCTATGTTTTGCAGACACATTCTTGTACTATCCCATGCTTTTCCATTCCCATGCTTTTTATTCCTGTGATTCAAATTTCTATGATTTGTCATTGATATAAAACACTCCTTATTTCCGAATCATAGAGGATTCAAGAGAACATGTCACCCAAATCCCGCAATTTTCATATTCAAAAATTCTAGAAACAAATAAGGAACTAACTTATTGTGGCATATCGTGGCTACTACTCGGACTAACTCCTAGTGGCCCCTAACTTGATGAGCAAAATTACTAGATGTACATAAGGATGATCAACTCAAACACAAAAGTTTAATATTAGTAATTAGTCTTATCAGTTGTGGAAAAAAGATTAGTTTATTTCGGTTAGCATATCTTCAAGTACTTGCATTATACTTGGCAAATGTAGCCGAGAATCTCCAATCACCTCGGTAATTAATTGGTGATAATGATAAGTTGGTAACACATAATTCTGCAATAATTTTATAACGGCAAAAAAATGTAATAACTTATGCTTTGTAATTGCTTTTCTTGGGGAAGTCATTTATTGAATATGACCACCATTATCTTTGTAATTATTTTGCTTCACTTGCAAAATAATTCAAAGTTCATGCTTCTTCATCAAGATGCACAATTGAGACAAATATAATGAAACAAAATAAATTACTGAAAAATATATATCTAGTGTAAAATTACTGAAAATATCTAGTGTGAAACTTTCATTATGTGCTCTTGATGCAACATCTGGACTACCCAAAATTCATGAAGACATGGCAATATTTGTGCAATATATGCATCTACCATCCAATAATTTTGGAACCTGCCATGAGAAGAAAAGAACAGATTCAACTATGAACAGTAGCAATTGAGAAAACATGTTGTGAATAGTAAGCTACGCTACTATTCATGAGTAAGGTATGTCATTTCCCTTTCTGATTGTAAATCCAGGTGGGCCTTGATAATTCTTTTTGTCGTAGAAGAATTTATCGTTGGTAACTCAAATAGATCTTGGGCTCACTGCATGTATTTTAATCTCCAAAATATAATTACTGAATTTGTTTAGGAAACAAAAACCACCGCGGTAGCTTTCTCGGTTACCTGTTGGTAACTCAGCATAGTGGCATCGTAAGACGTAAAGTATGATTGCACTGTATACCCTTTGAGCAAAGTATAGGAAAAACGGACACTGTCGCGTCTCAGGTCCTGTTTGAAGCTTGGCTGGGTCTTCTGTGCCACACAAGCCAGATGCCGCACTTTCTGGAACCGCTTACTGGAGATATCGATTCCCGAACATAAGCAGCACCGCACTTCACTAATCTGCTAATTGTATCTAAGTATACATCCATGTACTCCCTCTTTGCCATGCACACTAATGTCCATATATGTTTTTAATGGAACGTAAACTTTGACAAAGTTTATTTAGAAAAATATGTACATCTACAATACCAAATGTATACCATGAGAAAGTACACATCATGGTGAATCTAATAACACTAATGTTGTATGTTTAGATATTGATATTTTTTAAAGAATGATCAAATATTTCATTGTTTAGCTTTCAAAAAACTTATATGCTCTGCACTTTAGCAAGAAAGAATTATGTTCTTTGTATATGGATTACTCTTTGGAGTTGCACTAACTACATGCATGTATGTTCTTTGTATCTGGATTACACTCTTTAGTTAGTGGTGGTGAAGGTTTGGCAAAGTCTTTAAATTCCTCAACTAACAAGGTACTTTTCCTTGTATCTATCTACTACTAGTACTACTCCTCCTACAACTCTACTACTACTTCACCTGCCGCTTAGACGGTACTAACTGTGCAATAATTGCCCGGCCAGTCACATTACCGAATAATGTAATCACACAGTGTAAAGCAAGATTAGGCGATTCTACTCGTAGGCAGCCCTTAGTTTAATCATGTCTTGTGAATTATGCGTGGTCATGATGTGGTTAATCAGGGGTATGCATATGCAAAGCCCAGACGTTTGCAGCTTTGCAGCGAGCATCATGGTGATGGTGGTGGTGCTACGTACTACGTGCGGACGGTGTGTGGGGGTCGTGTCTGCAGCTTGCAGGGCGCACTACCGATGCTACGTGCGAGGGGAGTAGCGGTGATCGGTGCCAGACACGGTGACGCTGGCCTAGCGATCTGCGGTGCTGCCTCTATGTAACCTGCACTATATATTATTTTTTTGAATGTCGGCAGGAGAACTGCTAAATTCATTGATTAGAAAGAAGGTTTGGTACAGTTTATAAGGAAAACCGGATCCAAAAACCATACAAACACCCACGCAATACCTTGCGGCTTACACCACACACCCACACAAGCACTTGACAAGAACTCGCCTCGTTCAATCTCAAGCCAATAATGGCGAGGAGAGAGAACATAGAGCCACAAGACCGCGTCACCACTGGAAGAAGACAACACAGAAGCACAACCTCGAGTCAAAGATGACACGTGTCGACGTACCGCCCACCCATGGCGCCTAGAAAGGAGTAGTCGGCGAGTGAAACGACAGGACCCGGGCGAGCTTGAGAGAGGCGACACCCGGAAATGCCAGACCAGTGTACATTGCGCCCTCGAGGCCCATGCTTAAGGTAGCAGTCAACATCGACTCCGGACTCCCCGAGCAACAAAGGCAACGCCTCCAAGGAGGAGAACGACGTCGTGATGCCGCCGCTGCCCGATCCAGCAAACTGGATCTAGGGTTTCCCCCGTAGCTCGGAAGGGGGCAAAATGAGAAGGGCCTCGACCACGCCTCCAAGGAGGTAACGGCGCCCGCAGGCGTCGCCGTCGTCTTGCATCTGCAGGGATTTCTCCTAGCCCTCACGTTGATCCCGAACCAAAGAAACAACATAGGAGCATCAGCTGAAACATGCCACCAACCAGAGGACCATCCTTGACAATGGCGAGGAAGGAGGGCGAAGACAAACCTCCAGCGCCACCCCACACAGCCCACCACGCTGCAGGCCAACCTCCCTCTTCCCAGCACGGCCATGTGCAGTAGACTCTCCATCTTCCTCCTTCCCGCACAGATGCGAGCCAGCACCAGGCTCACACGAAGTGCTGCAGGCAGCCAGTACCAGCCCCACTTGGAGGCCCAGATCCAGCCCGCTTGGGCCCGAATCGGCCCGCACGCTGACGGGCAGCGCCGACCAGCCACCTCCCAGCTCTCCTCCACGCCGCTGCTGCGCCAATGCGCCTGCTCCTCACCAACGCGCCGGCCGACGGGCCGCGCCCTCCTCCTGTACCACCACCACACCGGCCAAACGGGCCGCACCCTCACCAACCACCACCGCACGCATCTTCCCCAACAACCGGCGGTAGCCGGCCTCCTCCACCTCGTCGACCTGCGCCTCACCGACGGGGCCCCGAGCAGCCGAGCCACCGCCCGGGATCGACCTCCTGGTTCGCCAACGCCCCACACGCGGCAAGACCACCTCCTGCAGAGCAACTTTGCCCAGCTCCCTTTGGAAGCAGGCCCGCCGCCACTGCGGCTCAGGCCGGCGGCAGCGGCGGGGAGGGTCACCGTCGCTGGGGGCGCTGGCGGCGTGGCGCTAGGGTTCGCCCCCGCGTCGCCTGGGGCGCGACGCGAGAGCCACTCGTTTTTTGGAAGATAATTTGGGCTGCGTTCAACTAGAAGGAAGCTGGTACTCGAAATATCCGAGTGAGCTAGCCTGCACATATATAGCTGGTTAAAATTCAGACTCTAGATGATCGTTTAAAATGTGGTGGTGTTTGGGTCTCGGATACAACTGAACCTATTACAAAGAATTACAAAAACATATTTCAAAATGTATTTGGGAAATGTGTGTATATCTAGACATTCTATGATGCACACAACTAGAAAATTTCATGTGACTTGTGTAAAAAAGATAAAATGTCCGCGAATAGTCATGTTGAAGCATAGAAATTTGTCTTTTTACATGAAATATTATTAATTTTCTAGAAAACTTGTGTATAAACATAGAATATGTGTATGTCCATGCGGGTTTAATATTTTTTCTTGACATTTTGAGATATGTTTTTAAATAATTGGTTTATATGCACCCGTGAGCCGAATTGGATGATTTGCATTTTCAATATAACTATTATACTATAATTCAGACAAAACCATCTTAATTTAGGCGAGATAAGTCTTTTGAATAGGAATATAGCTATACAGGTAGAGGAAATCCAGTTTGGCTCTCGAGTGCATATAAACTTGAAAAAAAACATTCAAAATGTAAAAAAATCAGACCAAAAATTTCACATATGCATAGGATATTCTATTTCCGCACACAAGTTTTTCTTTCCAAAAAAGGAATATTTTTTGTGCCGGTGTAAAAATTAGATTTTAACTGTCCAACATGACTATTCACTATATATATTTTCTCTTTTTTTTTCTGCACAGCCCACATAAAATAATCATTTTTCCCAAATATTTGTCTGCCGACACGGAATGTCCGGAAGTACACGTGGAATTTTATTTCGAATTTTATTATTTATAATTTATTTTTATTTTTATACCTTTTCATAACACAATAGGTTTATTATAGTACAAGGAGGAGCTAAAACACCACATCCGGTAGGTAGTGTATTTGTTGAATCGGGTGAGTACATGGCAAAGGGGAAAAGAGTAGGCTTACGTCGCCTACGGTGTGCTACGGGCGGGTCCCGGGTGCCCGCAGAATGATTGTACGTACTACGTCGCAACGTGCTGCCAGCCGTGGCTTTACACGTACGCACATGTTGAAATGATGGATTAGGTAGTAGGCATTTTTCTGTGCGTATGTCTGCGAATCACTGGCGTATCGACTGATCGATTGATTTAATATTGTATGTGTACATATATGGCTACCCCAAAGTCATAAAGCAGAGTAGGGTATCCGTACGTACCATCACTCAACTGACGGCAATTTTCCTTGGCTTGTACCAGACGGAGCAGCATAGCTTTGCTGTTGCTGCTGTATTAGGTTTAGGTAGTGAGATGAGAAGATCGGAGCAGAGCAGACAGGTGTATATACTGAAAACGATTAAAGTGTCGAAATGGACTAGAATAGTCGGCTGACGATTATCTCGCGCTTTCTACCTAATTCATCCGCCATAGCTAGGGTGAACGGGATCATCTTCAACGGCCTCTCCACTGCTTCCTCTTGGCTCCTTGCGCTCCGGGCAGTCGTACCTCTACATGGCTACATTAGCTCATATATTCTGGAATTAGGAGGTGGATCATTAGATCATCTTGGTATATAAGGAAGTATATGATGACATTAGTTGCTATTCTGCAATTCTCTTCCAATTTTGGGTCCACACTAGGAGATTCGTATAAGCATATTTTTTTTTGTGGTGAGTAATTTGTATTTTGTGTGTATCGGGGTCAGTGGTTTTTTTCTCGGCTGAGATCGCCAAAATCCTGTTTTATAGGCTCACTGGTAAATATTAATACCAAACAAAAAATTTATGGTATTCACATGACATGCTTAAATTTGAAGCCTTTTGACATATTTTGGACGAATTTGTAAATTCGTTTGACATATCTCGAACAATATTCTCATTATTTCGACCGGTGTTTCCGTTATCTCTGAAAACCGGATTTACCTGTCCCCACCAATAATTTTTTAATATCTAGGAAATAAACTTAATCGGGGTTCACAAAAAAGGACAAAACTTATGGGTATCAGAAACATATATAGTTGTGCTACACATCAAAAAATGAAATACAACACTAAGAAAAGTACAAAGTGGAGATGGTATTTTGGCTCATTGGAATAAATGCAAATATTATAAAAATGTATTTTAGGTTGTCAAAAGAATTCAACCAAAAATACTCGAGCGTACATATGAACAATCTATGTTCACACACAAAGTTTTGCAAAGAAAAGACCTTTATAGCCTATGAAAAAAGTCAAAAAAAAAATCATGTAGATAGAAAATTTGTAACACCGAAAAGTTGTCTTTTTTACACATGCCACAATTATTTTTCTAGCAAAAGTTCGTTACTAAAGATAAAATGTCAAGATGTCCACCAAGATTTTTTGTAAAGAAAATTTAGACATGTTGAAGTATGCTTTCTTGGCAATGGGTGCATCTTCACCACGAGCCGAAGTGGATTTCCCGTACAAAACCACATAATACAACACGAGCATCCGAGGGAAATGTATGCTGAAACATATTTTCTCTGACGCAGCATATGCTGAACATGAATCCAAGCCATTCAAGGGAGGAGCGTGGGCTCAACCCATCGATGATGTTTAACACTGGGCCAAGCCCAACTTTGTGAAAAAGCCCTAGAAAGATCGGATGGCTGAGAAGCAAAGACCAGCGTTCAATGTTGCACGTTCGTTGCAAGATGAGATGAATGAACCATGAGTTTACATCGCCTGAAATTGGAATAGCAGCTTGTCAGTTCTTGCTCCTCTCCTCTGGCAAAAATAAATTCAGAGTGTCGTGCTGATGGCGTCTACTTTGCTTCCAGTCATCCAGTGCTTATGAAGTTCAGTTCCTTGTTGGGAGAATCCCTCAACCCCTCTTGTACAATGTTTGGAAGATCAGAAGAATCAAATTCTAATTGTGGATGTTCCTTCGGAACAGGAATTGGACTGCAGATAGATTGAGACCTCGAGGCTGGCCTCATTGCCCTACCTGTTGTTTCTGCAATCTGGCTGACAATCTTTTTTGTTTCTCACTTCGGCAATCTTTGTACTGTTTTCTCTCTTCTATAATGCCAAAAATAGTTCTTCTGTTTCTTATGGAACTGGATATTTTTTCAATCATGTATTCAGAATTTTATACTGAAATCTTTTTGAAGGTGTCTTTGTCAAGCGATACTTGGCTATAAAATGACAAACCAACTCACACAGGAAGCCACCGGAAACATTCAGTTCAAAACAAAGTGACAACTACTGAAGAAGATAGACAATGAGCCCACGCGAGCGACACCAGCCAAAATCGAGCACACGAAATGTAGAAACTACCCTATGCTTCGCCGACCAACCTGGTCGGAAATTTGAACATCTCTCGCGTCAGCAGCACCATCTTCTCCACCTCATGCTCCATCAGCTCCATATGTCTTGTCGGCATCAAGGCCCTCCACTGTTAAACAAAGGCGTCATCTTTGAACACAGTGTGTACAGAGAACCAGTAAATTTCGCGTTCAAGCTCCGCTTCATTGTGTGCATTCCATGTTGGATTAAACCCTGCACTTCGTCGTCTCTGAACTTTTGCTGTTCGTTTTTCAGTTAACTGTAGCTGGACATCATTTTTTCAGTTATCTGTTCTAGTCTTCCAGTAGCAGAATAAAACGGTCCCTGCAGCGTGTGTTTGTGCACGACTGGGTCTCGTTAGTAGTTCCTAGAATTAGGTTAGTTAGTTAGCTGCAGCGATGACCACGTCGTGCGAAACAACGAGCTCTGCGATCATCGTGGCTTAGATCTAGACATGGACGAGCGGAGTTGGGATGGCATCTCCTTATGCTTAGCTCACGATCCACATTTTCAGGTTCTTCAGTTGGAACTAGAGAATAAATACAAGAGTAGTAGCAAATCTGCAGTAAGTTGCAGGCATCACAAAAACTTGTCTCTGCTGTTTTTCTTCAGTTTCGTCAGAAACATGCAAGAGAGAGTGGAGTTTGCAACGACATTTGGTATCAGCGGCCATGTCATGAACTCCACCGTTATCGTTGGACAAGGACAAGGGGACTCAAGTCGAGGGGAGCAGGTCCAAGCCACCGCCGGCATGCCGCCATCCCTCTATGCCCCGGCTCCACGTAGTGGGCGGAGTCCTTCTCGGCATGGTGGTGGAGAGATGGTGGTGCGGGAGAGCACCCCACCCTCACTTGCTCCAACTACGCCGAATGGGCCATGGTGATGCAGGTGCAGCTGCAGGCTCAACACCTATGGACATCATCGAGTACGCAGCTGAAGAGGAGCAAAGATGATTGTGCGGCGCTCGCAGCGCTGTTTCGTCAAAATTGGTGAACACGCTGGCGATGAAGGAATGTGCCAAAACAGCGTGGGAGACGCTGAAGACCATGCGCCTCCGGTGTGAGCGCATTCGCTAGTTCGACAGCCTGCGTTTCAAACACGATGAGTTGATCTAGGGTTTCTCAATTCGACTGACCACCATCGTCAACGACCTCAAGCTTCTCAGCGATCAAATAGTTGAGTACAACTATTACGCCAAAAAGGCCTATTAGTAACGGGCGTATTTTCTCCATCGCTGACAATATAGCCGCCCGCTGGTGATAACCTGCCATTGGTAATATGTACCACTGACGACCAGATATATTTTCACCCGTCTATGGTAGTTGCTCCAGCTGACGAGCAGGGCTAAGCAGCGATATTTTAGCGGCGTAAAAACAATGATGTGCGCGTCAGTAATCTGATGAGCTATAATGTGACGATGGTGTAATTATTGATGTATCAGTAACATATGTTCATAACACGCAATCGTCACTTGGATGTTCCTATGACGTGGAAAGTTCAACACAGATAGTTGCTTGCCCCATGACGGCATGGCTGGGCTAATTCTCAACTTACAACTTGCAAGCATAACAACTCAATATAAGAGATCACAATGTAAAAAATTTAAAGCGAGAAAAGTAAAATGTGTCATCCGGTTCGTGAGAGCTTTACTGATCAATTTTCGCATAACACTGGTAAGAGTTTAATTTGAAGGATTAATAAAAGCAAGTCAAATATACTTTGGAATAGCAAATTGCTAATTAGTATGTTTTTTTTTGAAACAATACCATGATATATTATAGCAACGAACGGTACATAGTAGAGATATATAAGCTGTCTCCAGCGATTACAAAATAAAGTCTAAGAAAAAATGAGCTAATCTTCGAGGCCTTCAAACTCTTCTTCTTTCATGACACAATCTTGTATTTTCCTGAAACCAGCCAAAAGATAATGGCACAGATACCAAACCATAAACCTGTAAATACCAATAGTGGTTCTTCCTTTTTTTTAATTTGAGCCGCAGTGCCAAGGCTACGTGCAAGCACGCAACCATTAAAGCAATCATACCACATCGGCAAGAGTACCAACACCAGTATTCCAGGGAAGAGAAATCGAACAGCCTTATCAACGTCGCTGGAAAGCCGAGCGTACGAATCACCATTGTCGAAGACGTAGCAGTCGGGACAAATATTGCGAGGATAACCCTCCTCGCGACAACCAGGAGAAACAATCCAAAACCGATCTGGCGAAGCAAGATCTTGAAGACCGTACCTAAAAAACTGTAATCTTACAGCACCACCATTGACGTCGGGAAGAAGATCTCGTCGCCGAACGAAGAGCTGAAGGTCACTTATTATGAACGATGACATCTCCATTGACGTAAAAGAAAACGAAGATGGCTACCAAAACACTAACCTATTCTTTGGAAAATACTACTTTTATTAAAATCTCCACCCATAGATCGGGTTCCCCACCCCTCCCGACACCGGCGAAGCCGGCCGGAGGAGGGGGAACCGATCTATGGGGGAGGCAAAGCTTGGAGGCGGCTGCTAGGTCAAAGCGGCGGCGGCTGCAGGGAAAAGAACTCAATTGCTAATTAGTATGTTACTGACACATTAGTTATAAGTTGCGCATCATTAGCATGTCACTTATGACAAACAGGTTACTAATACGCATTGTCGTCCGTAGAGTACAACTGATGTTCGTACTTTCCATCTGCCATCACGAGTAATTGTTTAGTGGTGACGTTGTTGATTTATTTCCTAGAGGGAAAATTGGTATATACCGATACTAATACGCTTTTGGCTTCCGTATCAGTATGATTCCGACTGCCTTATCATAAATACACCCTTCATTATACAATTATTGTCTAACAAATTTATAAAATCTTAAGACAATTATTACATCTAGTGCAATATTTTTGGCATTTACATGACATCAAGCTCAACAAGAACAACTTAGACGTTCGTAGCACATCAAATTAAGAAGTGTGAGAATAATATCACAGACAAAGAATTCTCATCTTCACGTAACAAATTTACAATGGATCCAGGGAAACATAGATAATACAAAAGGTAATTAAGTCAGCCTCGAAAAATGTAAACATTGAGAAGACAAATAGTTAACTAAATATGTATAGCAACGGATACACCTAACTTGTAATAGATACTCCTTCCGACCAGAAATAAGGGTCGACAATTTTATACTAGCTTAGTACAAAATTTGTACTAAGTCCCCGACAGTTATTTTCGATCGGAGGGAGTAATATTTAGCATGATATAGCTGAATACGGACAAACGTCCTTCCTATGAATTAGATAATTGTTTAGAATAGAACTCGAGAGATGATAAAAGAAAATGTACCTACGACATATATCAGGAGTGCTATGGTCCTTGACAAACTTAGAAAATTAGATCATTGTGCACATATATATTAGCAATTAAAAAATGTATGCAAACTTTTCAACTTTAAATAATAAATATATGACATCACTGATGCATAGCTGCATATAACAACATACCGAACGGATAATAGTTTTTTCCAAAACAGCAGTGTGTATAAGTCATATGAAATAGATCATGAGTGTGTATATGTATGCTTTCAAAGAATAAATCTTTGATAGAATATGATGATTCATGACGAATTCAATTATAATGCTAAGTCACTAGCTAGTATTTCAATGATAGGGTGAAGTTGATCCGACAATATTTATAGTGCTATCAGAGATTAGACTAGGGACAACTTTAAAATAACCATATAGAGTTCCACAAACATGCCTCGCACTTGTCAATCAATATAAGTTGCCTTTTAGAATACTGAAGGAACACATCATAAATTAATCATGGATATAACAAAAAAACAACTATTGAACGTATACGCTAGTCAACTACACCAAAATTCTGAACTGATGAAAGACAACAAATGTTAACACTCACCCTCGCGTCTAGACGTACAGAAAGACCTTAGACGTGAGATCGATGCTAGATCACAACAATTTTATATTAATTGCACAATTGGCAAGATTTGGTCCTAAGACCTTTTTGCTCTGATATGATCTTCACACACGGCCGAATCGGCCCATCGCACACGGTTAACCAAACCGTCTCCACACGTGGGTGTGTGATAGGAGAGTACAACGCAACGGTTATTTAAACCGTGTGCGATAGGAAAACTTCGCCCACGCACCTGAGTTGTTAATCTTTTGTGATAAATCGGGCTATGACAAACTATTATTTGTATCATTTCGTACGATCTATTTTATGATCGCAAACACTTTTATATAAAAATTGGTATGTGAAAGGATCGTATGAGCGACTAGAGGGGGGGGGGGTGAATAGGAGCTACCCAAATTTTTACTTATTTTCAAATTACGGCTAGACAAGAAGGTAAATTCTCTAGATGTGCTACTAAGTGAATTGACCTAGAGTGACAAGCAAGCTAGCAATAATAATATAAGTAAAGGTACGAGTAAAGGATAGAGGTAACCGCAATGGAGACACGAAGACACAAGGATGTATTCCCGTAGTTCCTTCCTTGTTACGGGAAGTACATCTACGTTGGAGAGGTGTGGTGCCACAAAGGCCACCAACGCCACAAAGGCTCACCCTATTCTCCGGTGAACAAGCCACAAAGGCGAGTCCACGCTCCACTAAGCGATGCCCTTAAAGGCGGCACGACACCTTTACGCAAAGTATTGGGGCAAGCTCCACAACTCAATTGGAGGCTCCCAATAGGCCCACCAAGCTCTTACACACAAAGTTAAGCTTGGAGGACGGCTTCTTCTGGCTACGAATTCGATGAACACTCAAGTTACAAGCCCCTCAACAAAGAGAGGGGGGAAATCAAATCGGCTTGGTGGAAGTGTAGATCTAGGTCTTCTCCCTCAAATCCCAAAAGGGTTTTGAGTTCTATTGGCTAGGGAGAGAGATCTTGAGCTTTGAAGCTTTGAAACAATGGAGGTGAGAGAGTGTGAGCCGCAGCCTTGACTTGAGGTGGAAGAAGGCTTTATATAGTCCAAGACAAGGACTAGCCGTTGCTGTCCTTTTAGGCCAGAGTCTCCGGGGTCCAGAGCCCGGAGTCTCCGGGGTTAGTCGCCAAGGCCGGAGTCTCCGGGCCCGAGACAAGCTTCTGCCAAAGTTTCCGCCCAGAGACTCCACCCCCATATCTGGGGCGAGCGACACCCGACGAAAAACGACCCCGGAGGCTTGGGCCAGAGTCTCCGGTCCCTGACCAAAGTCTCCGGCGTTAGCACACCGGAGTCTCCGGGCAGGAGACCCGGAGTCTCCGGCACAGAAACGCCAGCAACTTATAATCTTCAGATTTCCACCTACAAAAGGGATTATACTGAGGCAACAGGTTAGATACCTGAGTATTGACAACAAACACCCAAAAATACATTTTGCACGAAGATGCTCTTTCAATCTCTCCCTTTTTGGTGTTTGATGACAATACTAAGGTTCAAGAAAAAGATCAACATAATATAGGGTGAGCTCCCCCTAGATGTGTGCAACCTACAACAAAAGCTTGATGCAAATGCACACATACTAGACACAAAGCTCCCCCTGAAATAATGGACCATGATCATGTGCATAGTACATAGAGAATAATATAAAGCATGACTATTACAATAAAGCACACCACAAGTCTCACACCATATTAAGATAGGTACCACAACAAAGTTCAAATTTTTAAAGAACTAAGTACTAGAAGAGAGCACAAGCATAGGCAAATGAAAGCTCAACAAAAGAAATGCTTGTGCCCGACCCTTGCAAATCCCCGATAACATGCTAATAGAACTCTTCTCCCCCTTTGGCATCGAGACACCAAAAAGGGGAAACGAGCGATGCTACACGTCCCAACAAGTCACTCGTCGTAGTCCTCGTCGTTGCCTTCATAGGAAGGATCTTCATCATCACGCATAGGACCCTTGCCACGACTGGAGGAGGACGGATAGTTGGGCTTGGACACTTCATCGAAATCTCCCCATTGGAGTGAGCTGCCCATCTCTTTGTTCCAAGCACCATAGCTGAGAGTATCATCTGAGTCTGAAGGAGGATGCTCTGGAGGAGGAAGCTTGCGGATAGCACGAAGGTGATCAACCATCAAACCTTGGTTGTGAGTGATATGCTTGTTCTGAATGTAGATGTTGTGCTGCTCTTTGCGAATATCCACTCCCATGCAAAGCATGGTCCTCTTGAACCAAGACAGTTTCTTGATCTCCTTGTTGACTTCTTCTTTGTTGCGAGAGGGAAAAGGCTGGTTGCTAGCATTCTTGCTCCTCCTCTTTGGTGGAGAAGGAGGAGCAGCCCGAGTTACCTCAATCTCTTCCTCACCCTCTTCTTCTTCCTCATCGACATCATCCTCATCACCTTCCATGTCTTCATCTTCTTCATCTTCACTAGCGGAGGCAAAGGGTTCATTGGTCACACCCGGTGCCGGTTTCTTCTGAGGCTTCACGGATTTGTGTTCAACCAACTTAGAGATGTCAACACAAAGAGTGTAGTTGGGAGACTTCCTCTTGATCAGCTTCATCACATACGGAGCATAGACCGGGGCTTTCTTGGAAAGAATGCACTCATAAATTTCCCGGTGAATGAAGTCCATGACATCAATAGGTTGAACTTGAGCTTCTTGGCCTTTGCAGAAGACTTCATGAGAGTAGGCAAGAAGGTTGACCAAGCCACCACGAAGAGCATCCAAATTTCCCGCACTAGGGGCAATATTCTCACGGAACAAACGGAGAAGAATGTTGTACCTAGTTCTCAACCCATAGGATTCCCCAACAACAATCTTCTTGCCTTGATCAGCGGCATCTTTTGTGAGCTTACCATAGAGGGGAGCAAGCGCCTTCTTGTTGTAGGCAACTCCGGAGAGATGCATCCTTGCACCACTTGGCTCATGGTTCCCTTTGAATGGATATCCAAGCTCTTCGGCAAACTCAATGAAGTTGGATTGGACAACATGATCACCGGTCATCCATGTCATGGGAAGCTCTTCTTCATCTCCAAACACAAGTGTTGCAAAGAATTGGTGCACTAGGAGAACGTTGTAGTCTTGCTTGAGTTGCATGAGCGGGTGAAGACCAAGCTTCTCGGTGATCCACAGGGCTTCCTTGAAGTAATCACTCCTGTGAAGATGCTCAAAATCAATCACCTTCTGAGGGCAAACCTTGTGGGTGTGGTTGGCATAGAGCTCGGTGCAGATCAGTTCTTGCTCCCTTCGATGAAAACAGTGATCATTGGTGTTCCTTGGCAAATCATACATCTTCCTCTTCCTCATATCTGCAAACTCGGGAAGTGACATGCCCTTGAGAGTTGGCAAGTGATCAAACTTGGCCTTTTTGGCCCTTTCTTCCTTAGCCAGCTGAGCTAGACGAGCTTTCTCTCTCAGAGCATCCCTAGCAACTTCTGCAGCACTCTGCCTTTCCACATAGCAATCCTTTGCCGGGTCATAGTCAAAGGTGTGCTTCCTCAGGATACGCTTGCGACGACCACCTGCACTGCTACCTGTGAAGGAAATGGCACAAGGTAGCAAGGGAAGAGTCAAAAACATGCTCAGATGAAAGGAGAATAGCATCTTGTGGAGTCAATTGTGGAAAAATCGATCTACACCGGAGTCTCCGGTGTCTGACCCCGGAGTCTCCGGCCTCTAGAGGGCGGAGACTT
Organism: Dactylis glomerata; assembly: GCA_007115705.1. NCBI lineage: Eukaryota > Viridiplantae > Streptophyta > Magnoliopsida > Poales > Poaceae > Dactylis > Dactylis glomerata. The sequence goes on along the minus strand of QXEO01001081.1, from coordinate 56,527 downwards.
CAAAGTCTCCGGGGTTTGGACCCCGGAGACTCCGGGCAACTCGAGGTCAGACAAGGGAGGCTAGGGTTTGGTCGAGAAATTGCACAAAAATGATTCTACACGATGCTAGATACCCAAATTACCGAATGTGAGTAACCCCATGGACAAACAACAAGTATTTCTTCCAATCCATTGAATCTAGAGGAATCTAGATGGGAGGAGGAGGAGAATACCGGATGGCTCCATGGAGAAGCAAGCAAGCCGGAGGGAGAAGCTTCCGGAGGCTTGGAGAGGAGGGGGGTCAGCGGCAATGGCGGATCCGGGGCCGGAGAGGCTCCCGGCGGCGACCTGAGGGGGGGCGGCGGCATCCTGGGAAGAAGGAAGGGTGGGGGGTGAATGAGGGTAACCGGCAGGTTGCCCTCACCCCGACCCTTTTTACCCAGGGTGAAACCGCTAGGGCCGGAGTCTCCGGGGGCTGGTAACCCGGAGTCTCCGGCCTCCAGACACCGGAGTCTCCGGGGTGCAAAACCCGGAGTCTCCGGCCTGCCTCGACCAGATCACACAGCTGTCAATTTGAGCAAGTTTCTTCGAAAGATGAAGTGGTTTCAGATGAAGAGGATAGGCTTGGGTCATAAAGAGGTCACTGAGTGGTACTTAGTGTTCATGCTTGCAAAAGTGCAAATAAAACTCAAATAAGACCAAACATGAACACATTCCCATTGAAAAGCAATAAAATGCAAATAAGGCGCAAATGGGAACAAACCTCCATTTAGGAGGTCGGTGACCGAAGCCACCATGTTTGAGTATAAAGGTATGGCACCGCGAAGATATATCTTGGGCCCAAAACCACAACTCATCAATTAAGCTCAAAATTGTCACAAATAACAAGATAGAACAATATGCTTACTATTGGCATAATGGGGGGGAGGGATAGTCCAATCAATTAGGACCGCACTCCCCCTATTTCCATGCCCACATCTAGAACAACACACGAGTTAGAGTATGGGAGTGAATGCACCTAGCTCAAGCCACATTGCTTGAATCAATGATATTTAGCTCATGCCTCAATTCCCGGAATCTCGCTTCATCAAGAGGCTTCGTGAATATATCGGCAAGTTGCTCATTGGTGCCAACATAAGATAGATCAATATCTCCACGGTTGACATGATCCCGAATGAAATGATGACGAATCTCAATATGCTTCGTCTTGTTGTGTTGCACCGGGTTGTGAGCGATCTTGATTGCACTTTCATTATCACATAAAAGAGGCACTTTGTCAAAAATGACACCGTAATCCTTCAAAGTTTGCCTCATCCATAAGAGTTGTGCACAACAACTAGCCGCGGCTACATATTCGGCTTCGGTGGTAGAGAGAGACACACAATTTTGTTTCTTAGATGACCAACACACCAAAGACCTACCAAGAAATTGGCAAGCCCCGGAGGTTGATTTCCGTTCCACTTTGTCTCCCGCCCAATCCGAATCCGAGTAACCTACAAGATCAAAACTTGCTCCTTTTGGATACCAAAGACCAAAGTTAGGGGTATTCACTAAATATCGAAAGATTCTTTTGACCGCCACAAGGTGGCTTTCTTTTGGTGCGGCTTGAAAACGTGCACAAACTCCCACACTTAACATAATGTCCGGTCTAGATGCACAGAGGTAAAGTAAGGAACCAATCATAGATCTATAAAGTTTTTGATCCACTTCTTTACCATTAGGATCGAGATCAAGATTAACCTTTGTTGGCATGGGAGTCTTTGCACCTTTGACTCCAATCATCTCGAACCTCTTGAGCATGTCTTGGGTATATTTGGCTTGGTTCACAAAAGTTCCTCCCTTCAATTGTTTGACTTCAAATCCAAGGAAGAACTCTAACTCCCCCATCATAGACATCTCAAACTTGTCGGTCATGAGCTTGGCAAACTCATTATTGAAAGCTTTGTTAGTAGAACCAAATATAATATCATCAACATATAATTGGCAAATGAAAAGCTCCCCATTGACCTTCTTAGTAAAAAGAGTGGGATCGATCACCCCAATTTCAAAACCACGATCAACCAACAACTCTTTAAGGTGCTCATACCACGCACGTGGGGCTTGTTTGAGGCCATAGAGCGCCTTATCAAGTTTGTAAACGTGGTTAGGAAACTTAGGGTTTCGAAGCCCGGGGGTTGCTTCACAAAAACCAATTCATTTAAGGGACCATTGAGAAATGCACTTTTAACATCCATTTGTTGAAGTTTAAAGTTATGATGTGATGCATATGCAAGTAAGATGCGAATGGATTCAAGACGGGCAACGGGAGCGAAAGTTTCACCAAAGTCAATACCCTCAACTTGGGAGAAACCTTGAGCCACCAATCTTGCCTTGTTACGAATGACAATGCCATTTGCATCTTGCTTGTTCTTGAAGATCCACTTGGTCCCAATGACATTACGGCAATCTTTAGGCCTTTCTACTAGAGTCCAAACTTTGTTGCGCTCAAAGTTGTTGAGTTCTTCATGCATGGCATCAAGCCAATCCGGATCCTCAAGCACCTCATAAACTTTCTTTGGTTCTACACAAGAGACAAAAGCATGATGAGAGCTAAAGTTAGAAAGTTGCCTCCTTGTGGAGACACCTTTACGAACACTCCCAACCACATTTTCCAAGGATATGCTTCTTCGTCGAAGAATGGACTCAAGCTTCTTCTCACGGCGAGTGCGAGCCTCAAGAGGAGATTCTTGAGAGACTACTTGATCATCTTCATGATCACTGTTCTGGTCCTCGCCTTGACCAGTTGGATTGCCTTGATCATCAAGTGGCCCATAGCCACGGAATTCCGAAGGATCTTCATCAAGGCCTTGATCACCCCCGGAGACTCCGGTATCCATACCCGGAGACTCCGGTATAGGCCGGAGAGTCCGGACCACAGGGGCCGGAGACTCCGGGCAAGATTGTTCAGTGGGATGATCTTGAGGTTGAGGGTGCGCAGCTTGTCTTTGGTCAATGTCCTGTGGATGTTCAGTAGTTAAAGGCTCCACATGTGTAGAGCATTGTCCTTCTCCTTCGGCCAAAAGGTGTCCCTCAATGGGCCGGAAGAATCCGACACCCATTCTTCTTATGGCTTGGGGAGGAATTTCGTCACCTACATCACGAACACCACTTTGTCCCACAAAGGAACCATTATCCTCATCGAACCTCACATTACAAGTCTCTATAACATGCCCGGTGGACTTGCTATAGATCCTATAGGAATGTGAGTCCGTGGAGTAACCAACAAAGATACCCTCTATAGCTTTAGAATCAAATTTTGACAAACGGACACCTTTCTTGAGATAGAAACACTTACAACCAAATACCCGGAAGTACATGATGTTGGGCTTTTGCCCGGTAAGAATTTCATATGGAGTCTTATTCAAGTTCTTGCGGAGATAAAGTCGGTTGGTGGCATGGCATGCGGTATTAATAGCTTCGGCCCAAATGTTGTATGGAGACTTAAACTCCGCCAACATAGTTCTTGCCGCATCCATAAGAGTCCGGTTCTTCCTCTCGGCAACTCCATTTTGTTGCGGGGTATATGCAGCGGAATATTGATGTTTGATACCCGCATCACTAAGAAACTCATTTAGGGAGTAGTTCTTGAACTCGGTGCCATTGTCACTTCTTATAGTCAATATGGTGGTATTGAATTGACGCTCAACTTCGGTGGCAAAGTCTTTGACGGTTTGTTGGGTCTCACTTTTGAACTCAAAGAAAAATACCCAAGTGTATCTTGAATAGTCATCGACAATCACCAAGCAATATTTCTTGCCACCAAGACTTGCATAAGTGGGAGGTCCAAAGAGATCCATGTGAAGGAGCTCCAAGCACCTCTTGGAGGAGATAATAGTCTTGCTCGGATGACTTGTTTCATGCATCTTTCCTTCAATACATGCCCTACAAACACGATCTTTGGCAAAAGAAACATCCTTTAGTCCGAGTATGTGGCCGCCGGTGTAGAGATTTTGCAAAGCTCTCATATTGACGTGGGCTAACCGGCGATGCCAAAGCCATCCCACATCGGCCTTAGCAGTTAGGCATATCGCGGCCGTAGTGGGTTTCTCCGAGAAGTCCACCACATACAAGCCATTTTCGACATACCCAACAAAGGCAACCTTGAGAGACTTACTCCACATGACGACCACAATATCAACATCAAAATATGTGGCATAGCCCATAGTAGCAAGTTGATGAACGGAAAGTAAATTATAACCAATGGTTTCGACAAGCATGACATTCACTAGGGACACGTCCGGAGTGATCACCACCTTACCGAAACCAAGTACCTTAGAGGATGACTTATCACCATATGAGACCGTGACATTTGAAGTATTTGGCTTTAGATCTTCCACAATATCTTTGCTTCCGGTCATGTGGCTTGTGGCACCACTATCAATAATCCATTTTCCTCCTCCAGAAGCAATGTCCTACAAGAGATTAATTCTTGGTTTTAGGTCCCCATTTTTGAATGGGTCCTCTTTTGTTAGTCACAAGAATCTTAGGTACCCAAATAGCATATTCAATGTAACCATCATAGGGACCAACATATTTAGCATAGACATCACCATAGTAGTCCCTAAGAAGAACATAATGAGGGTTATATTTTCCTGCAAAATTATTGTGAGAAGGGCCGGAGACTCCGGCCTTTGGGAGCGGAGACTCCGGGGTGGAAGAACTAACTGGAGACTCCGGAACCTTTGACCCGGAGACTCCGGTCTCCTCGATTTTCTTATTTCCATTCAGCTCCTCCCACTCCTCCTCGGTGTAACAAATATCAAAGGGGACATGAGGAGTAGGAGCAGCAGCAGGCTTTGCCTTCTTCTTGTTCTTCTTATTCTTCTTCTTCTTTGAGGACTCGGCCACCAAACAAAGATCCCCTTTCTTTGAGGACTCGACAACAAATCCGAGGCCCTCCTTTCCCTTGAACAATCTTTGATTGTTCAAGAGATTATGAGACTCTTCTAGTCCCAACAATTTCTCCTCTAAAGAGACTCTCAAGTTTTGCTCTTCTTCGAGCTCAATTTATAGAGAGCCAATATCATCAGCGGCTAATATTTCCAACTCCTCCTTCTCCTTGATAGTGTCATGGGCATCACCAAGTTCACACATTAGTGTCTCAAAGTATATCTTGGTTGGCCCCTTCATGTTAGCAAGAAAATCATCACAAGAAACTAGTTCTTTCTTAATCTTAAGACTACTCACATCATCCATAGAGGTAGCATTGGAATGAGATGATGAAGGAGTAGGTGATGAGGTTACCTCCGAGGCCTTAGCCATAAGACACTTGTGAGTGGTGATGATGGCGTTCTCATTTTGTGAGTTGAAGAGGGATGTAGGTGGTGTGGAGACAATGGCAATGGCGGCCACTTCTCCATTCTCTTCATCAACGGAGTCATCATCATCGGACTCGGAGTCATACTCCTCATGAACCACCAATACCCTTTCTCCTTTCTTCTTGTTGTCCTTGTTCCCATGCTTCTTGGATGGGTAGAACTTTGATGACCGACGCTTGGGGATGAGCCGGCCTTCATTGTCCTCCTTGTTCTCATAAGGACATTCGGCGATGAAGTGTTTGATTCCTCCACAATTGTAGCAATGCCTCACTTTAGAGTCACCACCCTTCCTTTGAAAGGATTTGAACTTGGATCCCTTCGTCTTGTGCTTGTTGGTATCCCAAAAGGCATTTGCATTGAGAGCCAAGTGTTCATGGAGTGCAAACTTGAGATCTTCCGGAGACCAACACTCTTCTTCATATATTTCTTCTTCTCCTTCTCCTTGCTTGGACACCACCTTGGCCTTGAGAGCAAGATTGTGAAATCCTTGTCCGGCAAGAACACGAGCTCTAGTCTCTTCCGCGTTCTTCTTCAAGATAGACAAGGCGGTGAACTCGCAAAGAACTTCATTTGAGGTCATACTCCCAAAATTTGGTCTTGAACGGATTATCTCGGACCGCATGGGTTCTCTTGGGTTGATGGAGGTAATGAACATACGCTTGATATAGTCATCACCATTGTCTTTGCACCCAAACCCGGTCAAAGCCGTTGCAAGAGCCAAGATCCTTTGGTACATCTCATCGGGAGTCTCATTATCACGCATAATGAAATCCCTTTCTTCACTCTTGAGCTCATCAAACTTGGAGGACCGAATACTTTCATTCCCAATGAAGAGCATAGTGAGATAGTCCCATACTTCCTTGGCGGTGCTCAAGTTGTTGATGTGTACCGCATGAATATCCGGTACGGCTTGTTGAAGGAGATGCTTGGCGGTGGCATTGAGTTGCTCATCAACTTCTTCCCTTCCGGTCAAGTTGAGAGGATCATGAGGTGCAAAGCCATTTTGTATGACCCTCCATAAATGAGTAGAAGAGCTAGAAATATGAGATTTCATTAGTCCTTGCCATTTAATAAAATTGCGAGAGTCAAGCTTAGGAGGAGATCCCATATTGTTAATGTGTGGCATAGGATAATGGACCGGCGGAGGGGAGTAAGTGTTAGGGGGTGTAATGTTAGCACCCTTTGCCGGACCATCATTTTCCTTAGAAGGGTCACCTTTATTCTCGGCGGAGGTGGAGCCATTGTTAGGTGGCTTCACCTTAGCCAAGGAGAGTTCCACACTAGGTGTGGTGTTTGGGTCGGTGGGCCCGGAAGGTTTTCTTCCAAAATATTCCTCAAACATAGCCTTCATCTCCAATCTCATAGTGGTTTGCATTGTGTCCAAGGACGCCAAATGCTCCTCACGTGAGATTGAAGAGGAAGAGATAGATGGAGGAGTATCTTCGGGAGGAGTTTCTTTACCCTTATCCCCTTCCATAGTTGCTCAAACTCTTAGGCGGTTAAGCCCGAATAAGAGACCACACTCTGATACCAATTGAAAGGATCGTATGAGCGACTAGAGGGGGGGGGGTGAATAGGAGCTACCCAAATTTTTACTTCTTTTCAAATTACGGCTAGACAAGAAGGTAAATTCTCTAGATGTGCTACTAAGTGAATTGACCTAGAGTGACAAGCAAGCTAGCAATAATAATATAAGTAAAGGTACGAGTAAAGGATAGAGGTAACCGCAATGGAGACACGAAGACACAAGGATGTATTCCCGTAGTTCCTTCCTTGTTACGGGAAGTACATCTACGTTGGAGAGGTGTGGTGCCACAAAGGCCACCAACGCCACAAAGGCTCACCCTATTCTCCGGTGAACAAGCCACAAAGGCGAGTCCACGCTCCACTAAGCGATGCCCTTAAAGGCGGCACGACACCTTTACACAAAGTATTGGGGCAAGCTCCACAACTCAATTGGAGGCTCCCAATAGGCCCACCAAGCTCTTACACATAAAGTTAAGCTTGGAGGACGGCTTCTTCTGGCTACGAATTCGATGAACACTCAAGTTACAAGCCCCTCAACAAAGAGAGGGGGGAAATCAAATCGGCTTGGTGGAAGTGTAGATCTAGGTCTTCTCCCTCAAATCCCAAAAGGGTTTTGAGTTCTATTGGCTAGGGAGAGAGATCTTGAGCTTTGAAGCTTTGAAACAATGGAGGTGAGAGAGTGTGAGCCGCAGCCTTGACTTGAGGTGGAAGAAGGCTTTATATAGTCCAAGACAAGGACTAGCCGTTGCTGTCCTTTTAGGCCGGAGTCTCCGGGGTCCAGAGCCCGGAGTCTCCGGGGTTAGTCACCAAGGCCGGAGTCTCCGGGCCCGAGACAAGCTTCTGCCAAAGTTTCCGCCCAGAGACTCCGCCCCCATATCTGGGGCGAGCGACACCCGACGAAAAACGACCCCGGAGGCTTGGGCCAGAGTCTCCGGTCCCTGACCAAAGTCTCCGGCGTTAGCACACCGGAGTCTCCGGGCAGGAGACCCGGAGTCTCCGGCACAGAAACGCCAGCAACTTATAATCTTCAGATTTCCACCTACAAAAGGGATTATACTGAGGCAACAGGTTAGATACCTGAGTATTGACAACAAACACCCAAAAATACATTTTGCACGAAGATGCTCTTTCAATCTCTCCCTTTTTGGTGTTTGATGACAATACTAAGGTTCAAGAAAAAGATCAACATAATATAGGGTGAGCTCCCCCTAGATGTGTGCAACCTACAACAAAAGCTTGATGCAAATGCACACATACTAGACACAAAGCTCCCCCTGAAATAATGGACCATGATCATGTGCATAGTACATAGAGAATAATATAAAGCATGACTATTACAATAAAGCACACCACAAGTCTCACACCATATTAAGATAGGTACCACAACAAAGTTCAAATTTTTAAAGAACTAAGTACTAGAAGAGAGCACAAGCATAGGCAAATGAAAGCTCAACAAAAGAAATGCTTGTGCCCGACCCTTGCAAATCCCCGATAACATGCTAATAGAACTCTTCTCCCCCTTTGGCATCGAGACACCAAAAAGGGGAAACGAGCGATGCTACATGTCCCAACAAGTCACTCGTCGTCGTCCTCGTCGTTGCCTTCATAGGAAGGATCTTCATCATCACGCATAGGACCCTTGCCACGACTGGAGGAGGACGGATAGTTGGGCTTGGACACTTCATCGAAATCTCCCCATTGGAGTGAGCTGCCCATCTCTTTGTTCCAAGCACCATAGCTGAGAGTATCATCTGAGTCTGAAGGAGGATGCTCTGGAGGAGGAAGCTTGCGGATAGCACGAAGGTGATCAACCATCAAACCTTGGTTGTGAGTGATATGCTTGTTCTGAATGTAGATGTTGTGCTACTCTTTGCGAATATCCACTCCCATGCAAAGCATGGTCCTCTTGAACCAAGACAGTTTCTTGATCTCCTTGTTGACTTCTTCTTTGTTGCGAGAGGGAAAAGGCTGGTTGCTAGCATTCTTGCTCCTCCTCTTTGGTGGAGAAGGAGGAGCAGCCCGAGTTACCTCAATCTCTTCCTCACCCTCTTCTTCTTCCTCATCGACATCATCCTCATCACCTTCCATGTCTTCATCTTCTTCATCTTCACTAGCGGAGGCAAAGGGTTCATTGGTCACACCCGGTGCCGGTTTCTTCTGAGGCTTCACGGATTTGTGTTCAACCAACTTAGAGATGTCAACACAAAGAGTGTAGTTGGGAGACTTCCTCTTGATCAGCTTCATCACATACGGAGCATAGACCGGGGCTTTCTTGGAAAGAATGCACTCATAAATTTCCCGGTGAATGAAGTCCATGACATCAATAGGTTGAACTTGAGCTTCTTGGCCTTTGCAGAAGACTTCATGAGAGTAGGCAAGAAGGTTGACCAAGCCACCACGAAGAGCATCCAAATTTCCCGCACTAGGGGCAATATTCTCACGGAACAAACGGAGAAGAATGTTGTACCTAGTTCTCAACCCATAGGATTCCCCAACAACAATCTTCTTGCCTTGATCAGCGGCATCTTTTGTGAGCTTACCATAGAGGGGAGCAAGCGCCTTCTTGTTGTAGGCAACTCCGGAGAGATGCATCCTTGCACCACTTGGCTCATGGTTCCCTTTGAATGGATATCCAAGCTCTTCGGCAAACTCAATGAAGTTGGATTGGACAACATGATCACCGGTCATCCATGTCATGGGAAGCTCTTCTCCATCTCCAAACACAAGTGTTGCAAAGAATTGGTGCACTAGGAGAACGTTGTAGTCTTGCTTGAGTTGCATGAGCGGGTGAAGACCAAGCTTCTCGGTGATCCACAGGGCTTCCTTGAAGTAATCACTCCTGTGAAGATGCTCAAAATCAACCACCTTCTGAGGGCAAACCTTGTGGGTGAGGTTGGCATAGAGCTCGATGCAGATCAGTTCTTGCTCCCTTCGATGAAAACAGTGATCATTGGTGTTCCTTGGCAAATCATACATCTTCCTCTTCCTCATATCTGCTCACCCTATTCTCCGGTGAACAAGCCACAAAGGCGAGTCCACGCTCCACTAAGCGATGCCCTTAAAGGCGGCACGACACCTTTACACAAAGTATTGGGGCAAGCTCCACAACTCAATTGGAGGCTCCCAATAGGCCCACCAAGCTCTTACACACAAAGTTAAGCTTGGAGGACGACTTCTTCTGGCTACGAATTCGATGAACACTCAAGTTACAAGCCCCTCAACAAAGAGAGGGGGGAAATCAAATCGGCTTGGTGGAAGTGTAGATCTAGGTCTTCTCCCTCAAATCCCAAAAGGGTTTTGAGTTCTATTGGCTAGGGAGAGAGATCTTGAGCTTTGAAGCTTTGAAACAATGGAGGTGAGAGAGTGTGAGCCGCAGCCTTGACTTGAGGTGGAAGAAGGCTTGATATAGTCCAAGACAAGGACTAGCCGTTGCTGTCCTTTTAGGCCGGAGTCTCCGGGGTCCAGAGCCCGGAGTCTCCGGGGTTAGTCGCCAAGGCCGGAGTCTCCGGGCCCGAGACAAGCTTCTGCCAAAGTTTCCGCCCAGAGACTCCGCCCCCATAACTGGGGCGAGCGACACCCGACGAAAAATGACCCCAGAGGCTTGGGCCGGAGTCTCCGGTCCCTGACCAAAGTCTCCGGCGTTAGCACACCGGAGTCTCCGGGCAGGAGACCCGGAGTCTCCGGCGTAGAAACGCCAGCAACTTATAATCTTCAGATTTCCACCTACAAAAGGGATTATACTAAGGCAACAGGTTAGATACCTGAGTATTGACAACAAACACCCAAAAATACATTTTGCACGAAGATGCTCTTTCAGTATGTTTTGATATACTATCGCACACGTTCGATTATTACTGAGCGGTGTGCTAGTTGCGTCGGTCATGTATGTTTTATGATGTATTTTTCGCAGATGTATCCCTATAGTGTACAAGCAAAACATGCAATATTACAATTGCATATTCCACCAGATAATTTAGGGGAGTTACCACCGCCTAAAGGAGATCCTAGTTTTAAACTAAAACCTTTACCGCAAGAGTTAAAATATGCATACCTGGATGAAAAGAATATATATCTTGTTATTATTAATGCTAACCTTTCAGCTGAGGAAGAGGAGAAATTACTGAAAGTGTTGAAAGCTCACCGAGCAGCCATTGGATATTCTCTTGATGATCTTAAAGGTATAAGCCCCGCTCTATGCATGCATAAAATTAATTTAGAAGAAGATGCAAAGCCTGTCATGGATTTTCAACGCCGTCTTCATCCAAAAATGAAAGAAGTGGTAAGGAAAGAGATAATTAAACTCTTGGAAGCTGGAATCATTTATCCTATTGCTGATAGTAAGTGGGTTAGTCATGTTCATTGTGTTCCTAAGAAAGGTGGGATGACTGTGGTTCCAAATGATGAAGATGAACTTGTTGCTCAACAAACTGTTGTTGGGTATAGAATGTGCATTGATTTTGGAAAATTAAATAAGGACACTCATAAAGATCATTACCCATTACCATTTATTGATCAAATGCTAGAAAAGTTGTCTAAACATTCTCATTTCTGCTACTTAGATGGTTACTCGGGTTTCTCACAGATTCTTGTGCATAGAGATGACCAAGAAAAGACAACTTTTACTTGCCCATTTGGTACTTTTGCTTATAGTTGAATGCCATTCGGTTTATGGAATGCCCCTGCTACTTTTCAAAGATGCATGAATGTCATATTTGCTGATTATATTGAAAAGATAATGGAAGTCTTCATGGATGAGTTTTCTGTGTATGGTACTTCTTTCGATAATTGCTTGTTCAACCTTAACAAAGTTTTGCAGCGGTGTGAGGACCAACACTTAGTTCTGAACTGGGAGAAGTGCGATTTTATGGTCACATAGGGTGTTGTTCTTGGACACTGTGTTTTTGGAAGAGGAATAGAAGTGGACCGTGCGAAGGTAGATGCTATTGAGAAGTTACCATACCCGAAGGATATCAAAGGTATAAGAAGTTTTCTTGGGCATGCAGGGTTTTATCGTAGATTCATTAAAGACTTCTCTAAAATATCAAAGCCTTTGACCAATCTTTTGCAAAAAGATGTTCCTTTTTCTTTTACCAAAGATTGTGTTGAATCATTTAATGTTTGAAAGAATTCTTTAGTAAGTGCTCCTATTATTCAGTCTCCTGATTGGAATTTGCCTTTTGAAATTATGTGTGATGCAAGTGATTATGCAGTTGGGGCTGTTTTGGGCCAACATGTTGATAAAAAGCTGAATGTTATTTACTATGCTAGTAAAATACTAGATGGGGCTCAAAGAAACTATGCTACTACTGAAAAAGAATTCTTAGCAGTGATATTTGCATGTGATAAGTTTAGACCTTACATTGTTGATTCTAAAGTCATAGTGCATTCTGATCACTCTTCTATTAAATATCTCATGAATAAGAAGGATGCTAAGACTAGATTGATAAGGTGGGTGCTTCTGTTGCAAGAATTCAATTTTCATATTGTTGATAGGAAAGGAGAGGATAATCCTATAGCTGATCATTTATCTAGAATGGAAAATATTCCTAACGATCATTGACGAGGGGTTAACTCGACAAATGTCCTAGATGAAGGACTTAGGATCGGGGAGATAGGGCGTCGGATGAACTCGAAGGTAAAGTTAGTCGAAATAGGTGTATATCGAAAGTAAACTTGGGTGTTCAACCTGGCTTGCTTTCAATCTGCCCTACACCGTCCCCTCCTGGCCCCTATATATAGGTGGCCAGGTCTCGAGGATCGGGTAGGGTCCGATACAGATTACAAATATCGACATACGGTAATAACTCATATTCGACTATCATTACAATTGGGCCTAGCACAACGGGCCTCAGGGGTACTCAACTAACGGGCTCTATTAGCTATACCCTTGTCAATCATATACCTATTAATGATAGTTTTGCTAATGAACAACTTGCAAATGTTAATGTTTCTAGACAAAGGAAGAAAGTTATACCACCACACTTTACTTATCAACAAAGGAAGAAATTCTTGTATGATCTTAGACATTATTTTTGGGATGACCCATTTCTTTATAACAAGAGTGTGGATGGTATCATTAGACGCTGTGTACCTGAGTATGAACAACAAGCTATTGTTAGAGATTGTCATGATAGTGCGTATGGAGGTCATCATGCAGGAGATCGCACAGCTGCAAAGGTATTACAATCTGGTTTTTACTAGCCTACTTTATTTAAGGATTGTATTGAATATGTTAAATCATGTGATAAATGTCAAAGATTAGGAAATATTGGTAGGAGAAATGAAATGCCTATGAATTACTGATTACCACTTGAACCATTCGATGTTTGGGGTTTCGATTTCATGGGACCTTTCCCAGCATCGAGAACAAAGCACACTCACATTTTTGTTGCAGTGGGCTATGTGACTAAGTGGTTGGAAGCAATTCCAACTAGGAGTGCAGATCATGCTACAACAATAACGATGCTCACTGATGTCTACGCACGCTTCTATCCTTGTAGACAGTGTTGGGCCTCCAAGTGCACAGGTTTGTAGAACAGCGGCAAGTTTCCCTTAAGTGGATCACCCAAGGTTTATCAAACTTAGGGAGGAAGAGGTCAAAGCTATCCCTCTCAAACAACCCTGCAATTATGATACAGAAAGTCTCTTGTGTCCCCAACACACCCAATACACTTGTCAGATGTATAGGTGCACTAGTTCGGCGAAGAGATAATGAAATACAAGTAGTAGTGATGATTATAAGTAGTAAATGTAATCTGAAATAAATATCGCTGCGAGCAAACATGTAACAAAACTGAAAGAAAACGGTGTGCAATGCTTGGAAACAAGGCCTAGGGATCATACTTTCACTAGTGGACACTCTCAACAAAGTAACATAATTGAACCAATAGATACTAACATCAATATGCAACTCAAAACAATTCTCCAATGGATAACAAACACTAATCATGCGTAGGGCTATGAAGCACTCCTCAAAGTCCGTATTTCCCCAAACTAGATTGTCCCACACTGTCACCGTGAACGCACTAGATGATTCCAACAAACACCAACAATTCATAGAGACATTAACCTAAAAGACACACATAATGCGCACACTATCACCTTCACATCATGATACAAGGTGTCTCCGGAGTTTACAATAATAAAGCACGGGAGTAGCATAATATCTGAATAATAGCATCTACCAATTCAACTAGATACAAAGCTCACGACCACATAAAGATCACATCATGGGAGAGAGAGGTGAACCACATAGCTACCGGTAGAGCCCTTAGCCCCGGGGGAGAACTACTCCCTCCTCATCATCGGAGGTAGCAACGGCGATGGAGATGGCGGTGAGGTCGATGGAGACGGCGGAGACGGCGATGGAGACCGATGGAGATGGCTCCGGGGGCACTTCCCCGTCCCAGCAGGGTGCCGGAACAAAGACTTCTGTCCCCCAAAATTTGTCTTCGACGGCGGCGGCGCTGCAGAACTGTTCTGGAAAAAATGCCGATTGTTCTAGGGTTTTCCATCCCGAAGCTTTTTATAGGCGAAAGGGCATCGTCAGAGGTGGACCAGGGTGGTCTCACCACTAGGGGGCGCGGCCAAGAGAGGGGCGCGCCACCCTATGGTGAGCCTACCCTCTGGGCCCCCTCCGACTCTCTTTCGATCCTCGTCCTGCATCCGGGAAAAATAGGAGTTTCGGTGGTCGTTTCATCCAATTCCGAGAATATTTCCTGTGTAGCTTTTCTGAAACACAAAAACAACAGAAAATAGGGAACTGGCACTGTGGCACTTTGTCAATAGGTTAGTTCCGGAAATCGCATAAAAACGCCACGAAGTGTAAACAAAACATGAAGCAAATGGTGTAAAAACAAGCATGGAGAATTAAAAATTATAGATACATTTGAGACGTATCAAGCATCCCCAAGCTTAACTCGTGCTCGTCCTCGAGTAGGTAAGTGATAACAAAAGAATAATTTTTGAGGTGACATGCACCATCATAATCTTGATCATCTAAGTAAGCATTGAGTGCTGGGATCAAAACAACTTAAAACATGGGCATGAAAGACATAATCTTGATAGAAGAAACTTAGCAACCATGTTATAACATGAAAAAGAACACAAACAAAAGATCATGAAAAATGAAACAATGAAAGTCAAGCGTGTGCTCAAATCATATGGAAAAATATAGCAAATAGTTTTCAGCTTGTCCTTCATGGAATAGCAAAACATAAATGCATAGGACACCTTCAAGTTTAAGAGGGCGACTAGATATAAATAATTTAAGAACAAATGAAACCATAGTCATGAATCAATCAATGATAACTTTGGGACAATGCACATTAAACTCAAAATGGAAACTATGCTCTCTTAGACGGTGCATAAAGGTAGAAGGTGGAGACTCAACATAAAAGTAAAAGAAAGGCCCTTCACAGAGGGAAGCAGGGATTAAACATGTGCTAGAGCTTTTCATTTGTAAAACAGAGAGATAAAAATTGGTTTTGAGAGGTGGTTGCCTTTGTCAACGACTGGCAATGGAGTTCTTACTATCTTTCATACAAAAATGAGCAAGTTTTTGAGAGAGAGATTGGCACTTTTGTGCTCTTTTATAAAGCTTGGCATTCCTCCCCACCTTTTTCCTTTCACAAACCATGGCTAACCGATTCCATCGGGTGCCCACCAACATTCACATACCATGGAGGAGTGCCCTTTTTTCTTTTCTTTTTTTCCCTTTTTTCTTTTTGGAATGAAACAATATGGAAGATAGCAAATCCGACCACTACGTCCCCATGAGCTGAAAACAGTGTCACAAAATGAGAAGTATTTTAAAGGTTTTTTGAAAGGTAGCACATGAAAATTTACTTGGAATGGCTTGCAAATACCATGCATAGGAATTTATAGTGGACACTTGGAATAACTTGGTTTTTGGGAGTTGGATGCACGAGTAGAGCTCATACTCAGTACAAAATGAGGACTAGCAAAAAGACTGGGAGCGACCAACTAAGAGAGCAATAACGGCCATAATAATGCATAGCGACAAAACATCATTAAGAGAAGCATAAAATGGCATCAAAAGTCAAAAACTAAATGATCATAGAGGCTATAGGCGACTTATTTTGTAGTCAGCATGTGTAAGCATGTGCCAAGTCAACTTAAATAAAGCATCAAAGGAGAAAACCACAATACTGCTCCCATATAATAAAAACAACGCATGATTTTTCAAAGGCTCATTAAGCAATCTCAGTCATTTGAGACAAGTCATGCTACAACAAAAAATCACTAAGCATACTATCAAAAAGACATCAAGCACGACATGCAAAAGCCTAAGCCGCAGTCTAAACAAGCTCCTTTTTGTACCACTTTTTTGCATGAAACTTTTTCTCTTTTCCAACACCATTCGATTTTTTTAAAACAACTCTTTTGATGAAAACCAACATAGACCAGTGGTCTAAATACACCTTGATGCAAAGATATAACAAGATCTGAACAAAAATCAAGGCAAAAAACAAAAGCTAAATACAATAGCAGAAAAATAGAACACTTGTTGAACGATAAGAGTGAAAACTAGAGTGTTCTTGGCAATGAAAAACGCAGTAAGTCTCTCTCCAAAACAAACATGATGTGAACCAACCATTTATTGCAGAAAACAAAGCAAAAGAAAACTGAAAGCAGAAGCAAAGACGCTCCAAGAAAAATGCATACTGCATGAAGCAATAAAAATATAGTGTTTTGAAAGGTGACTTGATTTTTGCCGATGAAGAAGGGGGTGCCTCGGAGGCATCCCCAAGCTTTGATGCTTGAACCTCTTGGATATTTCTTGGGGTGCGTAGGCATCCCCAAGCTTGAACTTTTGTCCATTCTTCAACTCATCTCATCATTCTCCAATCCCTACACTTGAAAACTTCCTTCATACAAAACTCAACACAATTCTATTAGCAACATTAGTGTAAGCATAATAATGAATCAACCCTTTTGGTTCAGTTTCAAACTCAAATCTACCACATATAAAGCATATACTACTGTAGCAACTTCCCCAAAAGTTCCGTGATCAAAAGAACTAAAAAAGAAAGCGATCGAGAGGCAAACACAAATAGTGGCAGAAATCGGTCAAAACAGAACAGCTGACAAAGGTCGATTTTTTCAAGGGTTTTCTGTTGCGCAAATCAAAAAGTGTAAAACTAATGAAAGTTTGGAAATAACCTGGGGCATATGCACAAGAAATCGCAGGTCAAAAAGATATTCTGAGAATTTTCAAGAATTTTTACGGTGCAGCACCGAAATCTGTTTCAGGACAGCCACTACCCCAAATCTTACCTCCCTCAAATTAGAGGTTCTTCTTGGCACAATAACGAAATAAAAAGGATAAGGAGCAGTTATTACAGTAGTAATAACTTCCAAGACTCAAATAAAAGAAAAAGTACTGAAAAGAAAACAATGGGTTATCTCCCAAGAGTGCTTTTCTTTAACGCCTTTGAGCTAGGCGCAGTAATTTGAAAAGATGCTCATGTAGGCGCCATAAAAGAGCTTAAGGCAAAGGCGCCATATAAGAACTTGTAGCAAGAGAGAGAATCAAAAATCAAATGTGAAACACATTTAAATCTAAACCACTTCCTATGCATAGGAATCTTGTAAGAGAATAAATCAACTAAGCACATAGTAACAAACATGGATAGATAAAACAAGTTCAAGATTTGCAACATAAAGAGGGGAAACTTAATATTGTTGAGATCCATCAAACCATGTTTCCCTCTCTCATAGTAACTTTCAGTAGCATCATGAATAGAACTAACATAACTATCACATAAGACATCCTTATCATGAGCCACATGCATAAAATAATTAATACTCCCCACATGAACACAATTCTTAGCAATCTTTGTAGGAGCAAAGTCAACAGAATCATTATTCTCATCACCATAATCATCAAAAACAGGAGGCATATTGTAATCATAACTAATTTTCTCCTCAAAAGTAGGTAAACTAAAAATATTATACTCATCATCGTACCCATCATAAACTAGAGGTTTAGTATCATCATAAGCTATAGAATAGCTATCTTGCAAAGCATATTCATCAAACATATCATCATAGGAAGGAACATGGATAGTACTAATGGTGCAACAATTATTAACCTCATAATTTTTAGAATCGGTACCAAAAAGATTTTCAATATCAAAAGTAGAGTGCTTTTCCCAATCATGATCACTAACATAGGTAACGGGCATAAGAACATCATCAAGATCAGAATTATCATAATCTATAATAGGAGCAACATGCTTAGGGGAAGATACTGTTTCCTCTCTCCTTTTACTCCTCTTCTTCTTCTTACTCTCTCCTTTAGGAGGGAGAGACTTGAAAGTCATCTTCTCCACATAATTTGATTTACTGACAGAAATAACAGAAGAAACTTTGGAGGATTCCTCCTCTCTATTAATAAGATGGAAACATACATTAGTCCTGTCATAGCTTGGCAAAACATCATGTTTTATAACATTTTGTATGTAAGTATTTGCGCGACAATCTTTAACACAATAAAGACGACAACCCTGCAGGATGCTAATATTTTTTTAAACGCTCATATCTACCAAAGAAGTTTTTCTAGATAACTCTTCACACCCCAAAAACAAAGTAAGCTCATCATGCTGATTGAGAGTGATCTTGTCATCACAATACAAACTTGCGGTACTCATTGATGGCTGGCGTGTAGTTGATGATGATTATGGCCAGACAGTTGGGAAACTCCAAGCGGAAAGTATGATGAGCACAGCGGCAAGTCTTTTCCCTCAGTAAGAAACCAAGGTTTGTCGGTCAGGAGAAGAGCAGACAAACAACTGAAGGTGATGCGGACTGGCTTAATAACACTCCAACAAGGGTGCCGTTTACGACACTTATTGACTCGTCTTCAGCCAATAGCAACGCGGAACCTGCACACAACACAACCAAATACTTTGTTCCCAACTTGCGATGAGGTTGTCAATCTCACCGGTTTGCTTGAAACAAAGGGTATGAGCGTATCGAGTGGAAAACAGTAGAAGTATGCAAGTAAAGTAAATAGTGCGAGTAAAATAAACAGGTGATAGCAATATGATGGAAATAGGACTGGGGTCCACAGTTCACTAGTGGTGTCTCTCCATAAGATAAATAACACATGTTGGGTAAACAAATTATAGTTGGGCAATTGATAGAATAAAGATAACGTGATATGTCAAGAAGATCACTATGCGATTTACTCTGGGCATTACAACAAAATACATAGACCGCCATCCAACTGCATCTATGACTAATAATCCACTTGTGGCGAATCAATCTGAGAACTCCACAAGTATTAAGTTGTGAACAACAGATAATTGCATTAAGCAAAGTGTGTAATGTAAACAAAGCATATGCCTTGAACATATGAATGTTGTTTTCTCCCTAGTAGCAACAGCACATCTACAACCCTAGAGGTTTCTGTCACTCCCCCAGATTAAATAGAGGCATGAACCCACTATCGAGCATAAATACCCCCTCTTGGAGTCACTAGTAACTACTCGGCCAAGATAGCTACTAACAACGGAGAGCATGCAAGATCATAAACAACATAGAGATAACATAAGATATATTTCAGTATAGCAACTCAATCATAACACCAATATTCATCGGATCCCAACAAACCAAACATGTAGAATTACATAACGGTGATCTCAATCATGTAGGGCAGCTCATGAGATCTAAACATGAAGCACATGGTGGAGAGGACAACCATCTAGCTACTGCTATGGACCCATAGTCCAAAGTAGACTACTCACTCATCGCTCCGGAGGCAAGCATGGCGATGAAGAAGACCTCCGGTGGCGATTCCCCTCTCCGGCAGGGTGCCGGGAAGAGCTTCTGGACCCTCCCGATCTTGGGTCGACGACGGCGGTGGATCGCGATGTGTTTCTAGAAAATTGATCGGGTCTTAGGTTTTTCCCGTCGGGGGGTCTTTATAGGCGAAGGGGCATCGTCAGAAGTGGAACGAGGCGCCCTCACACAAAGGGGGCGCGGCCAGGGGCTGGGCCGCGCCGCCCTGGTGTGTGGGGCCCTCGTGCTCCCACTCCGTCTCCTCTTCGGATCTCTGGAAGCTTCCGGGAAAAATAAGACTTCGGGAACTTGTTTCGTCCAATTCCGAGAATATTTCCTGTGTAGCTTTTCTGAAACACAAAAATAGCAGAAAACAGGGAACTGGCACTGTGGCGACTTGTTAATAGGTTAGTTCCGGAAAATGCATAAAAGTGCCACAAAGTGTAACGAAATATTAGGCAAATGGTGTAAAAACAAGCATGGAGCATAAAAAATTATAGATACGTTGGAGACGTATCAGCATCCCCAAGCTTAACTCCTGCTCGTCCTCAAGTAGGTAAGTGATAACAAAAGAAATAATTTTTGAGGTGACATGCACCTACACAATCTTGATCATATATGTAAGCATTTGTGAGGTGGGATCAAAAGAACTTAAAACATGGGCATGAAAGATATAATCTTGACAATAAAAACTTAGCAACCATGTTATAACATGAAAATGAACACAAACAAAAGATCATGAAAATGAAACAATGAAAGTCAAACGTGTGTTCAAATCATAAGGAAAAACATACAAATGGTTTTCAGCTTGTCCTTCATGGAGAGCAAAACATAAATGCATAGGACACCTTCAAGTTTAAGAGGGCGACTAGATACAAATAATTTAAGAACAAGTGAAACCAACAATATAAATCAATCAATGAAAACTTTGGGACAATGCACATTATACTAAGAATGACAACTATGCTCTCTTAATGGTCCATAAAGATAGAAGGTGGTGACTCAACATAAAAGTAAAAGAAAGGCCCTTCGCGGAGGGAAGCAGTGATTGCAAGTTTTATAACCTTCAAAAATTATGGTACTTACCAGCTTTGAGCTCTCATTGCCCCCATCATAAGCATCTTGAATGGTTAAAGTTAATGCGAGAACAATTATGATGCATATGCTTGACAAATCATAAGTCGAAAACCTCGTGCCCCATGAATACGAGTACCCAAACCTCATGCTACTTTACTTAGAGTCCCAAGCAAGGCTCTTGTCATTGTAAGTATATATGTATCATTGAGAACCACCAACGGGGTACCTCCGTGCCCGATGACATGGAACAAGCCCACATCAAAATGATAGGACAAGCAGACAATGAACACCTCGACATCTCTTTTATTTGCCATTTATTTAGCTTTTTATTTTGAGATGCGTCATCGAATGTCTACTATGGGTATGCTACAAATTTCCACCATGAATTATGCATGGCTTAGATTGGCGGCCTAGGCGTTTCCCTAACACATATACAAGATCCATGATCCCCGTAAGATTCCCAATTCATTTCACACCGCGGGCATCCATAAACAAAAGATCACGATATCAACTCAAATAAGAAGTGCAATGTTGAAAGCTTGCCCCATGACGGCATGGCTGGGCTAGTCTCCAACTTACAACTTGCAAGCATAACAACTCAACATAAGAGACCACAATTTCAAATTTTTAAGAACAAGAAAAAGTAAAGTGTGCCTTCCGGTTCGTGAGAGCTTTACTGACCAATTTTCGCATAACACTGGTAAGAGTTTAATTTGAAGAGAAAATAAAAGCAAGTCAAATTTACTTGGAATAGCAAATTGCTAGTAGGTATGTATAGTGGGCACTTTGGAAAACTTGGTTTTTAGGAGTTGGATGCATGAGTAGAGCTCATACTCAGTACAAGGCGAGGGCTAGCAAAAGACTGGGAGCGACCAACTAAGAGAGCAATAATGGCCATAATCATGCAAAGCGACAAAGCGACATTAAAAGAAGCATAAGATGGCATCAAAAGTTAAAAACTAAATGATCATAGAGGCTATTGGCGACTTTGTATGAGTCTAACATGTGTGAGCATGCGCCAAGTCAACCCAAATAAAGCATCAAGGAGAAAACCAAAATAATGCTTCCAAACGATAAAAACAACGGATGATTTTTTTCAAAGGCTCATTAAGCAATCTCAGTTATTTGAGACAAGTCATGCTACAGCAAAACCACTAAGCATACCATCAAAAAGACATCAAGCATGCCATGAAAAAGCCTAAGCCGCAGTCTACAGAAGCTCCTTCTTGTACCACTTTTTTGCATAAAGCTTTTTCTCTTTTCCAACACCATTTGAACTTTTTATAAACACCTCTTTTGATGAAAACCAATAAGATCAGAGGCAAAAATACACCTTGATGAAAAGATATGACAAGGTCTGAACACAAATCAAGGCGAAAACAAAAACCAAAAGCAGTAGCAGAAAAGGAAGAACACTCGGTTTTTGATAAGAATGAAAACTAGAGCGTTCTTGGCAAATGAAAAGCAAGGCAACTTCTCCAAAAGAAATTTGTTGGGTCCAACCATTTATTACAGAAAACTAAACTAAACTAATAATGAAAACTAAAACAACTGACGCTCCAAGAAAAATGCATAGTGCATGAAGCAATAAAAATATAGTGTCTTGAAAGGTGACCTAATTTTTGCCGATGAAGAAGGGGTGCCTCGGAGGCATCCCCAAGCTTTGACGCTTATACTTCTTGGATATTTCTTGGGGTGATGCATGGGCATCCCCAAGCTTGATATTTTGTCCATTCTTCAACTCATCTCATCATTCTCCAATCCCTACACTTGAAAACTTCCTTCATCCAAAACTAAACACAAATCTATTAGCAACATTAGTGTAGGCATAACATATAATCGACCTCTTTTTGCTTCAGGTTTCAACCCAAAACCACCACATATAAAGCATATACTACTGTAGCATCTTCCCCAAAAGTTCTGTGATCAAAAGAACTCAAAAGAAAGCGATAAAGCGGCAAACACAAATATTGGCAGAAATCTGTCAAAATAGAACAGCTGACAAAGGTCGAATTTTTAAGGGGTTTTCTGTTGCTCAAATAAAAAAGTGTCCAACTAATGAAAGTTTGGATATAACCTGGGGCATATGCACAAGAAATCGCAGGTCCAAAAGATATACAGAGAATTTTCACGAATTTTTACGGTGCAGCACCGAAAACAGTTTCAGGACAGCAACATCCCCAAATCTTTACCTCATTCAAATTAGAGGCTTCTCTTGGCACAACAATGAAATAAAAAGGATAAGGAGAGTTCATTACAGTAGTAATGACTTCTAAGACTCAAATAAAAGAAAAAGTACTGAAAATAAAACATTGAGTTATCTCCCAAGAGTGCTTTTCTTTAACGCCTTTGAGCTAGGCGCAGAAAATTGCGAATCAAGTAACATCAAGAGATGAAGCATCAAGCTCATAATGTGATCTAAGAATAGAGTCAAAAAGCAATTTCTTTCTTTTCTTAGGGAAGTGTTCCATACCTTTCTTTAGTGGGAATTGATACTTGATGGTGCCTTCTCTCATATCAATGATGGCACCTACAGTTCGAAGAAAGGGTCTTCCCAAAATAATAGGACATGAAGCATGGCATTCAACATCCATGACAAGAAAATCAATGGGAACAAAGTTATTGTTAACCATAATAAGAACATCATTAATACTTCCCAAAGGTTTCTTCTTACCAACATCAGCAATAGGAATATCATAATAACATTTTTCAAGAGGTGGTAAATCAAGCATGTCATAAATTTTTCTAGGCATAATAGAAATACTAGCACCTAGATCACATAAAGCATGGTAATCAAAACCATTAACATGCATATCAATGATGGGTTCCCAACCATCTTCTAACTTCTTGGGAATAGAAGCTTTTTGTTTCAACTTTTCATCCCTAATTTTCATGAGAGCATTGGTAATATGCTTAGTAAAAGCAATATTTAAAGAACTAGCATTGGGAGTCAAAGCAAGATTTTGCAAGAACAAAATAACTTCAGATATATTGCAGCCATTAACATCAAAATCATTAAAGGAAATAGAGTTATCATCTCCTACACTCCGAAAAATTTCAGCACTCTTTTGAGAAAAAGTTTTGGCAGTTTTAGGCTTTTTAACACAAGGAGTGGGAGTTTTCTCTACACCAATCAAAGTAAGAGGATTGCTAGCATTAGGAACAACATCATTAGAGGTAGTAATAGTACAAACTTTCATATTCCTAGCAATCTCATCCTCTCTTTCCCATCTAGCATGCAATTCTGCTAACAATCTAATATTTTCATCAATTCCAACTTGAATAGCATTAGCAGTAGCAAAAACATTGTTCTCTTTCACATCATGAGGCAACACTTTTAATTTCAGAAGTTCAACATCATGAGCAAGGCTATCAACTTTAGAAGCAAGAATATCAATTTTGCCTAACTTTTCCTCAACAGACTTGTTAAAAGCAGATTGTTTTTCCATGAAGTCTTTGAGCATGACTTCAGGTTCAGAGGGCGCGGCCCTAGTGTTGTTGGAGAAATTACCATAAGGATTACCATAACCATTACCATTAGTAGAAGGATACGGCCTATACTTTTTACTAGCAAAATTGTTCCTATAAGCATTGTTGTTAAAATTATTGTTTCTAATGAAGTTCACATCAACATGCTCTTCTTGAGCAACCAAAGAGGCTAAAGGAACATAATTAGGATCAAGATGAGTCCTATCATTAGCAAGCATAGCCATAATGGAATCAATCTTATCACTCAAGGAAGAGGTTTCCTCAACAGAATTTACCTTCTTACCTTGTGGAGCTCTCTCGGTGTGCCATTCGGAATAATTTACTATCATGTTGTCAAGTAGCTTTGTTGCGGCGCCCAAGGTAAGGGACATAAAAGTGCCTCCAGCAGCTGAATCCAATAGGTTCCTTGAAGAAAAATTCAGTCCTGCATAAAAAGTTTGAACAATCATCCAAGTAGTCAGTCCATGAGTGGGGCAATTCTTTATCATAGATTTCATTCTTTCCCAAGCTTGAGCAACATGTTCATTATCAAACTGACTAAACTTCATAATATTGCTACGCAGAGATATAATCTTAGCAGGAGGATAGTATCTACCAATGAAAGCATCCTTACACTTAGCCCATGCATCAATACTATTCTTAGTCAAAGATAGCAACCAATCTTTAGCTTTTCCTCTCAAAGAAAAAGGAAACAACTTGAGCTTAATAATATCACTTTCTACATCCTTATATTTCTGCATCTCACATAGCTCAACAAAATTGTTGAGATGAGCTGCAGCATCTTCAGTACTAGCACCAGAAAATTGCTCTTTCATAACAAGGTTCAATAAAGCAGGCTTAATCTCATAAAAGTTTGCAGCAGGAGCAGGTGGCGCAATAGCAGTGCAGATAAAATCACTATTGTTCATGCTAGTAATTCACACAACTTGGTGTTTTCAGGATTAGCCATTTCAGAAAACTAAAAGTAGACAAGTAAAAACAACTATCAAGGATTCTATTTTTTTGGGTTTTTGATATAAAACAATGCAAGTAAAAATAAAGTAAACCAAAACAATAAAACAAAGTAAAGGATGTGCGTGCGAAAAACTCCCCTTGCAGAGGTCTTCCACTTCTTCCCCAGCAACAGCGCCAGAAAAGGGCTTGATGGCTGGCGTGTAGTTGATGATGATTATGGCCAGACAGTTGGGAAACTCCAAGCGGAAAGTATGATGAGCACAGCGGCAAGTCTTTTCCCTCAGTAAGAAACCAAGGTTTGTTGGTCAGGAGAAGAGCAGACAAACAACTGAAGGTGATGCAGACTGGCTTAATAACACTCCAACAAGGGCGCCATTTACGACACTTGTTGACTCATCTTCAGCCAATAGCAACGCGGAACCTGCACACAACACAACCAAATACTTTGTTCCCAACTTGCGATGAGGTTGTCAATCTCACCGGTTTGCTTGAAACAAAGGGTATGAGCATATCGAGTGGAAAATAGTAGAAGTATGCGAGTAAAGTAAACAGTGCGAGTAAAGTAAACATGTGATAGCAATATGATGGAAATAGGACTGGGGTCCACAGTTCACTAGTGGTGTCTCTCCATAAGATAAATAACACATGCTGGGTAAACAAATTACAGTTGGGCAATTGATAGAATAAAGATAACGTGATATGTCAAGAAAATCACTATGCGATTTACTCTGGGCATTACAACAAAATACATAGACCGCCATCCAACTGCATCTATGACTAATAATCCACTCACGGGGATATCATCCGAACACCCCATGAGTATTAAGTTGCGAACAACAGATAATTGCATTAAGCAAAGTGTGTAATGTAAACAAAGCATATGCCGTCGAACATACGAATGTTGTTTTCTCCCTAGTAGAAACAACACATCTACAACCCTAGAGGTTTCTGTCACTCCCCCAGATTAAATAGAGGCATGAACCCACTATTGAGCATAAATACCCCCTCTTGGAGTCACTAGTAACTACTCGGCCAAGATAGCTACTAACAACGGAGAGCATGCAAGATCATAAACAACATAGAGATAACATAAGATATATTTCAGTATAGCAACTCAATCATAACACCAATATTCATCGGATCCCAACAAACCAAACATGTAGAATTACATAACGGTGATCTCAATCATGTAGGGCAGCTCATGAGATCTAAACATAAAGCACATGGTGGAGAGGACAACCATCTAGCTACTGCTATGGACCCATAGTCCAAAGTAGACTACTCACTCATCGCTCCGGAGGCAAGCATGGCGATGAAGAAGACCTCCGGTGGCGATTCCCCTCTCCGGCAGGGTGCCGGGAAGAGCTTCTGGACCCTCCCGATCTCGGGTCGACGACGGCGGCGGATCGCGATGTGTTTCTGGAAAATTGATCGGGTCTTAGGTTTTTCCCGTTGGGGGGTCTTTATAGGCGAAGGGGCATCGTCAGAAGTGGACCGAGGCGCCCTCACACATAGGGGGCACGGCCAGGGGCTGGGCCGCGCCGCCGTGGTGTGTGGGGCCCTCGTGGCCCCACTCCGTCTCCTCTTCGGATCTCTGGAAGCTTCCAAGAAAAATAAGACTTCAGGAACTTGTTTCGTACAATTCCGAGAACATTTCCTGTGTAGCTTTTCTGAAACACAAAAATAGCAGAAAACAGGGAACTGACACTGTGGCGACTTGTTAATAGGTTAGTTCCGGAAAATGCATAAAAGTGCCACGAAGTGTAACGAAACATTAGGCAAATGGTGTAAAAACAAGCATGGAGCATCAAAAATTATAGATACATTGGAGACGTATCACTCATTCGATTAGACGTGTCACTATTATGGCCTGAGCATTGAAAATTAAAATGACCCATGTCTTAGCAAAGTTCACGAATAAAAGGATAAAGCTCACAAACCTTTTTACCAAGCTCATCTAGAGCCTTATCCCACATTCGGGTTTGTTCATTCCTGTGGTGGATACAATAATCTTCCTTGTCGTAACTATGTTCACAAGGTCTAAATACTCCACAAAAATTAACAAGCTTATAAGAAATAGGACTTTAAGAAGTTTGAGCATGTTTATTGCAATCATCAATAACAATATCACTTTCTATGCAAGTGTCTTTAAAAGGTTCATGATACACATCCCCTTTTCCCTTAGGAACATTAATATGGGAAGCAAAGGCTCTAAAGCAATTAACCATAATTTGAGCATCAAGACCATATTTAGCACTAAGCTCTTGAAAATCAGAAGTTTCAGCAAAAGACTTAATGCAATCATACTCATATTTTATACCTGATCCTTTACCTTTGTCACTATCCCAATCTTCAATATTGTTTTGAATTGTTTCAAGTAGATCCCACTTGACGTCAATATCCTTGCTTGTGAAAGACCCATCAAAGCATGCATCTAGATAGTCCTTGTAATATCCTGAAAGCCTTGCATAAAAATTATTAATAACAATATTACGGGGAAGCTCATGAATAGGACATTTGAGCATTAGTGACTTCAATCTTCCCCACGCTTGGGCAATGCTTTCTCGCTCATGCGGATGAAAATTATAAATATAATTCCTATCCTTATAAACCCCACTTGAACGATAGAATTTAGAATAAAAGAGAGGTACAATTTCCTCCCAGTCAACAGGTCGGCCATCCTTCAGTGTTTTATACCATTCTGCAGCTCTGCCCTTCAGTGATAAAGAAAATAGCTTCCTCTTAACTTGGTTCATCGAAATACCTGCACACTTGAATAACTCGCATAATTCATGTATAAAGAGTAAATGATCACCGGGATGGACAGTTCCATCTCCTAAATAGCAATTATTCATAGCATGCTCAAAAAATTTCATAGGTATTTTAATAGGATGAGGAGCACAAACATCATTAGAAACATCACATATGGGAGATAAAATATCATCAGAGCAAACTTTCTTCACTAAAGCTGGGGAACTAAAAATATCATGCTTAACAAAACCAGCTTCCCCAAGCTTAGACCTTTCTATAGCATTAGTAATAACGGTGTTTAAAGCATTCATACTAACAACACTATTAGCATGCGAATAAAGCTCCAAAGGTTTTTCAATTTTCTCTTCAAACACTTCATATCCTAACGTAGGAAAAATACTAAAGAACTCTTTGTTTTCCATTAAGCCTAACTAGTGAAAATAAAAACAAGAAACAAAAAGATATAATTGCAGAATCTAAAGGAAATAACTTTGAGCACTCACCAGCAACTAAAAGACTTAGTAACCAAAAGATGTGAGTACCTTTTACCTTACCTCCCCGGCAATGGCGCCAGAAAAGAGCTTGATGTCTACGCACGCTTCTATCCTTGTAGACAGTGTTGGGCCTCCAAGTGCAGAGGTTTGTAGAACAGCAACAAGTTTCCCTTAAGTGGATCACCCAAGGTTTATCGAACTCAGGGAGGAAGACGTCAAAGCTATCCCTCTCAAACAACCCTGCAATTACGATACAGAAAGTCTCTTGTGTCCCCAACACACCCAATACACTTGTCAGATGTATAGGTGCACTAGTTCGGCGAAGAGATAGTGAAACACAAGTAGTAGTGATGATTATATGTAGTAAATGTAATCTGAAATAAATATCGCTGTGAGCAAACATGTAACAAAACTGAAAGGAAACGGTGTGCAATGCTTGGAAACAAGGCCTAGGGATCATACTTTCACTAGTGGACACTCTCAACAAAGTAACATAATTGAACCAATAGATACTAACATCAATATGCAACTCAAAACAACTCTCCAATGGATAACAAACACTAATTATGCGTAGGGCTATGAAGCACTCCTCAAAGTTCGTATTCCCCAAACTAGATTGTCCCACACTGTCACCATGAACGCACTAGATGGTTCCAACAAACACCAACAATTCATAGAGACATTAACCAAAAAGTCACACATAATGCGCACACTGTCACCTTCACATCATGATACAAGGTGTCTTCGGAGTTTACAATAATAAAGCACGGGAGTAGCATAATATCTGAATAATAGCATCTACCAATTCAACTAGATACAAAGCTCACGATCACATAAAGATCACATCATGGGAGAGAGAGGTGAACCACATAGCTATCAGTAGAGCCCTTAGCCCCGGGGGAGAACTACTCCCTCCTCATCATCGGAGGCAGCAACGGTGATGGAGATGGCGGTGAGGTCGATGGAGACGGCGGAGATGGCGATGGAGACCGATGGAGATGGCTCCGGGGGCACTTCCCCATCCCGGCAGGGTGCCAGAACAGAGACTTCTATCCCCCAAAATTTGTCTTCGACGGCGGCGGTGCTGTAGAACTGTTCTGGGAAAAACGCCGATTGATCTAGGGTTTTCTGTCCCAAAGCTTTTTATAGGCGAAAGGGCATCATCAGAGGTGGACCAGGGTGGTATCACCACTAGGGGCGCGGCCAGGAGGGGGGACGCGCCACCCTATGATGAGCCTGCCCTCTGGGCCCCCTCCGACTCTCTTTTGGTCCTCGTCCTGCGTCCGGGAAAAATAGGAGTTTTGGTGGTCATTCCCGTGTAGCTTTTCTGAAACACAAAAACAGCAGAAAATAGGGAACTGGCACTGTGGCACTTTGTCAATAGGTTAGTTCCGGAAATCGCATAAAAATGCCACGAAGTGTAAACAAAACATGAAGCAAATGGTGTAAAAACAAGCATGGAGCATAAAAAATTATAGATATGTTTGAGACGTATCACTCATGAACATCATCTTTCCCAGGTTTGGTGTACCTAGGTTTTTAATTACTGATGGTGGATCTCATTTCTTGCATGGTGTTCTTAGAAAAACTTTGGCAAAGTATGACGTTAATCATAGAGTTGCATCTCCTTATCATCCTCAAAATAGTGGACAACTTGAACTTAGTAATAGGGAAATCAAAGTCATTTTGGAGAAAATAGTGAATAAGTCTAGGTCTGATTGGCCACTGGCTTATAGAACTGCTTTTAAAAAGCCTATGGGAATGTCTCCTTATAAAATGGTTTATGGAAAATCTTGCCACTTGCCTGTTGAATTAGAACATAAAGCAAGATGGGCTGTTAAACAACTGAACTTCGACTTTAAAACTGTGGGAGAGAAACGAATTCTTGACTTGAAGCTACTAGATGAGTGGAGGAATGAAGCCTATGAGAATGCAAGAATGTTTAAAGAAAAAAGTTAAAATTTGGCACGATAGGAAAATTAAAAGAAAGGAATTTAAGGTAGGCGATCAAGTTTTATTGTACAACTCTCGTTTCAAGTTTTCTGCAGGGAAATTAGCTTCAAAATGGCAAGGACCCTTGGTAATAGAGGAGGTGTACCGGTTAGGAGCCATCCGGCTTCACAGGGACATGAGAGGTAAACCTCATGTGGTCAATGGGCAACACCTTAAGCATTATATTGCAGGGAAAAGCTTTGTCGATAAGTTGGAAAGACTGAATCTACAAACACCGGAGGCCGTGATTGCGAAAAATGACGCAGTCACATTCACCCCAAATCAATAAAAGGTAACTTTCGTGTTCGAAACTCTCTCGGAATTCAATCAAATTCTGCGGGAAGCATTTTTTATGGAAATTGAAGACTTACAAAATAAACTGGGAAGAAACGGAGTTCCGAGGAAGGAATGAGAAGGGCCCATGCAGCCAGATTCCCTGGCCACGTGGGGTGTTCTTGTTCGCCCCCCGGACTTCCGTTTTGCTTCGTTTTTGACTCCAACTCTTCGTATTGACCTAAAAAATCGTCAATATATACCCATTCCCACAGATCTTCTTGCACCGAGAGCCTTCGAGCGTTCTTTGTTTCATTGTTTTCTTCTTGTCAGGGTTTTAGCAATGTCTTCGGGAGACTCATTCCAATGTTCCTTCATGGACAACGATGATGATGAGATTGATGGTCTTAGCCCATTGTCCATGTGGAGGAGGAATAGGAAGAGGAAGGATTTCTCTGATGATGAAGACTACATGCCCGACGAGGAAGAGGAACACATGCCCGACGACGAAGAGGAACACATGCCCAACGAGGAAGAGGAGCACATGCCCGACGAGGAAGAGGAGCACATGCCCAAGGAAGAAGAACCAAGCCCGTCGTCGACATCGGATCTCCATCGGCAACACCACCTGCTCATGTCCCTATCTCTGCGGTCCAGGTGAATGTATCCCTCGGAAACAAGAGGAGGGGTGCATTCATAAGTACCAGGGGGAAGGTTCCCAGGCACGCTCTTGCTAATCGGTATCCAGCTGCTAAACTTTATGACAGGGATCCTCCTGGTGATTGGGATCACAAGATCCCAAAAACGCGAGTGCAAAGTCCTGAGTGGAAACCCAGCAGACAAACTCGAGAGGAAGGACTCATGAAAGAACTAAGCGGAGCTGCAAGCAAATTTGAGCAAGCTTACAACTTCATGATGAGTGTCATTGGAAATCTTGAAGATTATCATGAGGAAAAGAAGTGGAAAAAGGAAGAGAAATAAGCCAGCGGCAACCATTCAAGCTTGGGGGAGTTCCACCTAGTCTCTTCATCTTTATTAGTTTATATATCATATTTTATCTAGCCATTGTGTGCTTTACTTTATCGTTTAGTATCGAGTTATCTTAAGTTTTTGCAAGCTCATAGAGCATTATCATGTATCCCCTATCTTTTGGTTTATCAATAAATATTAAAGTATGGTGTCATCCATGGTTCCCTTATTTAGAGATTTATGGGTAACACATGCAAATGAGCAAGGCATGCTTGGAGGTTTCAGTCACATCTTGCTTTGAATTTGATTAACTTGAGTATGTTGGACAATTGTAGAACCTACCTCATTAAAAGTTCTAGTAAAAGAATTAGTCAATATGATATGAAGAAGTAAATATAGTTTAAGATAGAGATTTAGTCTTGTGAAATAAAAAGTTGGGAAGGATTAATGAAAAGAGTATGATGCATTCTTTTTAAAACTGTAGTAGCTTATGAGCAAACTTGAGTCATGAATGTTTCAATACTTATGCTCTTGAAAAGTGAATGTTATGGAAGGCACCCGAGGATTCGATTAGCCATGGAAAGTGTAACACAAAGGCTGGGTTGAGCATAAGACTTGATTGGAATATTCATGAGCAGGGCTTGCACGGGTTACTAAGGAGCAGGAGTGCAAACAACTTTATATCTATCTTTTTATTTCCCTTCTTTTAACTAGTATTCAGCGAGAGTTGATCTTGTCTTTAAAACTACAGCAAAATATCAGTTGTTATAATGCTTGCTTTCAAAAGCATGTGTGAAAAGAGTATGATTCAATTGTCCAACGTACAGTAGTTATTTTTGTTCAAAGATAAAGGAGTGATTGCTAGAGCTTCTATCTATGTTTCCCTCGTATGCATGAGTTTTAGTTCATTAATCCTTCTTTATAACTGAACATGATGATGATACAATGCCCACATTTATTTATCAACCATAAGCTCATTGATGCATGTGACGATCTATTCGCTTACTTACTCGAGGACGAGTAAGGGTTTAAGCTTGGAGGAGTTGATACATGCATTTTATATCATTATTTTATTAGTTCATATTGTCATATTGAAATGTTATTTACATTGTTATATTATTGTTTTTGCATATTTTAGATGATTTATGGGACTTTCTTACAAAGTCCCTATTTGTGGCATTTAATTTCTCGGAGCCAGAAAACTCACTTTTTCCATGTTTTTGATGTTTCAGGACCTTCTGGATACCAAATGAACCAGGGAAAAATGCACATCCATTATTTTTCTAGGAGAAAGATCGTGGGAGAAAGAACCAGAAGAGAGGAGCCACGAGGGCCGAATGGGCATGGCCCACATGGCCAACGAATCTGGCCGTGTGGGGCCTACCCGTTCGCACCTCGGGCCCCATTTCGACCACGCCTTCGTCTCGCCAGAAAAGGGGTCGCCCTATTTTTTTCCCGAGATTTATCGAGGTCGCGGCGGCAGCGAAGCCTCTACCCCTTCTAGAGCGGTCAGATCCTGCCGCGCTGGAGCCCCGGAGAAGGGGGAAATCGCCGCCATCTTCACCACCTCTCCTCCTTGGCGTAGGAGGAGGCCTCTCCATCACCATCATCACCAAGATCATGACCATCTCCATCATCATCACCGTGATCCACTTCAATCCCCTAGTAGTTTGAGAGTTATCGATCTCTAGATACTATTTAAGTGTGGCTATTCATGCTTATGATTGGGCACTTGTCTTTATTTGGTGGAGAGATAATTATTTTAGATTGTGTTGTACCCTTTATGCCACTGATTGTGATCATGTTCTCACATTGTGAGTAGTTTCCCATGTTCCTGGGGGCATAGGATGAATTGGCTATGATTTTTATATAACATGTGCTGCTATTTGGTCAAGTGTTTATCTTTTATGTTGTTCTATAATGGTGGTGTGCGAACGTTGACTGTACACTACTTCACCTTTACAGGCTCATAGGACAGCACCGTAGTGCAATGGAGTGAGATAGTACTTTGGGGTACAGACACCTTAGTCAAAGACATGAAATTGTATTATGGGGGATTAAATATCGGGGACCTAGGAGTTTAAAGCTATGGTGAGACTTTTGTCTTAATAATTCTTGTGTGCTCATTTGCATGGCCATGAGATCCATCATAAGGGGTTTAGTTCATTTATGTTGCTGCACCTATTTACGGCTCCGTCCGAAAAGATGAAAACTAGACAAGATATGCACCATGTTGTTTGAGAAATCTTTAATGCCAAGTAAATCCATGCCGCCCTTGGGAACGTTTTCCTTCTATAAGACACACACACACACCACTCACTTGAGCTTGTCCTCTTGCTGCATAGAGGATTAGGCATTCTCTTTATAAGAGCTTTTACTTATTGCATTTTACTTTTAGCAGTTATTTACTTGGAACTTTATACACAAAAATCTCAAAAACATTTATCACTTTTATTGTTTTGTTTACCAAGCATTCTAACCAATACCCTTAGCTCCTCGTGGGTTCGACAACCTTTTCTATTCGAAAGGTACAACAATTGATCTCCTGCACTTGGGAGTCATCAACCTCTGAAGGTTTCTGTAATGAAACGACAGCTGATATGCGTATTTTAGGTGGTCTATTATTTATGTGGGGTGTTGTGCCCAGCTTTCGACTTTGCGTTTCGGTAGCAGCTTAAAAAAACCCGGTTTCGACACTCCAAAAATGGAAAAGGCACTTTCCATGGGACGAAACAAAATGCATGTTGCAAATGATGATATGGATGTCATATTTAGATTCCTCTCAATTTTCGGATCAATTTAGATATACTATTTATCGAATTCCGATTTACAGATTTGTACATATGGATTATTCAATATTAAATGGAAAAAAGAAAATAAACTAAATTTACTGTTATTTGAATTCACGATTATTATTATTTAAATATAAAGGCGTGTGACATCATGCCCAAGAGTTAATAGGATTGATATGATACTATTATCAATATGGTATAACTTTTTTCTCGGATGCTCAATAGGAAGGAATAAAGAAGTTAAGCGTGCTTGGGCTGAAGTAGTCTGAGAACTGGTGACCGACCGGGAAGTCTGACTAGAAATAAGAGATTTCAGCTAAAATTAAGTGTGCTTAGAGATAGAGATATCCTAGTGGGATTCGCTGGTCAAATAATTCAAATATTTTAAAAAACATTTAAAAAATGAAAAAATAAAATGAAAAATGTACTTACCTATACCGACGGCTTGCCGACGATTTTTTTTTGGCTGTGCTGACCCCCGCCTAGGCCGACGGCTAGGTGCCGACGGCCGCCGTCGACACAGCGTATGCCGACGACTTTTTGGGCTGTGCCGACAGCCGGCCGTCGGCACCTTCACTGTGTGCAATAGTGCCGATCTGTCGATCATGAGGTAAGAGTCAATCACCATGTGATATCAAGAACTGATGAACAATGTTGTTATATTCAAAGACTATGTCTAGGCCATACTAGTTAATTTAGTGATGGAAACAGTAATATATTTTTAGAGTCCAACGGGATTCGTAATGTTTCAGATAGTTCTCATATAGGTTAATCTATGTACAAGGTTGATTGAATTTTTCTTAAGTACCCGTTAAATAAAAGAAATGCAACCTCACTTCATTGAAAGGTGCAACACACAAAAACACAAGTTGCATTTTTTTTTGGATCAACGGAGAACTGAGAAAACTCTCAATAGACAGAGACCAGTCAAATTGTTCTTATTTTTATTCTTTGAAAAGGACAAACTGTTTTTATATGGCCAAATTAGTTTAGACAATTCCGAACAAGGCCGAGTTGAGTTTCGCGGGGGAAAGCATGCATGACCACAACCATGCACCATAGCTTGGAAAGCGGCCAGCACAGCCGATGGAGAGATGACGTCGTTGAAGATCGAAGGGGTGCCCCATTGCAACTTTTCCAGAGTAGTAATAGCGGGAAGGCAGCTTGAAAGAAAGAAAGAGAAGACGACCGGGCAGGAGATAGGGTCCATTGGAAGGAGTAAAGCATCTCCATGATTGATCGATTAACATTAACTGAGGGCATGTACGTACGCTGTCTAGCTAAAAGGCAGCGATATAGGTTGGCCGGGGGCCGGCGATATGCATGCACACGGCAGTACATGACACGAACCCTACCGCTACCGGAGCCGGAGGCGAAGCCTGAGCGGCCGACACAAGGATCTGCCCAAAGTTTCTGCACCGTCCGAACCCAGCACCCGTGCTACTACTACTACTACGACTAGCTTGCTGCTAGCTATGTATACGTAGGTAGCTGCCTTTGCACGCCAACAAGGTCAAAAAAGGGCCGTGTGGTGGTCCTCGATCGTGCCGCATATCTTCAGTCCCGACACCTCAATCTGATTATACGAATAATCAGCATATACACACCAATGTCTGAAATGACACTGACGTTGACGCAGCCCGCGTGTACTCTCTCTGTTTCATAATTCTTGTCGTAAATCTGAACTAAAATCACAATAAAAAGTTATGTAAGCAGCGAGTAGTCTATCTTCGTCGGCATGTCTATATGACCATATATATACATTTTCATATATGTACGTCGATCGAGATGGATGGATGGATGGATCGACCCCTTTTCACTTTGCTATAGTAGCGGTGACCAGAATCGAGTGGCTTTTCACCAGGGGGGGCTGGCATAGCTTTTTGGGGTGGATATATCATGATCCATCGGCGGTTCTCCATTTGGCGATGCTGGACGGATGGCACTTGCGGCCGGCCGTCTTCGTAGATCCATGCATGGCATGCACGTTTGCAAATTGGCCATGGCTTTAGGGCCGGTTAATGGTGGAAGCAGGGATGAACAGCGCCAGGATGGGGTAGGCTTTCCGGTGGGCGAAAAGACCGGAGGTCGCATGATGCCTTTTGGCCAGGCGCACGGCTAGGGCAAACAGGGCAAACACTGTGCCATGCGCAGCCAAGTGGAAACATGTACCCGCAGCTTTTGGGTCCATGATTAGGCTGCACGGCGCACTTGCTGGCCATGCCATGCATGCACGCTTGGCCCCTTCCGTTCCGTGCAGCCTCTAGCTCGATCTCCTCTCTTTCTCATGGCTGTTCATTCTTGTTTCGAATCCTGGCTTGGAACCCTGATCTTTGGCTACATTTCCGGGCAGAGCTTTCGAACAACGTCCAAAGCTCAAACACTCTGTATATTTACTCTCTCTTTTTCTAAATATAAAATATTCTAGCCTTTTTTTTTAAAATGACGTATCTGAACACATTTCAGTGTGTCTGTGCACTCACTTTTTAGTGGTTTCGCCCATATCTAATCTATATTAAAACATCCAAATATCTCACATTTTAGAACGGAGGAAGTACATGAAAATGGAACGTCCAATAACATCACACATTCACATTCGAACAAACGCAGGTATGTTCTTTTTATCACAACGAAATTATGCATGTCCGGCAGCTAGCATCCATCGCATTCGTCGTCGCAAATCTGTATCAGTACCCCAACATCATGATTAGGAGGAGGAAGCGGTGCATGCAGATGCATGGTCCCGTACGTACGTCGCCGTGCTGCACCACTACATGTCGTAACGTCTGACCACCTTCCAATATCACCACCTCCCTTTCAGCCTCAAGATTGCTAGCCTGCCACAACTCCCAGAAAACAGCCATCATGACAAATGAAATTTGCCGGGGACTCGTCAACTTAAAATCCAAACATGCATATGCTTCTATTCGAGCATCTGAGCGCGTCCATTTGGCTCCCGGGCTCACCGGAGCTCTTTATTTTTGAACATTTAAAAAATTATTTAAAAAGTTTCAAACAAGCTTTAAAAAATATGTACATATATGCAGTATGTACTTCAGATCTGTCTCAATGTCCAAAAATCAATTCTATCTGGCTTTGAATAAATATGTAGAGATAGAATATGAACAACTATATTATTGAATGAATACGTTACAAACATATATCTTATGGTAAATCTATTAAGATCAATTTGGTACTGTAAATCATCCTATTTTTGTAGATTCTTGGTCAAACTTAAAAAATACCGACCACCTATTTGGGTATAGAGGGGGTACATACCTCATACACATTTTTCGGGGGCCCTGAATTGCCCTCCCCACATACCGTGCCGCGATTGCCTTTCACAATATACCATAAGAATCTAGAGCGCCCGCGTGTTGTACCCACACATACACACAAGTCACATGTTCACGTCGTCTTCTTCCTCACCTAGGCATGGGGGATAGAAATAGAGATACATGAAATACACCTAGAGTAGCACAATTACATGGGTGACCTCAAACTAGCCTTGTATGTACTACGGATGCGTTGCTCGATAGCTCGAAATGCCCATGAACATTGACAAGATGGTGGTGTTCATGTCCCTCATCTTGGCTAATAGATGTTACTCAAAGAGGATTGTGCACGCCCAGCATTGTTAACATGGATACAATTGGTAGTTATGTCGGCTTATTGAGTGGTAGCATTACACTTGTTAGAATTATATTGATATATTGCCACCAAACTTAATTATATTGTGAGAGAGCGAATATAAGCGATGGAATTTACCTAGTCTACTACTATAGATGAAGTAGCTAGGCAGACAAATTCTCTATTAAGATGGCTAAAGGTAGATCCAGTTTGGTTAGTCTGCTGGAGTCGCGCTTACAGAGTTTTGAAAATGCCCAGCAGCATAAGACAGCCTCCGCAGCAACATGAACTTTTAGTCCTTCCTAGGAGCATAAAAGTGCAGTGGACCATACAACGACGTGGGACGATTGATTGATCTCTACCATCGTGGCATGTTGACATGTTCTAGCCATATGCATGTACTCCCTAGAAGCCTTTCTACAAATTTATTTAGGCGTGTAGGAGTACTTGCTACTAGAACAAAATCGCTTTTGTTCATTTGAAATCGCATTTTCTTGTTTCTTCAATAAAGGGACGAGAAAATGAGTTTAAGTCCTTTTAAAAAAAGAGCACCCTAGGACCCTGGCCTCAAATTATGCACATTATTATTATTTATTACAATATATGCAGTCTTATGAACGGAACATAAAAATATGCAGTGGCAAAGAATGCGACTGACGAGGGTTAACTCGACAAATGTCCTAAATGAAGGACTTAGGATCGGGGAGATAGGGCGTCGGATGAACTCGAAGGTAAAGTTAGTAGAAATAGGTGTATATCGAAAGTAAACTTGAGTGTTGAACCTTGCTTGCTTTCAATCTGGCCTACACCGTCCCCTCCTGGCCCCTATATATAGGTGGCCAGGTCTCGAGGACCGGGTAGGGTCCGATACAGATTACAACATCGACATACGGTAAGAACTCGTATTTCGACTATCATTACACTTGGGCCTAGCTTAACGGGCCTCAGGGGTACTAAACGAGCGGGCTCTATTAGCTATACCCTTGTCAGTAGCCCCTGAGATTCTACCAGAATTGCAGATTCGGGTTGAATCTCTAATCTTTAAATCTTTGACACGATCAATTCTTCGACTTCTTCACATCTTCAAATCTTCGACTTGGCCTTTCGACTTATTTTCATGATAATATCTCGCAAGGGGTTTTGATGAACAAGCCTGACAACTCTGACGGATCAAGAGGTCAGCTAACTGCCGGAACAGATACTTGCCACCTACTTCAAATTCAATCCCCTTGGACTTGAACTCGGGATACCGGTCAAACCCATTCTTTTGCCGCATTTAGGACTTACAAAGAATGAGTCCCAGTGGTTCTCAGGGTACCCAGTGCGTCCACCAGGATTTTCTTCGCGTCGTAGACACGGATACATACCAGCAGAGCGCATCCATATGCGTATACCAGGCCACACAGGACGGATCCCGGGGTCTTACCTTCGTGATAACTTCGTCGGGTGCGCGCTCAGCGCTCCCGATGGTAGTAGCCCCCGAGGCTATAGTCAAATGTTTTTGGGTATAGTCTCCTAATTTTTTTTTGTATTGTCGGCGCCAACCTTGTTTGTTCTTTCCTGTCATCCTTTTATTCGGAAGTCGCCATATTCGATACTCGTCGACTATATGCATCTGTCGAATTGATCTTTGATTTTTCGTCTTCTTCGTGACGTCAGTGGCCAAATTTAGCTATACGTCACCATTATTGAGCGCGTACCGTTTTGTGGGTAGCGCGGTAATTTTGTATTTCTCTGCCCGTTAGTGGGCTGCCGCTTCCGCTCCTTACGCCACGTCGCAGCCCACGTTCCTTCACCGAGAAGGTATATAAGGGGAGAGTGGGGATTTGTACTGTTTACCAGCTATTTCTCCCCGTCGCCGCCGCCATTGCCAATCCTTGCGCCCTGCTTGTCGCGCACATAGCCCCTGAGCGTAGATTCGTAGATGCGCGTGAAACACCTAGCAGTGAAGAACAACATGGCCAAAGGGAAGGCAACGATCTCCGCGACTAGCTGGGTGCCCTCTGCTGCCACGCAGAAGGAGCTGGACAAGGCCAAGACAGATGGTCTAATCTCCAGCAGCGATTCCATTAAGTTTCCAAGCACCGAACAGATCCCCAAGCCCCCGAGTGGCTACCGGGTGATGTTTCTTTCTTTCCTTCTTCGCGGAGTCTCTTTTCCTGCCCACGAATTTCTTCGTGGGCTTCTTTATGTTTACGGTGTGCAGCTTCACCAGCTCACACCTAATTCTATCCTTCACATTGCCTGCTTCGTGACTCTTTGCGAGTCATTCCTTGGGATCGAACCCCATTTTCTTCTTTGGAGATCCATCTTTCGGCTCCGCCCCAGCGTTTCCTTGGCGAATAAGCCTGAACTGGGCGGGGCTGTTGTCTCTGTGCACCCCGAGGCGCAGTATTTGGAGTTTTCCATGTCTGCATCAGTCCAAGGTTGGAGGACCAAATGGTTTTACATCGTAAGGCCTCCTCTGAAGATGAGTATGGCCTAGCCCCCTTTGACGCCTCCAAAGAGTTGAAGAAATTGGCATCGTGGGATTCGCCTCCCACAGATGCTAAGATGGAGGGGATTGCTCCGCTGTTGACCCGCATTCAAGCTCTAAAAGGAGGTAAAGGAGGCGCTTTGTCGGGTATTCAACTCATGGCGTTCTTTGTGCAACGTCGAGTTCAACCCCTGCAACATCGCCTTTTCAAACTTTGGAGCTATTCTGGCTTGGTGGATCCTTCTCGCATCTCTGGAGATCTAATGGAGAAGCAGGAAGTTGACAAGCGAGTTAGGAGCCTCACCAAGCTCACCAAGGATCATGCAGTTGCAGAATTGGCTGCTGATTATTTCGACTCTGTGCACTCCCTACCCAATGTATGTATTTGTTTGCTTTGTATACTTGTTGTCAAATTCATCGATTTCCAGCTGTGTTTATCCTTGTATCGGTTACTTTTCTAACTTATTCGTTTGTAGGACCATCAATTCCTTGTTTCACGCCCTCCTCTTCTAGAGGAAGGGCCTCTTCTGGCTGATCTGGCCTCTACTGTATCTGAAGCCCCCGAGGCTAAAGAAAATCAGCACGGAGATGAAGCCAAAGAATCGGAAGAAGATACCAGCTCGATGACATCGCCTCCTCCTGCGCTTTCTGAAGACACCGGTGCGGACAAGACAAGGAAGCGTGTCGATGAGTTTACTTCATCGAGTACCTCCGTGTAGAGAACGGCGGCTAATAAAGCCCCTGTTCTAGAAGAAGATGTTGAATTCTTTGACCTCATGGCATCGTAAGTGTTCTGCGAGTTCTACGATTTCGCTGTACTTGCTTTCTTTCTTTCGGGTTGTATAAAATCTGTTTCCTCTTGCAGTGATGACGAGGAGCCGAAAAAGGATGCTGCGACTGCTCCTTCTACTCAGGATGCAATTGCTGATGAGCCTTCCGTGCAAGAGACTGAGCCGGCTGTGCAGGCGCCGAGGGCCACCAGGGCTTCTACCAAGAAGATTACTGCGTCCCGAAGTACCAAGCGGTCAAAGAAATCCCAAGAGGCTGAAGTTTCCCTTGAAGCACACGAGCCCACAGGCTCCTCTGACAATGTGAGTGGTTGTACTGTACTTATCTATCTTGCGCCTTCCATACGCTTATGTGTTTCTCCCTTGTCAGGCATTGATGAAGAAATTCGTCGCCTTAGGTACTGAATGTACTGAATACTTGAAGGCTGCGAAAGCTTCCGAAGGTTAATTCTTTGTCCTATCTTTGCTTGTCCTGTATGCTTCTCTTTGCTATTTGTTTGACTTCTCATTTCCTTCCTTTGCTGGACTGCAGATGCTCTAGCATTAGCCAATGCTCGCATTGCATCGCTAGAAGCCGAGCTCAATACTTCGCGTAAAGCTTTTGATGTTGCGACCGCTGCCAAGGCAAATGCTGAGAAGTTGCATAAGTCAGCGCTGGCTAAGGCAAAGAAAGCGGAGAAGGCCTTGGCTGATGCTAACAAGGAGCATCTCTAGCGAGAGCAAGCCGTGGCTGAGCGGCTTCACACGATGTCTGCTGCTGCTGGAGGTACATACTCATCTTGTCCTCTTCTTCTACTGCTGTTGCTTTCTTACACTTGCTGATATTTTCCTTTCCTGCTATTTTGCTGTCCCCTTTGTTGTACAGAATGTACCAAGGTATCTTTGTCGACTCTGCAGCCGGGCGATGATTCTCTTATGGCCACGGTTAACTTACTCGAAGCAAACTGGATATCTATCCAGGAGATCTTTGAGTTGGTGAACCGCGTTCTTACGCGGATGTTCGTCGAGTTGTGGCCCAAGCAAAAGGCGGAAGTTCTAAACAATGATTTAAAGAAACTCGCCGAAGCCTTCGATACTACTAATGACCCCATTCTCCAGCTGAAGGGGCTTTCTTTGAAGCGAGGTGCTGAGGGTGCTATCGTGATTTCCTATGCATATGGTGCAGATTTTGATTGGGAAAAGGTTAGCTCTCCTCATGGCCGCACCCGCTCAGAGCTAAAGGCCTTCTTCGAGAAGGCGAAAAAGTTTGCGCCCGCCATAGTGTCGATCATTTCTCCTTCAGCGGCTTCTGTGGCTTCTTTCACGCCAACTTCCTCGACTCCAGCGACGGCTGATCCCGCACCTCCTTCGACTGCTGGCGCTACTTCTGCCATGCCTTCTGATGTCTACACATGCTTCTGTTCTTATAGACAGTGTTGGGCCTCCAAGTGCAGAGGTTTGTAGAGCAGCAGCAAGTTTCCCTTAAGTGGATCACCCAAGGTTTATCGAACTCAGGGAGGAAGAGGTCAAAGCTATCCCTCTCAAGCAACCCTGCAATTACGATATAGAAAGTCTCTTGTGTCCCCAACACACCCAATACACTTGTCAGATGTATAGGTGCACTAGTTCGGCGAAGAGATAGTGAAATACAAGTGGTATAGATGATTATAAGTAGTAAATGCAATCTGGAATAAAAATGGCAGCAAGCAAACAAGTAACAAAACAGCAAGTAAACGGTGTGCAAAGCTTGGAAACAAGGCCTATGGATCATACTTTCACTAGTGGACACACTCCCAACAAATATAACATAATTGAACCAATAGATAAGTTCTCTTCACTATGGTACTCTGAATTACTCTCCTATTGAATAACACTAATCATTGCGTAGGGCTACGAAGCACTCCTCAAAGTTCATCAAGTAGTTGACAAACACCACTCATAGAGATATCCAAATCAAATCACAACTCAAGATAGATATTATTGCAACTTAGACCAAGTACTAACACGGTGCACACACTGTCAACATTACACCATGAAGGAGGAATAGATCACTTCAATACTATCATAGTGATAATTATTCTCATAATCCATAAGAGATCACAATCGTAGCCTAGACCAAGTACCACCACGATGCACGCACTGTCACCGTTACACCATGGCAGGAGGAATAGATTACTTTAATAACACACTAGAGTACACATAATGAAGAAGAGTAACATCTACTTATTCAACATGATACAAAGCTCACGATCACATAAAGATCACATCATGGGAGAGAGAGGTGAACCACATAGCTACCGGTAGAGCCCTCAGCCCCGGGGGTGAACTACTCCCTCCTCATCATAGGAGATAGCAAGGTTGATGGAGATGGCGGTGTGGTCGATGGAGACGGCGGAGACGGCGATGGAGACCGATGGAGGTTGCTCCGGGGGCACTTCCCTGTCCCGGCAGGGTGCCGGAACAGAGACTTCTGTCCCCCAAAATTTGTCTTCGACGGCGGCGGAGCTGCGGAACTGTTCTGGAAAAATCGTCGACTCCCCTAGGGTTTTCTGTCCCGAGGCTTTATATAGGCGAAGGGGCATCGTTAGGGGGCAGCCAGGGGCTCCTCACACCAGGGTGGCGCGGCCAGGGCCTGGGCCGCGCCACCTATGTGTGAGGGCGGCCTCTGGCCCCCCTCCGGCTCTTTTTTGGTCTTCGGGAAGCTTCCAGGAAAAATAAGACTTCTGGCTTTTGTTTCGTCCAATTTTGAGAATATTTCCTGTGTAGCTTTTTTGAAACACAAAAACAGCAGAAAACAGGGAACTGGCACTGTGGCATCTTGTCAATAGGTTAGTTCCGGAAATTGCATAAAAATGTCACGAAGTGTAACAAAACACAAGGCAAATGGTGCAAAAACAAGCATGGAGCATAAAAAATTATAGATATGTTTGAGATGTATCAAGCATCCCCAAGCTTAACTCCTGCTCGTCCTCGAGTAGGTAAGTGATAACAAAAGAAATAATTTTTTAGGTGACATGCACCTACACAATCTTGATCATATATGCAAGCGTTGTGAGCTGGGATCAAAAGAACTTAAAACATGGGCATGAAAGATATAATCTTGACAATAAGA
Organism: Dactylis glomerata; assembly: GCA_007115705.1. NCBI lineage: Eukaryota > Viridiplantae > Streptophyta > Magnoliopsida > Poales > Poaceae > Dactylis > Dactylis glomerata. The sequence continues at coordinate 12,081 of QXEO01001081.1, read as the reverse complement.
ACTTAGCAACCATGTTATAACATGAAAATGAACACAAACAAAAGATCATGAAAATGAAACAATGAAAGTCAAACGTGTGTTCAAATCATACGGAAAAATATACAAATGGTTTTCCGCTTGTCCTTCATGGAGAGCAAAACATAAATGCATAGGACACATTCAAGTTTAAGAGGGCGACTAGATACAAATAATTTAAGAACAAGTGAAACCAACAATATGAATCAATCAATGAAAACTTTGGGACAATGCACATTATACTAAAAATGACAACTATGCTCTCTTAATGGTGCATAAAGATAGAAGGTGGTGAATCAACATAAAAGTAAAAGAAAGGCCCTTCGCAGAGGGAAGCAGTGATTAAACATGTGCTAGAGCTTTTCGTTTGTAAAACAGAGATAAAACTTGGGTTTTGAGAGGTAGTTGCTTTTGTCAACGACTAGCAATGGGGTTCTTACTATCTTCCATACAAAAATCAAGCAAGTTTTTGAGAGAGAGATTGGCACTTTTTGTGCTCTTTTATAAATCTTGGCACTCCTCCCCACCTTTTTTCCTTTCTCAAACCATGGCTAACCGATTCTATCGGGTGCCCACCAACATTCACATACCATGGAGGAGTACCTTTTTCTTTCTTTTTTTTCTCTTTTTTTTTTCTTTTTGGAATAAACAATATGGAAGATAGCAAATCCGACCACTACGTCCCCATGAGCTGAAAACAGTGTCACAAAACGAGAAGTATTTTGAAGGTTTTTTCAAAGGTAGCACATGAAAATTTACTTTGGAATGGCTTACAAATACCATGCATAGGAATTTATAGTGGACACAATGGCAAACTTGGTTTTTAGGAGTTGGATGCACGAGTAGAGCTCATACTCAGTACAAAATGAGGGCTAGCAAAAGACTGGGAGCGACCAACTAAGAGAGCAATAATGGCCATAATCATGCAAAGCGAGAAAGTGACATTAAAAGAAGCATAAGATGGCATCAAGAGACAAAAACTAAATGATCATAGAGGCTATTGGCGACTTTGTAAGAGTCTAACATGTGTGAGCATGCGCCAAGTCAACCCAAATAAAGCATTAAGGAGAAAACCAAAATAATGCTTCCAAACAATAAAAACAACGCATGATTTTTTCAAAGGCTCATTAAGCAATTTCAGTTATTTGAGACAAGTCATGCTACAGCAAAACCACTAAGCATACTATCAAAAAGACATCAAGCATGACATGCAAAAGCCTGAGCCGCAGTCTACACAAGCTCCTTCTTGTACCACTTTTTTGTATAAAGCTTTTTCTCTTTTCCAACACCATTCGAATTTTTATAAACACCTCTTTTGATGAAAACCAATAAAGACCAGAGGCAAAAATACACCTTGATGCAAAGATATAGCAAGATCTGAACAAAAATCAAAGTGAAAAATGCAAGCTAAACGTAGTAGCAGAAAAAGAGAACACTTGTTGAAACGATAGGAGTGAAAACTAGAGTGTTCTTGGCAAATGAAAAGCGAGTTCATCTCCTCCAAAAGAAACATGATGTGATCTAACCATTTATTGCAGCAAGCAAAGAAAAAGGAAACTAAAAACTAAAACAACTGACGCTCCAAGAAAAACACATAGTGCATGAAGCAATAAAAATATAGTGTCTTGAAAGGTGACCTGATTTTTGCCGATGAAGAAGGGGTGCCTCGGGGGCATCCCCAAGCTTTGACGCTTGTACTTCTTGGATATTTCTTGGGGTGATGCATGGGCATCCCCAAGCTTGAGCTTTTGTCCATTCTTCAACTAATCTCATCACTCTCCGATCCCTACACTTGAAAACTTCCTTCATACAAAACTAAACACAAATCTATTAGCAACATTAGTGTACGCATAACATATAATCAACCTCTTTTGCTTCAGGTTTCAACACAAAACCACCACATATTAAGCATATACTACTGTAGCAACTTCCCCAAAATTTCCGTGATCAAAAGAACTCAAAAAGAAAGCGATAAAGCGGCAAACACAAATATTGGCAGAAATCTGTCAAAACAGAACAGTTGACAAAGGTCGAATTTTTAGAGGGTTTTCTGTTGCTCAAATCAAAAAGTGTTCAACTAATGAAAGTTTGGATATAACCTGGGGCATATGCACAAGAAATCGCAGGTCCAAAAGATATACAGAGAATTTTCATGAATGTTTACGGTGTAGCACCAAAAACAGTTTCAGGACAGCAATATCCCCAAATCTTTACCTCACTCAAATTAGAGGCTTCTCTTGGCACAAAAACGAAATAAAAAGATAAGGAGCGGTTATTACTGTAGTAATAACTTCCAAGACTCAAATAAAAGAAAAAGTACTGAAAATAAAACAATGGGTTATCTCCCAAGAGTGCTTTTCTTTAACGCCTTTGAGCTAGGCGCAGTAATTTGCAAAGATACTCATGTGGGCGCCATATAAGAGCTTGAGGCAAAGGCGCCATATAGGAACTTAAAGCAATAGAGAGCATCAAAAAGCAGATATGAAAGACATTTAAATCTAAACCACTTCCTATGCATAGGAATCTTGTAAGAAAATAAATCAACGAGGCACATAGTTGCAAGCATGGATAGATAAAACAAGTGCCACTTCAAGATTTGCAACATAAAGAGGGGAAACAAGCTATCCCTCTCAAGCAACCCTGCAATTACGATATAGAAAGTCTCTTGTGTCCCCAACACACCCAATACACTTGTCAGATGTATAGGTGCACTAGTTCGGCGAAGAGATAGTGAAATACAAGTGGTATAGATGATTATAAGTAGTAAATGCAATCTGGAATAAAAATGGCAGTAAGCAAACAAGTAACAAAACAACAAGGAAACCGTGTGCAAAGCTTGGAAACAAGGCCTAGGGATCATACTTTCACTAGTGGACACACTCCCAACAAATATAACATAATTGAACCAATAGATAACTTCTCTTCACTATGGTACTCTGAATTACTCTCCTATTGAATAACACTAATCATTGCGTAGGGCTACGAAGCACTCCTCAAAGTTTATCAAGTACTTGACAAACACCAGTCATAGAGATATCCAAATCAAATCACAACTCAAGATAGATATTATTGCAACTTAGACCAAGTACTAACACGGTGCACACACTGTCAACATTACATCATGAAGGAGGAATAGATCACTTCAATACTATCATAGTGATAATTATTCTCATAATCCATAAGAGATCACAATCGTAGCCTAGACCAAGTACCACCACGATGCACGCACTGTCACCGTTACACCATGGCAGGAGGAATAGATTACTTTAATAACACACTAGAGTACACATAATGAAGAAGAGTAACATCTACTTATTCAACATGATACAAAGCTCACGATCACATAAAGATCACATCATGGGAGAGAGAGGTGAACGACCTAGCTACCGGTAGAGCCCTCAGCCCTGGGGATGAACTACTCCCTCCTCATCATAGGAGACAGCAAGGTTGATGGAGATGGCGGTGTGGTCGATGGAGACGGCGGAGACGGCGATGGAGATCAATGGAGGTGGCTCCGGGGGCACTTCCCCATCCCGGCAGGGTGCCAGAATAAAGACTTCTGTCCCCCGAAATTTGTCTTCGATGACGGCGGAGCTGCGGAACTGTTCTGGAAAAATCGTCGACTCCCCTAGGGTTTTCCGTCCCGAGGCTTTATATAGGCGAAGGGGCGTCGTCAGGGGGCAGCCAGGGGCTCCTCACACCAGGGTGGCGCGGCCAGGGCCTGGGCCGCGCCACCTATGTGTGAGGGCGGCCTCTGGCCCCCCCGGCTCTCTTTCGGTCTTCGGGAAGCTTCCGGGAAAAATAAGACTTCTGGCTTTTGTTTCGTCCAATTCCGAGAATATTTCCTGTGTAGCTTTTCTGAAACACAAAAATAGCAGAAAACAGGGAACTGGCACTGTGGCATCTTGTCAATAGGTTAGTTTCGGAAATTGCATAAAACGCCACGAAGTGTGACAAAACACAAGGCAAATGGTGCAAAAACAAGCATGGAGCATCAAAAATTATAGATACGTTTGAGACGTATCACCTTCCTCCGCCGCGGAGCAGGATGCTGAGGTGGCGTAGACTCGGCTTCTTGTAGTAACTTTCAATTTCTGCTTTTGATGTAAAACCTTTAGTCGTATGCAACCCGAGAACCTTAGTCAAAGGGTTTGCATCTTATGTAAATATGCTTCTTTTCTATGATATATCATATTAGCTTCTGAAATTCTTCTCCTTTTCTTTCTTTTGGCTTCCAGTCTATGCGTATCGGTGATCCTTCGAGTCGCGACCATGATCTCTTCTGCCGGTGCTTTTGACTCTAAAGTTTCGTCGCCTCCTCACCGCTGCTGTCAATGCGCTGAATATTCTTCAAGGATTTCGGATCTTGAGAACCGCTTAACTTTGGCCAAACGCCAAGCACAGATGACTATAGACAAAGCTAGCAAAGCTTGTGGTTTGATGAAGCGAATATCTGTTCTTGATGATAAGTTGTCTAATTTGGTGGCGAAGATTGTGCATCATGAAGAATGCGACTCTTTTGTCATCGGCATTATCGAGTCTGCTTGCGAGATGTTACGATGTAAGATTCCTTGCGACTTCTCTTTTTTCCTTTTGTTCCATTGCTGCTCTGTGATGTCCTTTGTCATCTTAGGTACTTGTTTGGATTTTGCTGCTGAGGCTCATCGGGTTGCTGAGCGAAATGCGGCTCTGGAAAAAAACGTCAGAGGGTATTGATAGTTTATGGTCTGATCCTCGACGCCGCCGTGCTATCGTATTGCTCCAGGACCGCGCCCAACATATCGGAGAGTCAGTTGACGGTTGCCGAAGAGCTCTCATAACCATGCACTCTGTCATGCTTCCTCGCAATCCTCTGCCTGGAAGTTTTCCGCTGCTACTCGACGCTTTTAAATCAAGTCAGCGTATTCACCGGTTGATAGAACTGAACTTAGTGGCAGGTGCCAATTTTGCTCTTGGGTGGATGCGTAAGTGGCACCCAAGACTCAATTATAGTTCTATGTCGCTGAGCTATCCCTCAGGTGGAGCTAGTCTGCGAGTACATCTGGAGAATACCTTGCAGCCTGCTCGAAGGATTATAGCTAGGCTGTTACGGGAGGATGCCGCATTTTTCCGCGAGTATCACTATTTAGATCCTTTAGGTGTAGACGATTCTGACAACCCGATGCTGTAATGCTTGTGTATATGTGGAACGCGAGAGTTTCTTATTTCGCGACTGTATGTCTGAAATTTGTTCTCAGAGCGTTTTGTATGATTCATGCGTTTGCCGCATTTTTCTTTTGAGAGATTCGTAAACTCAAATATGAGGAACGTTTTGTCTTTATTATACTTATAATGTAAGATAGATGGGGTGACCTAAGAGATCCGGCCTATGACCTGTGTTCTGGATCTAGAGGGCATTGCCCTGGGATAACTCGTGGCTTTTACAGCCTTATTCTTCTACTCTACTTTGTTGTTCTTGATACTTATGCCGTCGTGGCCTTCTCTTCTTCTTCTGTAGTTTTGTCTTCTCCTGATGCTTCTACTCGTGGTTTCTTCATCTCTGGCTCCACAGTACGCCCTTCGGATAGCTTGTCGCCTTCCGTAGTCGTGCTTTTCGCCTTCTCTGCATAGTTGGTTATCATGCCAAAGTTTTGCGCCATCTTGTGGAACTCCTTGTCGCATAGGTCTGAAACCTTAAAACTTCCCTTTACTGTGATGATTCCCTTTGGTCCTGGCATCTTGAGTACTAGATACGTATAGTGTGGTACTACCATGAATCGCGAAAACGCGGGTCGCCCGAGGATCGCATGATACTGAGATGGTCAATCCATGACCTCAAAGTCGAGTTTTTCTCTTCTATAGTTTTGTCGGTTGCCGAAGCAAACGTTGAGTGCTATCCGACCTAGTGGATAATTGGCACTTCCTGGTACGATCCCATGGAAGGAACAGTCTGTTGGCTTCAGGAACTCTAGTGATATATGCATTGCTCTGAGAGTTTTCGCATATATCAAATTGATTCCACTTCCCGCGTCCATGAATATTCTGTCGACATCATACGTGCCGATTTGAGCTTTGAGTACCAGAGGCGCGTTTCCTGGCCGAGGTACTGTTATAGGGTGATCTTCTCTGCTGAACTCGATTGGTTGTTCTGACCAGTGTAGATATTCTGTTGTAGCTAGAGGCGAAGTAACTGCTAGATTGACTTGTCGGGTAATGCTTTTTTCTTGTTTGTTCGACTTGGGCACATGTTGTATCATTGTTGTAATGTGCCCCTTAGATGGAACATATCCTCTGTCGTCATCGCGTCCCTGGCTTGGCTGGTCTTGTCCTTGAGGAGCTCTATTGTTCCCTGGTTGACTTGTGGGAGGTTTGTTGTTTCCTTCGTATCCTTGTCGCTTTGCTTTGATTTGCTTGCTTAGTGCTGCTTCTTGTACTTTCAGGAACGTTGTGCAATCTTTCATTGCGTGCCTGGACACTCGCTTTTCATCGACGAAAGCTGAGTGTATATGGCAAGGCCCGTTTAACAAATCTTCTGGCGATGGGTTGTACTCTCTGGATTCTCTTGTGGGAAACTTTTTGTAGTCCTCTTTTCTGTAGCTTCGATATCCTGAGCTTCTGCGATCACTCCCTTGGTAGCTGTTGTCCTTATATCCTACGGCTACTTGGCTGTGGGAGCCGTAGTTGTCGTAATTGCGGGATCTTCTTCTTTGGCTTCCATGTCTGTTTCTTCTATCGTCCTCTGGCGATCGCGTCCGCTTGTTGTTGCATGCGTCTTCTCCATCTGCAAACCTGTTTGCTACGTCCATGAGGTCTGACACTGTTTTCGGCTTGATTCTTCCCATCTCTTCGACTAGGTCCCCTCGCCTTAATCTGATTATGAACGCGTCTATTGCTCTTTCGTCTGAAACTTCAACTGCTGAGTTTTTGATAAGACTCCATCTTTGGATGTACGCCCTTAGGGTTTCTCCGCGTTGTTGCACGCATGCTTTGACTTCTTCTATCGATGCCGGCCGCTTATATGTCGACCTGAAGTTGCTTGTAAATTGCTTCGTGAGATCTTCCCAACTTCCAATAGTTTCTTTCTCTAATTTGCTCAACCATGACCTTGCTGCGCCGGTGAGGTGTAGTTGCAAACTTTGCATAGCTGTTTCTTTGGTTCCTCCCAATATTTGTACTGCTTGTAGATAGTCTGAGAGCCATGACTGTGGTTCCTGTGATCCATCATACTTTTGTTGATCATGAGGTAATTTGAACCCCTTGGGTACTGGCATAGTGTGAACCCTACGGGTAAAGCACGATGCTCCCATCTCCTTTTCGTCGTCTTCATAGCCGTGCCTTCTGTTTGGAGATCGAGATCTTCGAGTTCCTCCATGCTTTGGGCTCCCATGCTATTTTGGTGATGGCGATCGAGATTGTCGACTACTGCTTCTGTGCCGAGGACTATTGTGACGGCGAGGTGATCTTGGCTTGTGTGTTTCCTTCTTGTGATATGCCTCCTCTTCTTTTGCTGATAGTTTGTTGCCCACCATCTTCAGTCCATTCAGCGCTGCTCTGTGCATATGTTCTCTCGGGTCTCCTGGACTTGGTCGAGTTGTAAATAGATACGCTTGAGCTGCCACTAGTGCTGCTTCGGGAGTTTTTCGTATGATGTTTCCCTGCTCGTCGACCGATAGGAAGGACGAGTCGAGATTTTTGGAGATGCTTTGCCTTTCTGAGTACTCGAGGTTTTCGTACCTTGAACTATGTCGCCGATTCCTACTTGCGTTAGTATGTGATGCGTCGCTTCGTGCTCTGCGAGCGGCGTTGCTAGCTGCAATGGCTGAGTCTTTTCTTTATTGTATCTCTATTTTCTCCTTTGCTAATTGTTTTGCATGCTGCCTTAGGGCATAGTGATACCCCAGGAGCATATCCTTGCTAGAATTTGATGGTATCGGCGTGCCGTGTTCTACGGCTGCCCTTATTACTCTCCATTCGTCGGCTGATAGTCGAATTTTTCCCTGATTGCGAGGGAGTCTGCTGTTTGCCCTTCTGCTAGATGATTTGCTCCTCTATCGATATTTGCTGTGTTTAGCACTGGATTGTTGTTTTCGTCGAATTCTTCTGAATTGTCTCCTATAATGGCGAGCACCTGGCACTGTTTGCCGATTTTGTTATTGAAGTTTGAGAAGATCGAGTCATCATCTTCAGAAAGCTCTAACCCTATCTTCCACGTATCTGTTGACTTGTCTGAGATATCGTCGTGGCAAATCACGAGATCTTCGAGTTGGACCCCTAAGTCGACATTTTCCATTGTTTCGTCGCCTTCTGCGATTTTTCTTTTCTTTTACTTCTCCTAAGCTGACCGGCGAGTTTACCTCGCTGGAAGAGCCTTCAGAATATTCCATCATTGCTACTGTTTCGGGCTTACTTGCCGGCGGATTTGGTTTCGCCGGATCTGAAAGGCGAGTCGAACCCGAAGGCCCGATGAAGATGCTTAGACTTCCGATTGTCAACTCCATCTCTTGATTTTTGTCGATTCCTGCACTGCTGTTGGTTAAAAGCGAAAAAGCCATCGAATTCATGATTCCAACGCCCAGAGTCTCCATGGTCGGCGCCAATTGACGAGGGTTAACTCGACAAATGTCCTAAATGAAGGACTTAGGATCGGGGAGATAGGGCGTCAGATGAACTCGAAGGTAAAGTTAGTCGAAATAGGTGTATATCGAAAGTAAACTTGGGTGTTGAACCTTGCTTGCTTTCAATCTGGCCTACACCGTCCCCTCCTGGCCCTATATATAGGTGGCCAGGTCTCGAGGACCGGGTAGGGTCCGATACAGATTACAACATTGACATACGGTAAGAACTCGTATTTCAACTATCATTACACTTGGGCCTAGCTTAACGGGCCTCAGGGGCACTAAACGAGCGGGCTGTATTAGCTATACCCTTGTCAGCGACTTTACAGAATACATGTCACACTAATGCAAAACTGATCATGCAAAAATGATCCCATTATTAGCTGGCTACCCAAATCGGCTAAGTAGGGCCACTCTATCGTCTTCAAGTGGTTGCACCTAAAATCCAGATCGAGTAGCCAGTTCCTCAGCACCTTAAGTGATGACCACATATGGTTCCAATGCTTAGCGCTAAAAATGAAGTTCAATACTATTTTGGTTTTAAAATGTAATCACTAGAATTGCAAACAGCCTAACATAAAGCCTAAAACACCACCAAGATTTGAATCTTCGGTTGTTTCTAGCCCCCCATTAACCAATTTCCGAGCATATTTAAGATACTAGACGATAATGGAGGAGTGTAAAATGCCGCAAAAACACTCCACTTCAGGAAGCGAGCACAATGGGCATCAGATAAACAAGTATTGGACCGTTACACCGTCATCACAAAAGCAACACTTTTTAGTCGACGCCAGTTGCACTTGGTCAGATTTTCCTTCTTCGAAATGATTAATGTACACATGTACCATATAAAGATCGTTATACATAACGGTATCTTAGTGTTCAGGTGAATTTCTTATGGATGTTAAGATTATAATTCATATTAATACATACAGATTTGACTAAGAACGACCCTAAGTTATGAAGCTTCTACTGGTAGTGGCGAATCTAGGATGAAACCCGTCTAATGATTTTCATTGCCATTGCAATTTACCTATGCTGTCGCCATGGCCATCGAATCGAAGGCACAGAAATGCACATGCATGCAAGAAAAGGTTGGTCTCTACATTGCACTGTAGTAATACTGTAGATGCTGTCAAAGCGGATGAAACTTTCAGCACTCGATCTGTCGTTGTATAGTTGTATACACATGTACTGTAGTATCGATGCTTCGATCGAGCGGCAAAAGCACAAAAGTATCCCACATAAAGGCATACATATACATGACACTTTAAATTAACTGCTTCCGATCCGGTGGCAACGCAAAGCGTGCCAGAAATAATTGTTGATGTTGTTGTGGCAACATTGGTGGACAGTAGTCAGTGGACACACGATTTGGAGTTTGAAAGTCACTTCTCAGTTGTGCTGGCACGAGCAACGGAACTGAAAAAACGTCACGTACGCCAGTCGGGTTTGTATACGATTGATATGCCAATCCGCAGCGCTGCTAGCTTGCTGCTTTGTGCGGATTTATATACAGACATGAACTCATGAGTGTGTGATTACGCTTGTTCAGATTGAAGTCAGCAGCAACGGTGGCGCTCGCACGGCAGGTGGCGACGTACACATAATCATGGTCATGGAAATGATCGATGGCAGCATCATTGCAACATGCATATGCTTGGCAAGTCGTCGAGCTTCTTCCCTCCCAGGCAGAAGCATCGTCATATCGTCTCCTAATTTGACTTCGATCTAATTTACAAGTACCTAGGGAGAGATATACTATCATGAGATAATAATCTAAATAAATAAGATTGATTGAGGTCGTGATGGTCGTTGAACCGTGGTGCATAAAAAAAAACAGGTCATCCGTCTTTGTATGTCAAAAAAATAAAAAAATGTTATGACGATCCCTTGTCCGTCTTCGCATGTCAAAAAACAAAAAACTGTTATGGCGATCCCAATTCATAAAAACCAGCGCTGGTTAGTAAAACCGGCTAGAGAAAGAAAATTGTCATACTTCCCGCGAGCCCTCTCTGTTGTCTTGTTAGCGAGGTGGTACTAATAATAAGTGTTTGTTGTTTGTCACAGCCATGTACATGTGCTCTCATGGACCACAACTGACGCTACGGACGGTTAGGCCCAAAACAGAGACCCAAAATATAGTAATTCGATCTCAACTCTGCTCGATCTAATATCTTCTACTCCGACTGAAACTTTGCTCGAGCAGCCCCATGGAGACGCATATAAAAAGAGACTCGACTACCTCATCAGAGCATCAATATTTCTACTTCAGCACCAATAGTCACCATCTGACACATCTCCCCACTTCCCCGAAACTCGAGTTAATTTCAAAAATACCACCACATTACTGCGTGAAGTTTGGAAAACCACCATATTTTCTAAACTTGCATAAATCCCCCAGTATTGTGTTGGACACTTGCAATGTGCACTGATGCTAAAATTTGGCAGAGCTAACGATGATTCTGACGAATGGGGCCCATTATCAGGGGTGACGTGGTACACTTAACCGGTTAGAGGGATACATATCTTAAGTCAGGGTCTTCTTTGTAAAATTTCCCTTTTCTTGATTTTTCTTTTTATTACTCTTTCCTCTTTTCTATTATTTTTCTCCTGCAAGACTAGCGTTGACCAGATCGTCTTCTCCGGTGGGATCCTCTTCTCCGGTGGCGGCGTCGAACGCCTAGTCGTGGTGGTACAAGAGAGCATAGTTGCCCCTCGTCGCAGCCCTAGCCATGGCCCGCCATCTCGGAGATCTCTAGCCACATCCCGGGTTCTCCCCCGAAACCCTAGCGATGGCCGCCGTCAAATTGCCGCCGTTTTGAGCTCTCCCTCCTCCCTCAGGGCACGTCCGCATCCTCGCCTCGTCGTCCGGATAATCCCAGACAAAATAATCGAGCTGCCGTGTCATGAATCAACCTCGCGAATGTCGTCTTCCCCACCTCTGGCCGAGCTCCTCCGTGGTCCCTGCCATCGCTCCAGGCCATTACCGCCCTTGCCATCGATACCAGCGTCATCAAGGCCAGCTTATGATTCCTAGGCGCCCCTCCTTTGCCTCCCCATTGCTCTGGGTCACTCCTGCGCCGAGTACCATCGCGCGACGCCATAGTAGGTCGTTGTGCACGCCGCTCCGGTGACCATTTCGGGGCGGTGCACTACCGTTCGACTCGCCCTGTTCTTCTCTATGAAGTACGCGTGCTCCCAGACTCACGGCGCATGGAATCCTTGAATCCGTGCAGGGATCTGAAGGCAGCGTGTGTGCTGATGTCTTGCATGGTGACTTCAGATTGACGAAAATCATCTAATCCTTTTGTAAAATATTAAATCGCTGACATGTGGATCCGGTATGTCAGGATATATTAATGTCCTCCTGAGATGACAAGTGGGTCCCTGGAAAATTTACAGAACACCCCCCAAAAAATGCATGTCTAACATCAGTCTTCTTTGATCAATACCGCCTTGCCACATCACC